>CAVLJG010000009.1:15671128-16070745 GCA_963669975.1 Acanthoscelides obtectus
AAATAATCCTCAAGTTGTCAATGGTTGTTGATAGTTAACAGTTAACGATGAAGGTGTTGATATGCTTGCAGCTTATCCTGAATGCCTTCAAGATATATTGAAGGAGATCCTCATGGCGTTATCCCTTGAGTTGGGCATATCACGATCAACGGTTCAAAATATTTTGTAAGACAGTAAGTAAGGAACTTGCTTAAATTTAACTTTTTTAATTACTTTTGGGATGCACCTACATCATGTCGTTTAGCATCAGGCTTTGAAAGAGAAAGACTTCGATCGGAGGCTGGAGAATTTTTATTCCAAATTCTTTGTCCGATGAAGACAGCATTAATAGTGACGGGAGAGTCAATTTGCACAATCTGCATTACTGGTCTGCCGAAAATCTGCATCGGTTGCGGGAGGTTCAGCACCAAGGGCGTTGGAGTTTAAATGTGCGCTGTGGCATACTGGGAGGTAGAATGGACAAGTTTAACTTTTTTTTTGTTATTAGCTCAAATCATATTTTAAGAAAATTGAAACAAGATGGTGAAAAAATTATTAATTTATCTTTAAAAACAAAAGAGTTACAGCCTATCAAAGTTGCGCCCCGGCGAGAATATTTTTATTCTGTCTGAACGCGACGCGTGACGTCACACTTTGCTATCCAGTTGCGACGGCCAATTTGTTTAATTAGTTGACTGCATATGAGCGAAATAACAAAAAAAGGTTGTAATAAATACAGTGTACCCCCAATAATCCGGCAGCTGTCTAATCCCCTGTAATCCGACATGTCTATGAATATGTATTACATACATACGTATTTGACAATCTTCGCTAATGTAGATCACGCAGGTTTGAACAGGTTACAACTTGTACGCGCCACCGCTATCGTACTCGACGCGCAAGCATTGTTTTACTTAGTTTGAATTTGACTATTTGTGATAGCGGTACGGCCTAGCGTGCGTTCATTGTTTACTGTTTATTCATTGTGTATTTAGTATAGTACCTAGTAATGTGATCACAAACTCAGAAGCGAAAGCACGTTGACAATTAAAGAAAAATGTGATAATTTAAACCGCTTAAATCGCAATGAAACTTTCAGTAGTTAAGCAAGTGAATACGGTGTATGCCGATCTACAATTTATCACATTAAAAGAAACCACGAGAAGATTAAGAAGTTCGTGTCAACTACTGATTGCGGGCCAGGCAAGGGACAGACACTCAAGAAAGCTGAACATCCAGAGCTGGAAGAAGCTTTGTACGTGTGGTTTCTTCAGGAAAGAAATAGGCATGCACCAACTTCAGGACACATGTTGGCCATGAAAGCTAAGTTTTTTTGTAAGGAAATAACAAAAAAAGATGATTTTGTGGCCAGCAAAGGATAGCTAGAACATTTTAAAAGTCGTCCTGGCATACGTTTAATGACTATTACAGGCGTGAAACTTTCTAACGATGACACCTGCATAGAGCCCTTTAAATTAAGATTTTTGCAAAAGGTGAACGATTTAAATCTTGTCCCGTCAAAGGTGTACAATGCAGACAAATCAGGGCTTTTTTGGCGTGTGATGCCCAACAAAACGTTCGTTTCTTGTAACGAAAAATCCGTACCTGGGCGAAAAGTAAGTAAAGAGCGTGTAACCATACTACCATATGCTAACGCTGCGGGCACACACGCGCTTAAGATGATGGTCATTGGGAAATCTAATAAACCACGTGCATTCAAAAGCATTGATTTACCTGTACACTATTACGGACAAAAAAGTGCATGGATGACAAAAGACCTTTTCAAAAAGTGGTTTGATGAATGCTTCGTACCTGAAGACAAAAAATGGTTAAAAGATCATAATTTTCCTCAAAAAGCGTTGTTGCTTCTTGATAACGCTCCCGGTCATCCATCTAACAACTGAGGATAAATGCATCAAGTTATGGCCAGATATAGTAACCACTCCTAGCAACGTTCCACAAATCAGTGTAACTTCGGAAGTTATAGAACAAGTCGCTACTGAAACACGGATAAGTCCGGAAGATTTGGAAATCTGGTGCCGTGGAATGGATAAAGAGGAAAATGTTTTTCATGAAATGTCTGACGAAGAGATTATAAAAGAGGTTTCTAATTATACAACAAATAATCAGGAAAATAACGACGACGTGATCGCAACTGCTCCACAAGTCACAGCACAAGACGCAATTAACGCCTTTGAGCTAGGTTTACAATGGGCTGAAGAGAATGGTACATCCTACAACGAACCTTTACCTTGAACAGAAAAAAATGACGAATATTTCCAAGCTTCATAATTTGATAAATTCATTAATGATTTTGATTAATAATTATTAATTATTTTGGTACATATGTATGTGCATTTATGCTTAATTTTATAATAAAACGTAAGCTAATATTAAAACCCCTATTAAACATTTTTTCTACGAATCCTCGCATGAAAGTATCAGGAAGAAATGGTGCAAACTTATGAGGCGGGATTTGATTGGAATAAAAAGTACAACGTATGTCTGTGAAGACCACTGTGATATGCGTATATCACTTTACTATTTATTTATGATTATTAGTTATTATTTGATTTCCAAGCTAATTTCACTATACACGCGGCATTTGGCGGGGAAATATCTATCAACTACTATTAAAGATCACCTATTTCAATTCACCGACAGTAGCTACTATTGTGTCACTTCCCCCCTAAAAAGTCGTCAAGTAGGTTGTCTCTGTACTGCATTATGTGCACTGTTATTATATATTTTAATGAGATTTTGGAAAAGTAACACCTTTATCAAATAAGGTTACTTCAAATTTCGAATTCGAATGCGTTTTTGTTATTTCATATTGAGAATGGTACCGAAAATCTGATAAAATATAAACTAATCGGTGGAAGATTGAAGCTGAGTGTCGGAGTAAGCCCTTATAAGTTTGCCTGACAAAAAGGTGTGCGGCGTTTGAAGAATGTGGAGCATATTGTCGGTGTCCGCACGTACCGGCGTAACTAACATTTTACAAATTTTACAGGAGAACTAGAAAACGAAAATCAGCAATAAATGAGATTGAAAATTACACACTGATTTTTTATTTTAGTCTGCACGTTGCTGTTTCTTATTTTTTTTTTGTTACACTAAAATGAACCAATTTTAACGCAGAGGCGTAAATCTATTTAAGCCGGTCCGTGAAAATTGTTTTCGGAATTTTATAACTTACGCAATTTTCTGAAAATTTTATTCCTTAGCAGCGAACTGATATATAGCTGCGTCATTTCGTGAAGTGAGATACTACAAAAAAATATGTGAATTTACGGCATAACTCGATTTTTGATTATTTATCATTTACGCCTGTACGTGCGGAGACCGACGATATGAGAAAAGCCTTGTCGCAGGATGCTTAGACGACTTGTTAAAGAACGATGTTCCCTCCACCTCAAGTTAGCAACCATTCAAATTCATTCATGTGACTCTACTTACGAAAAATCGAAAGCATTAGAAGATCTACTGCTTGTAGATTATACTGTATCTGTAGCAGGAGATCATGGTACAAAAATTAAACACAAAACGTGATATTGCATTTACATGCTTGTATCTGTAAAGTAAGCCATTGCTTGGGTCTTATTAAATTGTCTTCGTTTACATTCATTAATGAGTCTTTCGAAGAAGCTAGGATCCTCTACTACATCTAAATTTGAAGAGCTTCCACTTTCGTTATTGCAATATTTCCTTTTAATAAATATAATAGGTACTACTGCCAACTTGAGATAGCGCCGGTTTCATCCAGTAACACTCTACTGATGTACTTGCAGGTTCCTCCCTTCTTTTTGAAAGCCAGATCAAAAACGTTAGTGTCTGTTCACATGCACCAAGCTTAGCAGCACAATTATAACACCCAAGACTTTTTTCCTCACATTGGTCACAGACCAATGTACAGTAAGGCGTATTTCCATTTTATGTGCAGGTGTAACTCTGCATTTTACAATGCATTCATTACCTTTACGTTTCAACTGAACATAACTAATAGCATCTTCACGATACGAATATCTACCTAGCCTGGAAAGTATCATGTCATATTCGCAAGTCTGTACTAATATTAGGCATCATGTTTAAAAACCTCAGTAAGGTATCGCACATTTTATAGCTAGTAGTGATAGTCTAGCAGTAGGCATACATTCTTACTTCCAGAGTTTCACACCGTTTATTTCCGGGCTGGCATATGATGGGTTTTGAATAAATAAATTCCATCAGTGCATAAATGTCAATTTTGGGCAAATTGTCACTTGACCCTTTAACAAATCCGGCTTCCATAATGGTACGAACTTACGCAGTACGCAAGAGTTATCATTAGCAACCACGTGGCCGAGCGCACAGGTGTGTCTTATGATTTGTCTATAGACTCATTACTAAAAGCACAGACGCTGTCGACAATGCTCGGCAGTAGCGAAGTGTGACGTCAGACGCGACCTCACAGCAGCAACGATTTCGCGATATAATGCGCCAAACTTTAAGCATTAATTTCTCTGTCATTTATTGACCGATTTCAATAATTTTTTCACTAGTTGATTATATTTTAGCTATATTTTGCTGGTATGTGATTACTTATGCGATTCTGAACATCACGAAACTTCTCCATTATTGGGACGTATTTGTTCGAGCAACCCCAAATGGCAATGTCTTTCTTGAACTTTTTGGACAATCAATTACCTTTCTTGTTGAAAGATGTGCCACTAGAAATACTGCAAAATATTAATGCGGTATTTCAACAGCGGTGGATTGAAGAAGAACTCTGTTTCCATGCCCTTCACGATCACCACACTTAACTTGTTTGATGTTTATCTATGGACACGTTTAAAGGACATCGTCCCTACAAGTAAAGAAGATATGAAATCAGATTCGTAATGCAATATCGAGACCCAAAATTGAAGCTGCAGGTTTTGTTTACACATGAGAGGCTTCAGGAGCGTATAGAACATGTAGGTCAGCATTTACGGGGACATCAAAATCCTTTCTTTTTTAAATCGGTCCTTTTTAGGGCCATAAGCTAATAATAAAAGTAAATTCCAAAAACATTAGATCCGTACAAAATTTTCTTTGACCTAAATTTTAGGTTACGAGAAAGATATCGAGATGCGGTTTTCACGAGCTTGCTTAGACATCATTAGCTACATTTTCGTAAAAAGTCATACCAATGTAGTTTAATTTTCCTTGAGGAAATTAACCATTTCTGTCAAGAATGTCGAAAAAATCCCCCTAGCTGCCACATGTGACACTAACAAGACTTTAATATTATAACATTTGTAGCCCAAGTTTGTAAAAGTACTATAGATACAGTACCTCGGATCTAGTTGGCTACCCTGTACATCACGAAAAACCATGTCTCACATTTCCGTCGGTCGGTCTCTTTGTCGAATGTGGTCTCGGTCTGTCTATCCGCTAGTCCTCGCCTCTTTTTTATAACTTCGAAAGTACCCGCTCGCGTTTGATAAAATTTCCAAACAAGGTGACTACTATGTCAAGGTTCAAAGAGCTTTGTAGTTTTCAAAAATCGGTCCAGTGGCGGCAGAGCTAGAGGTAGAAAACGAAAAATGGAACAATTTAGAAGCTCGTGATGATTTCATAACCTTTTTTGGGGTTATAAAAATAGGAGGTCGAGAGATGTAGGGGGTGAGGAAAGGTATACCTCAAATTTTTGGCGGTATTATGTTTACACGCTTCCAACCCTGGCAAGTTAAAAATCGGGGGTGGGGGGTTGTAGGGGCTGGGCCAAGGTACAAATCCGTGATACGATGAGCAAATATGGGGTCTTGTGTTGTCTTTTATAAGGGCATTTCTCCACTAACTGGTAAATGGCTGTCTCAGGCAAAATTTATATAATAGATCTCATTATTACTCAGTTCTATGTAATAAAAACTATGACTTATTAGCTATTCTTGATACGCCATTGTTCGTTTTCTTATATTATACTGTAATATTGAATTTAATGCTGTTCAAACACCTAAATAAACATTCCCCTGTCGTGTCCCATTTTTAGTAGGAGAAGCCTTATGACAAATTCTTGTTACTATTAATGTAATTACTGATTAAATTATCTATAGGGTGGCGTATCGAAAACGAAACAGATGCATTTACTGACAGCTCAGTTTTTTTTTGAAAAACGCTCAGACCCGTCGATTTTGTTCTCGAGGGGGACACAAGTTTGGCAAAAATCACGTTAGCACGTGCAGCCCCCTAAACTGGGGTGACACCACCCCCAAAATCTTAAATGGAAAGGGGGATCGAGTGACACCTTATTTTAAAGGTCTTTCAATTCCCTTTATAATAATATGCAATTAACGTACTCAGTTCAGTAGTTTTGAAGATTTATTGATTTAAAGCTTAAATAAAACTAATACATCATCATTAGTGGAGATCATTTGGCAGCAAAGTAATTTAAAAATGAAGAATGAACTGACCCGTTAGGCAAGTAAATGTTGAAAATGGCCGCCATGATTCTCCATGCAATAATAAAAGATTTTGCTCAAAACGTTGCCGCACATTTTGCAATATTTGAGGAGTAATTTGAAGGCACTCATTCACAATTCTTCAGGTCTTCTAATGATGTTGCCTGAGTAGCATAGATTTTGCTTTTTAAATGACCCTACATAACGAAATCCAAAGGTGATAAATCTGGCGATCTTGGGGGCCATTCAATGGCACCTCTTCTGCCAATCCATCAATCTGGAAACGTCTGATCTAAATCTTGTCGAACACGTAATGCGTAATGTGGTGGGGCACCATCCTGTTGGAACATCAACCTATTCGCAATGTACCGCCGATCATTCTGATTTTCAATTGTGGCTCTTAATGCAGGATATATGGCGTCCTCCAGTAATTCCAAATACATTTCACAAGAATACCAGCCAAAACATTTAATTTTGTGGCTGCAGTGTATGAGCCTCATGATGAGTTCTGGGATTAGAGTCGGACCAATATCGGCAGTTATGACGATTTACTACGCCATTTAAGAAAAAGGAACATTCGTCGGAAAAGCAAGTGTTGAATAGGAGATGTTCATCGTTTATAATTCGTTCACTCACATCTTCACAAAATTGTAATCGCCGATCAAAATCGTGTTCATTAAGTTCTTGTACCAGTGAACTTTATACGGATGAAAACTATGGGCCTTTAGAATCTGTTGGACAGTACGTGGACTAACACCACAAAGTCTTCAATTTGCGGGTACTTAACGTAGGATCTACATAAACTTGCCCTAAAACCCCCACTTCCATTGCTTCGCTCCTTATGGGACTTTCAATGTTGCGTGCGTTTTTTATTGGCGACTGACTCAGTTTCTCGAAATTTAGCTACAAGTTCTAGAACATATTTTTGATGGGCGTTACTGTTCTCATGTCGCTCATTAATGTTTCTGCTGTTCTATTAGTGCACTGATTATTTCCGAACAGTATTTCGATAATTTCAACTCTTTCTGCTGTGGAATATACCATGGTTAATTTATGTAATAAAGCGTTACCAGTTATTTTAGCAACAAAGTTTCATCAAATCAATCGCAAACTATGTACTAAATTCCTATTTAAAATAAGTGCGAGATATTTCCTTATATTTCTTCAAGAAATAACTTTTTGCCACAAAAAAACGCTCCAATAGTTATTTTCAACAACAAAATGATAAACAAACCATGGGCGTAGTGAAGAAAAGCATTTACTTATTAAGTAATTCTTTAGTCAAATTTCTTCTGAAAGTAGTACAAACTAATCCGATGTACCTATTAAAATCTACTTTAAGCTTTAAATCAATAAATCTTCGAAACTACTGAACTGAAGCTCATGTATTTTACATCATTATAAAGGGAATGGGAAGACCTTTAAAATAAGGTATCACTCGATCCCCCTTTCCATTTAAGATTTTAGGTTGGTGTCACCCCCGCCCAGGCGGCTGCACGTGTTAAGGTGATTTTTTTTCAAACTTGTGTCCCCCTCGAAAACAAAATCGAGGGGTCTGAGCGTTTTTCCAAAAAAAACTGAGCTGCCAGTAAATGCGTCTGTTTCGTTTTCGATGCGCCACCCTGTATAAATAATACTGGGATACACTAAGTATCTTTAAAAACCACAATTATATTTTTAAGATAAACAAATAATTACGAAACTGAAAGCCAAATATTGTCCCCAAATTTTTGAACGGTCCTCTGTCACAATTTAGAAATGGCGCTAAAATTATACAACACATTGACGCTGTTGGGTGGACGTCATGGTTATTTAGTGTTGCTGCTGCGTTGTCTGTGAACCACGCGTCTTGGTTGAACAGCCCAGTGGTAAGTAATTTTTTGTTGATTTGAGTGATCAAATTAAAATAATTATACAGCATAATTACCCACAAAGTATGTTTTCATGTCTATCTGTTCATTTTGTACAATTCTTGAATGACTGTATGCCAAGAAACATTCTTTGTTAAAGTAACAGTCCTCTGGGCACAGTCCCCTGACAATTTTTGGGTCAGGGAACTGTTTCATTCTACAGGGGACTGTTTCTTTCAGGCAGTGTCAAGTTAATTAGCCTGACTGTACTGCAGTGATAATTAATTTTCAAAATATTCTATTTATTTCAGTTGATTCATGATACCAGCCAAAAAAGAGCCACCCAAAACCAGGGAAAAAATCTTAGAACAAAAACGTATGGCCGAACGTTTGAGATACGAAACGACTTTTATAAAAAAGTAGTCGCTGATTTGTATAGTTTCATGGGTACCCTTAAAATACACTAAGTGAAGAGAAACATATCAAGGTGTCCATTGGGGGTTCCCAAAAGGACTACTAAGCTCGCAATGAAAAGTTTGCTTTTGTGATGATGAATGCCGGCATTTAAGAATAGGCGATCAAAAATATGAAGGCAATGGAAAACTCAGAGTCGAAGATAAATTTGGTCCAGCCCTTGACTTATCTGATACCAACTCTGTTTTAGAAACCCATGTTCCACTGTCATGTAAGCAGTCTAATACTAATTTGGACAATGTTGTCAAGCTTAGAATAATCAACCAGTACAATATCAATAATTATGCTATAGTAAAGTTTTCCGAAAAAAAGCAGAATACCGATATGCTGCAGTGATAAATCAAATTGATTATGAGAAAGATGAAGTGACAGTCACATCTATGGAAATTTGTGACGATAAACGCCATACGCTTAGATTTGACGAAAGCGATGTTTCTGATGTTCCTTTGGATTAAATAGTGGAAAAGTTACCAAACCCAGATCTAACTCCAAAAGGGAAAATATTGTTTTATTACATTCCAGTAGCTGTACTAGTGTTTTAAAAATAGATTGATATTTACTTAAAGTGCAATAGTAAGACTGATTTGTTGTAAGCTGTGAGAGTTACTAGTTAAGTTAGATAAAGCTTCTTAGCTCAGAAGCTGTATAGTATTAAGAAAATTAATTTTAGAAATTGTTTTTTCATAAATATCCAAACTTTATTTTAGTATAGTTAAAATAAATAAAAACAAAGAGTTCGATTGCTTACATTCAATCAAAACAACACTTTTTTTTTTCTCCATATAAACGTTCCCCTGGATGAGATAACAGTCCTCTGTCGTCATTTTTTATAAATTCTTCCATAATTCGAAAACAAATAGCATTGTATGTGGGCTTTTGAACCGGCATATTACTTTAATTAGTATCTCTTGATTTATCTATATATTTTCTTAATTTAATGGGTGATTTTTTTGCTAGTATCTTTTTGGCAACACTGTTTTAGACAGATTACGCGTGAATCGTGTCTTGTGTCACTGTCAAACTTGTTCAGTTTAGCCTATAATTTAACCATGAGTCGACTTACGAACGAACAACGCTTGCAAATTATTGAATTTTACTATCAAAGTTCACGCTCGGTTAAGAGAGTGCATCGAGCACTGCTTCCAATTTAAGGGCAATTTGGTCGGCCTACTGAGGGAGCTATTCGGAAGCTTGTGACTAAATTTCCAACCCAGTTTACATTATTGGACATTAACGTAGAGTGAGGACTGAAGAAAATATTGCGGCTGTATCCGCCAGTGTTAGTGATGACCGTGAAATGTCGATTCGCCGCCGTTCGCAGCAATTGGGCCTCTGTTACTCCACTACGTGGAAAATTTTGCGACAGGATTTGGGTGTAAAACCTTATAAGATACAGCTGATGCAAGAATTAAAGCCACACGACCTCCCACAACGTTTCCAATTTGGTGAATGGGCGCTAGCAAAGTTGGAGGAAGATCCACATTTTTATCGAAAAATTGTGTTCTGCGACGAAGCTCATTTCTGGTTGAATGGGTACGTTAACAAGCAAAATTGCCGCATCTGGAGTGAAGATCAGCCAGAAGCATTGCAAGAGCTACCAATGCATCCGGAAAAATCACTGTTTGGTGTGGATTATGAGCCGGTGGCGTCATCGGGCCGTACTTCTTCAAAGACGACAATGGCCGGAACGTAACTGTGAATGGCGAGCGCTACCGTGCGATGATAACAAACTTTTTTTTGTCCAAAATGGAAGAGCTGGACTTGGCTGACATGTGGTATCAACAAGACGGTGCCACATGCCACACCGCACACGAAACAATGGCCCTATTGAGAGGCGAGTTCGGTTAACAGTTTATCTCACGTTTGGGGCCCGTCAGTTGGCCGCCTAGATCCTGTGATTTAACACAGTTGGACTATTTCTTGTGGGGCCATGTTAAGGCTAATGTCTACAGGGATAAACCAGCAACGATTGATGCACTGGAAGCCAATATTGAAGCATTTGTTCGTGAGATACCGGCCGATATGTTGGAGAGAGTGTGCCAAAATTGGACCTTGCGCATGGGCCATGTAAAGCGGAGCCGCGGCCAACATTTACATGAAATAATCTTTAAACATTAAATTATAACGACCGTTCTATCGACTCAAATAAAGATTTAATAATTTTTTTCAAATTTTTTGTGTTTTTTTGAACATCAAATCTTATACCTCTTAAAAATCACCCGTTATAAGAATGATATGGTTGGGACAGTCTTGTTTGGGAAACCTTCCAGTTAGTAGAGAAACACCCATTAATATCCGACGGACGTAAGGCATCTCCCAACAGATCTTCTCTGCCGGCGTAATTCTGTAGAGCCTCCTTTATTGGTGGACATAATTGTGTGTGTGTATGAAAAGTTACCCAAATAATTGAATCTTTCAGAGTATACATTACATCCAGTCAACATTGCAGTCCGCGATGTTCCAGCCTAAGTCACAGTCTCAGGCTGCATCTGCTAGAAAATGGAAAGGGGTGGCCCGTATGCTTCAAATGTTATTTTTTGGCAACAATTTGTTTAATAACATAGTCATAATCGTCTTGGCAATAGTCAAGGGAGAAAAATTGATTCTAGCAGCTCATAAGCCTTCTATGGTGCACTGGAAGGTGTTTTTCGTATATCAGGTACGTTTGAAACAATCCCTCTAGATTAGAAAGCATGATCTGTTTGCAAAATACAATATGACTCACATTGATCTGCTTTTGCATTTTAATGAGGAAGCGTAATCAACTTATTACCCTTTGATTTAAAGTAATCCTAGCATCTTCCAAGGTACAGGAAGAAGATGCACATAGACCGGGAGATGCAAAAATGGGGGGGGGGTCATGTGATACAGCAGGAAACCTACCCAGAACGATAGTATTACATGAAAAAATAACTTCTAGCACTATGCCGTCGCTTGAGAGCGGTACATGTAAGTACAGGGGAAGATTGAATTTTCTGTCCAGTAGGGGTCGGAAGACTAAATGATTTTTTACGGCTTTCTTTAGTATCACAGATGCCCTCCCGGTCTATGAGTCTTTACAGCTTTAGATAGTTATGGTATAAACTGAATCCAAATTCCAGATGAGATGTAAATAATAACAGTTAGCGCGTGATCTCTCGGTAACAGGTGGGGACAACGCCTCTTATTGGTCAATTCCCCATTAAATTTCAAGCGGTCGCCTGTCGGAATGATGCGCGGGGCAGGGGTAGCGCAGGCAGAGTTGCACTCAGGCCACCGTCCGTCGCGTGTATCACTGCGTGCTCGTGTTTTCGTATTCACCTTGCTTGGTTGTTGCTGTTGTTTTTGTTAAGTGTATTTGAGTAATTTGTTAAGTTTCTGTTAAATACTGTCATCTTTGTTTTACAACACGTTGGTGGTAGTCCATGATTCGGAGGTAGCTCTGAATGCGGCTCTGTACGCAGTCCTTGCTTTTGGCAATCACGCATACGTTGGACCCCCTTCTATTAGGTTGCGCTGCTGTTAGAGACTGTACCTTCAACGGAGACCCGTCGCCTCGCCCAGTTTACTCCGTACTAAACAACCTGTTGCGTTGTGACGGCGACGATATCAACGCATTCGTAAGCGTGCAATACGCCCACCGCCGACGGAAATAAAGACAACGCGACGTATTTACCGTTCGACTATTTTCGGTCGTTTTCGATTAGGGTTCGGCGTATACATTCGTTTTCCGCGCTCGATTTCCAAATTCGTTTTCCGTATTCGGAGACCCGAATGCATCAGACGCTAATAAAATACATTGACTGCCGCACACGTTCGTTTTTTTTTCAGTACATTCCGTACGTACGTTTCGGAAGCAAGCCCGCGCTTTCGTCAAAACGGAACGGATAAGGCTGGGCGCATTCGTTTTCCGTATACGGTTTCCTAATCAGGAATTCTAGTTCGGAATTCCGTGAGCCTAGCGCAAACGTTCAATTTTTTGAAATGAATATTATACTACCAGTACCAGTATTTATATCATACTTCACAAATAAATCCAAGACTAAAGTCACTGTATAATGATGCTAAAAAGGCACATAAAAAATTGATCAGAGACACAAAAAGATCATTCTACCAAAACAAAATTGTATTGTCTAAAAATACCACCAAAGCATGCTGGCAAGTGGTCAATGCAGCAAAAATGAGAACAAAGTTCGAAAAAATATAGTTCTACATAAAGATCAAAATGAAAAAGTGTACGACCCTCAGCTGTTAGCAAATATGTTCAATGATTGTTTTTAAAAATGCTCCAGATGATATAATACAAAAAATTAATACCTCAGATAGTGCACCTGATTTCAAATTTAATGTCAAAAATTATTTCAAACTTTATCCTTATACAGATAATGAGCTCAGTAACTTACTTTTGAAAAAGTTAAAAAATTCCAAATCCTGCGGTTTTAATGACATTCCCAATTTTCTGGTAAAAGAAGTACTACATCTTATAATAAAACCAATAACACACCTTATAAATATCTTATATTGCTGCGGAGAGTTCCCAAGTAGGCTGAAACTAGGCAAAGTTATACCAATTTTAAAAAAGGGGAACGAGCTTGATATTGCAAACTACAGGGCAATCACTGTGCCGTCTGTACTTTCTAAAGTGGTTGAATATGCCTATTTGGATAGACTCCTTCTACATCTTAAGAACAACAATATTTTGTCTCAAAACCGGCATGGTTTCACAGATGGTAAGACCACAATGTCAGCCATACATTCCTTTTATGAGAAGCTTATAGAATACATCGACGCGGGCGAGTGCCCTACTGGGGTAATTTGTGATCTCAGTAGGGCATTCGACTGCGTCGATCACAAGAAATTCTTGGAGATTATTGTTAAATATGGTTTTGTCAGTCTCTTAAATGGGCCAGATCGTTTTTAGTCGAAAGAAAACAATATGTTTCAGTAGAATATCTTGATGCAGGGAACAATATGAAAAACTTTGTGTCAAGTACGTTAGACATCTCGATTGGAGTCCCTCAGGGCTCTATTCTTGGACCAATCTTTTTCCTCTTATACATTAATCAGTTTGATAATGTTCATCCAGATACCTATTTTACAGCATATGCTGATGACGTTTCTGCCATAATATCAAGTAATTCAAATATAATTTTGGAAGATAAATGTAAAATTAGCGGTAGTGCTCAAACGGCATATTTACGAATAGGGGTTTATAAGGCAAAATTGCATATTTTTGTGCCCTCTACAACCCCTATCATTTTGTCGCAATAATTATGGAACACCCTGTATATGCGCCCAACACGCTTTCGATTAGGACGTGCAAACCGTCGCGTAAAATCGCCCGTATAGGGGGGTATAGGCTCTTACTAGACGGGCTTATTACTCTCTTCTTTCTTATACTACCATTTACTATTTGATATTTGAATTCAGGCAGTTATGTGCACCTACAGTGCGAACATGGCCACTGTATATGCCACTTTACTTACCAGTCTGATGATAGAGGTTATAATTCAACTACGTCTAATAGAAGAGACCTTGCAGTACACCACTGACAGTGATGGGTTAAAACGGTGTATCGAACGGCATGCCCAGGTTTTACTGTAAGTTATTTATTCACAATCATAAGTCAAAGTAATTGTATGGCCGGAAATTTTAGTAAATCGACTCGATATTTTTATACTATATTCCTTTACAAGAATATTGACTGGTAGCATCGGAGCAGTAGCAAAGGTTGAAATGGAAACATCCTGCCACGTGTTGTGGTATGAATTCTACTGTACGTTGTAATGTCACATGCGCCTTGTTAGGATGAAAAAGATCAATAATCAAATTCAAGCGAATAACCAAATGAAAATGGTATTTACCATTTTGGATTGGTATTTACTGATTCGTTCAAGCGAGTGTGATTATCAGTTTGGTTATTAGATCCGTGACGTCATGAATCAGCTGTTATGTGTCATAGTTATCACCGCAAAATTGTGGTATTTACCCAACTCAGGAGTAGTTTTACATTTCTGGTTATTATTTGAAATGTGACAAGTTAGAATTTTGCCGGGCCTTGGATATTTTTGTTTTACTTCAGCTTCATTTTTGAGAAACTTGATCCAGAACCACCTCAGCTGTAACATAAAGTTAGAGCTATACTCATTACTGTTGTTGGGGACACTTTAAATCTTCCTATGTCTAACAAAGTATCCTGTGTAGCCATATACCACAACAATATTCAAATATGGCCATATAAATATATACGGTTTTACTAATATATTTTTTCGTCACATATTCCTATCATTTCTGCTAAATCAATAAATGTTTTTTTCAAATGCGGAAAAGTTTAGAGAATTGAGTGCTATCATAGCTACAAAACCATGGTTCTATCATTAAAAATTATTTTCTAAAAAAAGAAACATTTCTCACATTAACATTATAAAAGCTTTCTTTTTAAACTTTCGATGCACTGTTGTAGACCAAAAAGCACCGATTATTAAGTGATAATAAAAATAATCAGAAATTATATACGCGCTTTTCTAAAATAAACCACCTGCAACAAAACCGCGGTTAAAACCAACGCGTTCAAGCGATTTGAGTAACTGACGTCATCAACACGAGCGTCATCTTAAACTATATTATAACCGCGGTACATGCCACAAAAATTTTGGTTGTTCGCTTGGATTTGATTATTAAGTATGTTACGTCAACTGTCAGTAACGACCCTGCATCCTTGCGCCCTATCGCTGCACAGTATTCAGTAAGATTTCCGTCACTGTCACTGTCACTTATTCAAACAATTATTTTACGAGAAATTATCAAAGGCAGTTTTACTTAGCATAATTAATATGAAAAGGTAAATTATTTCGGGAATACAATCATACATTTTTCATTTGCGCCTCTTGAAAGAAAATTTCAGCAGGCTTCCATGGTCCAATGGTATAGTATAGTTATTAAATAGGCCGCATGTATATATTATGTAATATGTGGTAAAGGTATGTTTTCAATCTAACAAGTTGCACATGTGCCGGCATATAGGCTGCAACTTGTCTAAATGAAAGCACACCTTCCTGGCACTTGTGCCGTAACAGGTTGCAGGCTGCTTTCATTTTGCGGCTCGAAGTTGGAAATGGAAACGTACCATAACTTTACTCATTCGAAGGCAGGAAAAAAAGTGTTAGGATTGATGATATAATTTACTTGTTCAGCAACCCAGGAAGTATTGTGACCGCGAAAGATTTCGATAGAAGTGCGATATTATGTTTTTTTTTAATGTCATGTCACTCATTTCCGTTCGTCCGTCTGTGAGTCTGCCCGCTAGTACTTGAACCGCTTATAACTTGTAAAGTACTGATCGGTTTTGAAATTTTCATACAAGGTTACTACTATGCTTTGGACGAATGAGGTTTTTAGATTTTGGAAGTCGGTCTAGTGTCCACGGAGAAAAAGGCCAAAAACGGTTCACCTAAAAATAGGTTGATCACCTTTTTTGATGTTTTAGAGGCTCCAGATCATTTTGGAAAAATCACGGGTAAAAAATGTGGGGGTTTTAGGTGGGTGGGGAGGGTATTATTCAATTGTTTAATGTTAACATATTTATACGCTTCCAACTTTAGTAATTCCACGCACCTATTTATTTTCACACATCATAAATTTCCCCGTACACTTGCCCTTAGAACAAAAGCATTCTCAGCAAACGGATCGCGTTAGACATGAGCCAGGAAAAGAGCCCAGTTTCCGCGAGTAAAAGCAGATGCGATACAATTTGAAACTAAATGAACCAACTTCATTCGAAAGACGAGTCTAGGATGTTGACATCTAAGAAAATAGTATTATAAATATCTGTAATAATAAAAATTTCAGTACTACGCACTGAAACTTTCAACAAAATACATATACTAAGTGACATATAAATCCGAACACCCAGTTTAAATGGTTTTATTTCAATAAAATCTTGTATAAGTACTTAATGAAGCATAATAAGTAAATGATAAAAATTTCAACCCTGATGTGCTACGCATTCTCCAACGCGCCTAGACATGCTTCTGATTAGGTGGTCAATGTCCTCCTGTGTTATCTCATTCCAGGCAACCACCAACTCCTCTCAAAGTGCTTCTAGAGTCTGAGGAGGACGTTGCAAATTGAACAATCTCCTACCCATCATATCCCACACGTGCTCAATTAGGGATAAGTCGGGAGATCTTGGTGGCCATGGTAACAATGTGACATCATTATGTTGAAAAAAGTCTATTGTGACTCTTGCAACATGTTGTCGGGCATTATCTTGTTGGAAAGTTGGATCTGCCAGGGTGTCAAGATAGGGTAAAAAATGGGGTTCTAGAACTTCGTGGATATAACGCTGCGCGTTCATGTTACCTCTGATGAAGATTAAAGGTGACCTGGAACCATAAGCTATAGCACCCCAAACCATAACTCCAACAGTGTGATGAACATGTCTTTCAACAAAAAACTGTGGATTCCTCCTTTCACCACGTCGCCTTCTAACCCTGGCACGACCATCGTGCATGCCTAAACAAAATCGAGACTCGTCACTAAAGACAATACTGTTCCATTCCTGATCCCGGAGTGACCGTTGTCTGCACCACTCAAGGCGATTACGTTGGTGTTCTCGAGTTAAAGGGAGGACCCAGTGTGGCCGGTATGAAAACAAGCCAAAACTTCTCATTCGTCGGTAAACACTTAGCATGCCAATAGGTCTTCCGTGTTCTGCAAACCATTCATCTGCAATGGACCTGGTCGTGGAGAAACGGTCCTTTAAGGCCAATAATCTTAGGCGGCGATCTTCACGGTCTGTTGTTCTACGGCGGCGTCCAGTGCCCCTTGCTCTTTGCGTACGGCCTTCTCGAAGCCATGCCTGACAACACCTAACCACAATGTCTACACTTCTTTGCACTCTAACTGCAATTGCCCGAAAAGAAAGTCCAGCTTCCTGAAGTCCCACTATACGACCCCTATCAAACTCGCTAAGTTGACGAAATCGTACAGGTCTCCGTACTCTAGGCATCGTAACCGATCGTAAAGGATGTCAAGAACCAAAATCCGCCAACGTTGATTCTTTACTGCGGCTGAAATATTCATTTTTAGAGCGTTAGTGAATTAAAAAAAAGCAGTATAAAAACCGGAATGTCGAACTGATAAGGCTGAAAATTTTTTCACTTGTTATTTACAGTAAGATAAATACATTCACCAACTTTTATCAAAATAAAACCATTTAAACTGGGTGTTCGGATTTATATGTCACTTAGTATACTATTTGTACTTGTTCATAATGGAGCTCCAGGGAGTACAGAGCTAATAACACCAAAGGCTTGTTTTGGGGAAGGGATTGGATTTCAGGGCGCTTTCCTCTTTTTCAAGTTTTCCTCTGTCGGACTTGATTCTATTTCTCCATTAATGTGAAGAATAATTGCGGGTGAATATTATTGTCCTACGGCTTTGTTACTATGACAATAGTTGTATTTCCTATATCCATTTTTAAGGTTCTTCAAAAAGGTGCAGAGCCTATGTGGGCTGGGAATATCTTTCATTTTGTCTTGTGGAGTGTTTAATATGTGCACTAGTATGTCGCTGCTTCTACAGGTGAGCTTGAACATTGAACGAACGGTTTCTAGCGCTTCGCGTATGTACAAATACAAAATAAAACATTATTTTATTTGTGTCCCGGTACCACCATACGTAAAGTGCAGTAAAGAACAGCCAAATTGAATCAATAAATAAACGAGGAAATTAAGGTTCGATGTTTGGACTGATTCGTGAATATAGAAAGTTAAAAATGAGATGTAGCAAGTATATTTAGTTTTACCCTTCGACGCCAATAGCTAAAAGCGAAATTTGCAAAATTGTTTTTTAAATTCTCCAGTAGCTTCATGCTAATTAAAGTGTCCAAAAATTATGGATTTGATACGGCTTAAAAGACCACAAGCCACTCAAAACTACTGTCTTGTCTAAATAATGGCTCAAGGTTGCAATTCTATGCCACAGACAAAAAAGTAATTCCTAACGAATATAAGTCAGTTTATGCAGATGCATGATTTTATGAATTTCTCAGAGTGCTAATATGGTTTTGAAAGTTAATCAATTTCGTAATTAAGTAGTCTTGAAAAATGAGCGATGAAAACTAATTTCCCTCTCTATCTCTGTCTCTCAATGAAATCAACATACAAACTTGAATGATTTTCCTGACATATTAGATGACACTATTGCCGTTCTTAAAGCTAGAAATCAACAAAGAAAAAATATGTTTTTCTGTCATCCTTTGCACAGTGGTTCAGAGGGTACCATTTCCATGAAAAAAGTCACAAGATTTCTAATTTTGTTACTGGTAAACCGATTTTTATGGGCCATACCTCATTAAAAAGCTAAAGACATTCTCTTTAAAAAATTACATAAAAGATTGACAAATGTCAAGAATTAGTTAATCAATTTCGTAATTAAGTAGGCTTGTAAAATGAGCAAATGAGCGATGAAAGATGCTGCCTTCAAAACTAATTTCCCTCTCTATCTCTGTCTAACAATGAAAACAACATACAAACTTGAAAGATTTTCCTGACATATTAGCTGACACTATTGCGTTCTTAAAGCAAGAAACCAACAAAGAAGAAACATGTTCTTCTGTCATCCTTAGCACAGTGGTTCAGAGGGTACCATTTCCATGAAAAAAGTCACAAGATTTCTAATTTTGTTACTGGTAAACCGATTTTTATGAGCCATACCTCATTAAAAAGCTAAAGAAATCCTCTTTAAAAAATTACACCAAAAAAATTGACAAAAGTCAAGAATCGAAGATGGAAGCACTATACCTTAATGGTCTTTACAAAATTTTAACACATATTCCCGAAATCAAAATAAGCCGATTTGAAGTAACTTACCACAATTGCTCCGATTCCGACATACAGCGTGGTAAAGTTAGAAAATAAAAATCATTTTTTTTAATTCATAAACATTCCTTAACGTATTACTTCAAACAGCTTTTTGCCTTTAATGGACAAGAAGTAATTTTTTGCAATAAAAAAGCCTCCATGTTATTTCTGTCTTTGCGTAAACTGGTATCCGCCGCAAATGTTGTTTAATAACAATCAATGGCCTTTATCCGTCACATGGTTACAAAATAATTGGCTTAACAGGAATAGTGACGAAAAGGTAGAGTGTCCGCTTATGCTGTTTTCCAACCCGACCTAAAACCCATTGACACGAACTAGTAAAAAAAGTACCTACATTTAAAAGGCACAGTTCAAAAATCGACCACCAAAAAGAGAAATGCTTAAAATATTACAGATCTCAGAAAAAGGAAACAATCAATTATCTTTCACTTCTTGAATGACTAGAAACTAATGAACGAATCCTCAATTGTTTACCCCTTTTACCAAGGCTCTGAAAGTTCTTCATAAGTTGTTGTTGATTCTTGCTCAGAAGTAACAACGGTTTTCTTGGAAGGCGGAAATGCTTGGTTTAACCAACCCTCATTTTCCTTTATAAGAAACTTCTTATGTGTATGACAAAATTTCCAGCTAATTTCCACAGATTTATAAAATTCATCAAATGTTTATCTAATGTTTCTACATTAATGTTTTTCTAGTGTAGAAAATATAACTTAAGCGTTTTTAATTAATTTTGGTTCTGCTCGTTAAATGAGTCAATATTTTTCATTTTGGTTGGTTTCTGTCGCGCACTAAACTCTAAAAATCCTACAAAACTTGCAAATATTTGCTAGTTTTTTCTTTGTGTTGTGTCTCAAACGCACAAATTGCAGGGATTTACTGAAAAATATGCCACGACAGCGCAAAGCGACTGTCAACGTTCCTTTCAAATTCTTCTCTTATCTTTCCAAATGTCAACTATACTAAGTGACATATAAATCCGAACACCCAGTTTAAATGGTTTTATTTTAATAAAATTTTGTACAAGTACTTAAAGAAGCATAATAAGTAAATGATAAAAATTTCAAAATGATTGCACTGCTTTAAAGCCCTTTGACCTTTAATAATGTGTGGATGCACCCTGATGTGCTACGCATTCTCCAACGCGCCTAGGCATGCTTCTGATCAGGTGGTCAATGTCCTCCTGAGGTATCTCATTCCAGGCAACCACCAACTCCTCTCGAAGTGCTTCTAGAGTCTGAGGAGGACGTTGCAAATTGAGCAATCTCCTACCCATCATATCCCACACGTGCTCAATTGGGGATAAGTCGGGAGATCTTGGTGGCCATAGTAACAATGTTGAAAGAAGTCTATTGTGACTCTTGCAACATGTGGTCGGGCATTATCTTGTTGGAAAGTTGGATCTGCCAGGGTGTCAAGATAGGGTAAAAGATGGGGTTCTAGAACTTCGTGGATATAACGCTGCGCGTTCATGTTACCTCTGATGAAGATTAAAGGTAACCTGGAACCATAAACTCTAGCACCCCAAACCATAACTCCAACAGTGTGATGAACATGTCATTCAACAAAAAACTGTGGATTCCTCCTTTCACCACGTCGCCTTCTAACCCTGGCACGACCATCGTGCATGCCTAAACAAAATCGAGACTCGTCACTAAAGACAATACTGTTCCATTCCTGATCCCAGAGTGACCTTCGTCTGCACCACGTCGGTGTTCTCGAGTTAAAGGGAGGACCCAGTGTGGCCGGTATGAAAACAAGCCAAAACTTCTCATTCGTCGGTAAACACTTCGCCGCATGCCAATAGGTCTTCCGTGTTCTGCAAACCATTCATTTGCAGTGGACCTGGTAGTGGAGAAACGGTCCCTTAAGGCCAATAATCTTAGGCGGCGATCTTCACGGTCTGTTGTTCTACGGCGGCGTCCAGTGCCCCTTGCTCTTTGCGTACAGCCTTCTCGAAGCCATGCCTGACAACACCTAACCACAGTGTCTACACTTCTTTGCAGTCTAACTGCAATTGCCCGAAAAGAAAGTCCAGCTTCCCGAAGTCCCACTATACAGCCCCTATCAAACTCACTAAGTTAACGAAATCGTACAGGTCTCCGTACTCTAGGTATCGTAACCGATCGTAAAGGATGTCAAGAACCAAAATCCGCCAACATTGATTCTTTACTGCGGCTGAAATATTCATTTTTAGAGCGTTAGTGAATTAAAAAAAAGCAGTATAAAAACCGGAATGTCCAACTGATAAGGCTGAAAATTTTTTCACTTGTTATTTACAGTAAGATAAATACATTCACCAACTTTTATTAAAATAAAACCATTTAAACTGGGTGTTCGGATTTATATGTCACTTAGTATATATTGAACTTAACAGGTCAGAGCCTTCTGTGATTACAGTTACGCCATAGGGCACGCCTAAATTTTTACAAAATTTATGATGAACGTTGATAAACAATATTTTTTGGTTTTGAAGTTAAATAAATGAGAAATGAAATAATGTAGAACTTCGCAAATCGGTGAGTTTGGCATTAAATAAATATTACTGCGCGTCGGTCCAGACAGCCAATCATGGGCAGCAGTTTTGTGCTTTTTTGCTACTTTTCAGCATGGCCTCTCGGATAAAGAATAAAAGCATAGCAGCTATACTCTATCAAATGTGAGATCCATCGAAGTAATACAGTACGGAGCCATCACTAAAGCCTACAACTGCGAAGAAATCAAAACAGTTTACTTAAAAAAGCCAACAGCCACAGTTTGGATTAATTCATTAAGTTATGTCAGATAAGTTCTTCAATCATTCATCGTCAACTGAAGGCAATAAAAATGATAATGTTAAAAGTGTAACACGTTTTCATTTGAAAACTTGGGATGAGGACATCTCATCATAGCAGGAGTATTGAAAAAGTTGTCAGCTTCATTTTTTATTTCAGGTAAACATAGGTAAACTTACTGAAGTACATACATTTTCAGGTCCAGCGTTCAGATATGTTGTTTATTCTACCCTATATCATTGTTATCCTCACGATTATGTATAGTCAGTGTTGGTGTAGCAGCGAAATCGTCAATCAGGTACTTCTTAATAGTGATAATCATCATGTAATTACAGGTACAACCTAAATTACAATCTTTCAACAGCTAACCTCTATAGGTGAACTTAAAGCTACCGGATACTACCTAGTTAATAACGCCAAAACACCCGTCTATCCGACGCACTTACTCCTTTCAGCTCCCTCGCATTCTTCCTTTCTTTCTTTGTTCTTCCCCTCTTTCTTGCTGGTGTTGTCTGATATCTAGGCAACTAGACCTGACAGACCTACTGATATACACAACCCAAGATAAACAATAATAATAACAACAACAATAATAATAATAATAATAGT
Source organism: Acanthoscelides obtectus (assembly GCA_963669975.1). Taxonomy (NCBI): domain Eukaryota; kingdom Metazoa; phylum Arthropoda; class Insecta; order Coleoptera; family Chrysomelidae; genus Acanthoscelides; species Acanthoscelides obtectus. Next base: position 15,694,099 of record CAVLJG010000009.1, read on the forward strand.
AATAATAATAATAAATGTTTATTGTCAAAACTATAACAGATAACTAGAAATGACATATTTTAGAACAATAAACTTGGCAGAAAACCCGCAGAAAGCTAACCTTGTACGCTAGCCCTATTAGCTTATGAATAATTACGTACTACTTAAACTAGAAATAAAAAGACACACGTGATTTTCTAAGAACAGAAGAATAAGAACATTAAATAGGATTTTAAAATACATTATAAGACAAAGCGGGAGTATGGATGGCTTCATTTAATTATAGATCCTTTTTAAGGTAAAATGTCTCATTTAGGGCACAAAGTCTATCTTAGGTTATCAGTGTTTTTGTTTTCTGTTCTGTGTTTGGCGCATATATCGAGTATGTTGTCAAAATTGGTAAATAAGTATACCAGGAGTACGAGGGATATCTTTTAAGTTTTAGTAAACTCTTTAGTAAACTTAAATTCAAAGTTTCACAATAATACGTGCAGTGTTCTCACTACAGTGAATATTTAAGTGTCACCAAGTCATTAGAAAAATGAAAATCAACCGAGAAAATTTTCGCGCCATAATTTATTACAACCTTCAGAGACAATTATCGTAACAAGAATGCCTTGCTGAGTTACTATCTGTTTTCGGCAACGAAGCGCCATGTCAGTCGACAATTTCCCGTTGGTATGGAGAATTCAAACGTGGACGGGTGAGGGTGAGTCTTGGCGACGATCCCAGGGTGGGTGCACCAAAAACGGCAGTCACCCAGGAAAACGGCGGTGCTGTGCGCAAACTCATCATTGAAGATAGACTTGTGATATATCGCGAGATTGAGGCGTCCTTGAAGATCTCAAAGACCTCAATTCAAAAAATTTTACATGAAGAATTAGGAGTAAGAAAATTAGTTTCTCGTTGGATACCCCACCTGTTGACTGAAGAGCAGAAAGCAGCCAGGGTTAATTGGTGTCAAAAAACGCTTAACCGTTTCAATTCCGGAAACTCAAAAAATGTGTACAGCATTGTTAGTGGTGATGAATCATGGATTTACTGTTATGAACCAGAAACTAAACGACAGTCGGCTGTTTGGGTGTTTCAAGGTGAAGAAAAGCCACCAAAAGTCATCCGTTCTCGAAGTGTTTCGAAAAACATGGTCGCGACATTTTCGTCAAAAGCGGGTCATATTGCAACAATTCCTCTTAATGAGCAAGGAACTGTTACTTCGGATTGGTATACCACCATTTGTTTGCCAAACATCATCACCGAGCTTCGAAAAATGAACCCCGAAAGAAGAATCATCCTCCACCAAGTCAATGCAAGCTCGCACACAGCCCAAGAAACAAGGCAGTATTTAACGGAAGAAAACGATCTAAGTTCAAACGATTTCTTTACTTTCCCGAGAATTAAAAACAGACTGCGTGGTCAAAGGTTCCAGTCACCAGAAGAAGCAGTTGACGCATTCAAAAATGCCGTTTTGGATCTGCCAGCAAACGAGTGGAATAAGTGCTTCGAAAATTGGTTCGAGCGCATGCAGATGTGTATTAATCTTCGTGGAGAATACTTCCAAAAACAATAAAGTCATTTAAAACTACCTACCGTGTTGTTTTATTTCCATATGCAAAACTTAAAAGACATCCCTCGTATATTGTCTAAATCGGTAGTGTTAGGTGTTGTCTAATTCGGTAACTTTATTCTAGTGATTGGTTTTTATGTTAAGTGGATCAAAGGCCATATCGACTGCTCTCATAATGTTGAATATAAGACTACTTTAACTGATAATATTATTGTACTCATTTCAAGACGTTAAATTTTCATTAACGGAGAGTTTATCAAATGTGGCGTCCCACAGCAAACGATTTCAGGTCCGCTGCTTTTAAAGATATATTTAAATGATCTGTTTCAAATTGACTGTGTTGACAAAATAGTAAGTTTCTTAGATGACACACAGCAGTTCTTTATGAAGGTGATGATTGGTCTCATTTGAAAGGCCTAGTTGAAAATGATTTTGTCAAAATGATCCAGTGGTCTAATAACAGAAAAGTATGCACATTTTTATTATTTTCCACCTATTCTTGACATTTTCCAAATTACACAATCATCATCGTGAATAATCAGATACTAGAAATTAGTAGAGCATCAGATAAAAACTACATTTAAATATTCCTGGATCCACACTTGCTTTGCGATGTTCATATTTTATATAGTTTATATAAAGTTACATATCCTTCGTATAAAATTAAATACATCAAAAGTAATTTAAGAGTAAAATCTGTATGGCTTATGCCATGCCTTGGTCGAGCTACATTTAACCAACGATTGGTTGACATGGGGAGCTACATGCTTAATATTTATGATTTGGATATTTTTAAATGATTCTAAAGACAAGGTTTAACAAACCAAAATTATGGTCAACTGATAAAAAAATATACAGGTATACACGTATATGTCTTAGAACGTCATTATTTCTTAGCGCTCTTTCACATGGTCAGGGGGTTTATCCGTCCGTGTGATCGCCGGTCAACCGGACAAATAGTAATACACAGTTTAGCATAGGTTCTTTCACACTTCCCGGACACGGGTGAATCCCCGTCCGGGCATACAAAACGCCCGGATGTCCCCGCTAGAACTCACGGAGCTCGGACGGGTAATCGCCCGGAATATGCCCTAGCGGACTACAGTGTGCCATGAATGCATTCACATAATCCGGGTGTTTAATCGTCCGATTGGTTTATACTTGTTTGCAGTCCAGTAGCGTGTAGTCCGTTGTCGAACGAAGACCGTGTGTACTCTGCAGTGTAGCTACGAGCATTTGATCATGTCGAAAGAAGTAGAACAAATAGATTCTGAAATCCTGATTAGTTTAGTTCAGGATAAACCAGAAATCTGGGACAAAGCTGCCGAGGATTACAAAAATCGCAACAAAAAAACAGAAGCGTGGAGAAGTATTTGTGCCCAGTTGAAGGAAAATTTTGAAAATTTGAGTGACGGGGAAAGAAAAGAATTTGGTAAGTTTAAAGTTATTTTATTATTTGCCTCTTATTTCTTATGAACATTGAACTAAACATATGTTATGGTTGGGTAATAGTATAATAAATAAAACAAAATTCCTAAATTTTCGACAACACTGCCATGATACTTTGCCTACTTCAGTTAGAAAATAGTCACTTGGAACATTTCTGATATTATTAGCTGCCCTTGCATATTTGCTTGAGCTGGCAAATCATTCATACCCACAACTGTCATGGTATCCTCGAAGTTATAGCCATCTCTTTCTCTCACGAAATTGTGAAGCACTACACAAGCTTTCACAATACTAACGGCAAAATCTGTATTAACATTCAAAGATCGATGAAGAATTCTCCATTTGTTTGTCAGTATACCAAAGGAACACTCAACATATCTCCTGGCTCGGCTGAGGCGATAATTGAAAATCCTTTTCTTCTGTGAAAGTTCCTTTCCTCCAAAAGGCCGTAGTAGATTAATATTTAATCCAAAAGCTTCATCTCCTATGAGAAAATAAGGTACGTTTGGAGCTTCAGAACCAGGTAGAGGCTTTGCAGATGGCAATTCCAAGGACTTTCTTTGTATACTCTTCCACAAACTACTTTCTTTGAATATACTTGAATCACACTCACTCCCATATGCACCTACAACAACATAAATGAACCGACAATTCGAGTCAGCAACTGCCATCAACACAACTGAGAAATAGGACTTATAATTATAGTATAAGGAACCACTAAACTCGGGTTTTACAATTCTAATGTGTTTCCCGTCCACAGCACCAATGCAGTGGAAAAAATTCGCTCGTTTTTCGAATCCAGCAGCTACTGACTCAAAACGTTCTTTCGTAAGTTTCGGAATACATTCTTCAACTAAGCACGACCAAAGAATGTCACAGACCTCTCGAACAATTTTTGAAATTGTAGAAATTCCCAATCGATAGCTATAATACAGATCTGTAAAGCTACATCCACTAGCCAGGTACCTGAAAGTAAAAAAAAAATAAACAATAAATTGAAAATCTATAATTCGAGTCTAGTATTGTTGAATATTTTTTTTGTTACAGCAACTAGTTCTTAAAACGTGGAGTAATATCACAGACCAGTGGCTTAAATGGAGGAATCGAGACAAAAACTCGAAAAAATCAGGAGCAGCTGCATCAAAACTGCGAAAGTATTTGTATCACGAACAACTAAATTTTCTAGAGCAAGGCTTATATCACCGGTCAACTGATGCAAGCATGGCCTATGAGCACTCAGATGAAGCAGAAAGTCAGCAGCAAACTGAAGAGCTCCAGTCAGCAGAAGATCAAGGGACGGCGACTCCGGATGCAACTAAGCAGACTTCGCAAACTCCAACTGCAAAAATCCCTTCCGTGAAGACCACATCTGTGCAACAGTCAACGAGGAAGAGGAAGCGAACCCTCGACGAATTTGAGCTAAGGATGCTTAAATCGGTAGAGGCAGGAGACCAAGAGGACCGTCATATGCAATTTTTTAAGGGCATTCTTCCATCTGTTCAAAAGTTCACAGACAACCAGGTTGTAGATTTTCAGATGGGAGTTCTGCAGGTGATTAAAAACATTCAAAACACTGTCTCTATTCCAACAACCCAACCTCAACAGCTGCAGATTTATGCTCCTCCATGCTCTCAACAAACACACACCAGTACCCCTGCAGCTCTCCATTACAGAACTCTCAGCAATATCCCTCTTCTGACCTTTCATACACTCCACTGCTAGGCAGGGTCTCTAGTCAACATCATGAAACGATTCCATCGAGTACCATATCTACAAACATCATATCTCCTGGTTCTAATGACACACAATCTAGTAGTAATTATAGCAATTTGACATCCCCTTTCTCACATAATTCAGATATTGACTTTTGATCTTTTGAAGTATTATAATAATAAATATATTTTTGCATTAAAAAAATAGAATATTAACCTAAAATGTATATTTTGTTTTTATTTAATTTTAAATAAACATACCTTAATGTAACAGCCAACATTTGTTCAGGTTGGATGCAATTCCTCATATTTGTATCTTGTCTTTGTAGCTGTGTCTGCACACGTTGCAGCAACTCATCAAAAGAAGAAACGCTCTTACGAAAATAATTTAAAAACTTAGTTTCGTCTTCTTTCAGTTGTTGAAAAAGCACAAAGAATGCTCCTTCCAGGTATCTGCTTTCTAGCAAAGGGTGAACCCAAATTTGCCTATTACGTTGTTTTTTTCGCCGATGTTTTAATAAAGCGAACAAAATCGTTTTGCGTCTACTGTCCATCATAATCAGCGGCAAACTGAAGTACCTAGCAAAAAGTGGTCCGGATTTTCGCACACACCCGTCCACCCATGTGAAGAGAGCTCCAGGGTGCTGCCCGGCCGGGGGATCATACGGACGGATAAATATCCTGACCATGTGAAAGAGCGCTTACACCAACTATCACAAATTTGTTAAGAACGATCGAATTGAACACACTCTCAACACCAGGCATAAGCAAATAGGAACAGTTGTACTTATTTGCATTATTTAGGACCAAATAATACGTGAATTTACCGTACCATAGAACGCCTACCTTTGGAAGTAATTTCAACAAAAAATAACAGAATGGATTTTTTCTCTTGCAAGACCAGACGTACACAAATTAATAGTAAATGTAAACATCAAATGATTAAATGATTAGTTGTATATTTATTCATATTCCAATTGCAACATCAATTTCATATTCATTCACTCATTCTTTATATTGTATTTTAAGAGTAAATAAATATTATTGTTAGCAAAAATAACAGTGATGGCCGTTTACGCGTATACATTAATTGTCTACGTGTAGACGTACAGTGCGTAGATCATGTATACAAAATAAACAATACGTATACAATATACAGGGTGCTCCTTAATGATATGCGAATATTCAAGGGTGTGAATTTACATGCAAAATTAATGTTAGTTTGCTTTATAAACTATGGTCTAAAATGTTTCCGTACAAAAACTCGAGGTGTTGAAGTTTTAGGAAAAAAATGAAAATTAATAATATTTTCAGAACCGCTTTATATATTTAACTGATATTTAGTACGTAGTGAAAGTTAATAAAGATGCATATTTACCAATGTAAAAATAATTTTTAGTTTTAACAGTGGCGTGCGTTCGGGTATTGACTTAGATATTTTTTAACAAAAAAATGGTACGCCATTGGTTCTTTATCAAATTATAATATTTTTGAATTCCTCGTTTAATTTAAAATAAATGATCCTTCTTGAACTGTTTTCCTCCGATACGCCATTTTTGAGTAAAAAAATAAAAACCGTTCTGTTGTCCGAGAAAATTAATGTAATAACTGAAGAATGCAATTTAGCAATACATATCTAGTTGCTCTGGAATGTCACTCTCTTTTGACATCTGACAAGTCTCTGTTATTCAAATCTGTTCGCTGTGACATTTTTTTCATTATTTAGTTCTTAAATGCATTACGTATATGGCATTGCCGACGGTAGGTAATGGTGAGCAAGCCAGACTGATTTATCACCAGAGATATATATCCCGATCGTGCTTTGACAGTCGAACCTTTACTAATATTCATCGTCGTCTTGTTGAAACTGGTTCTATCCGAAAAGGAACATCTAAGTGTTAGCACACCTGAAATTGAGGAAGCAGTGCGGCACGAAGTCGAAGAACATCCTGAAAGATCGCTGGACACTTAAATATTTGCCATCAAATTGTTTGGAGAAGTTTAGTGGATTTTTGTTATATCCTTACCATATTTTAAGAGTACAGGCATTACTTCCCATTAATTTTCCAAGGCGTGTGACCTTTTGTAACCACTGACAAAAAAATTACACAAAATCCGCAATTTAAATCAATGATTCTGTTCACGGACGAAACTAATTTTTCCCGAAATTCAATTCAGAATTTTCACAATAATTATTTCTGGGCAGAAGAAAATCCCTATGCCGTAACCGAAACCCATTTCCAACACCAATTTTTGGTTAACGTATGGGCAGGAATTATTGCATTTCAGTGCAGCGGTACGTAATTATTTACAACCTGTTTATCCACATCGTTGGATTGGCCGCGGTGGGCCCCAAAAATGGCCACCAAGGTCCCCAGACCTCAACAGTTTAGATTTCTTTTTATGGGGGCTAACTTAAGACACAAGTGTATACAAGTCCCATTACCACTGAGAAGGAATTAAGAGAAAGAACAGTTGCAGCTTGTGATAGAATAAAAAACACTCCATGGATATTTCAACGAGTGCCCAATTCCATGATAAGGAGGGCGGAAGCATGCATACTAAGTGATTTTCAACAATTTTTGTAATCATTTCGTTGGTTCTAATGTTATGTTTATGTTGTCAGTTGTTGTTGTTCATTACCCCTAATGTGTTTAATATTTCCAATTAAATTAATAATAATTTTGCAAGTTAGACAATAGAATGGTTTTTATTTTGGCACATCGAAGGAAAGCAATTCAAGAGAGATCATTTGTTTTCTAGCATCGTATCGTGCAGTTATCGACGCGCTATTTCACCAATTTCTAGTTGCGTTAAGATTTAGACTCCAAAGTATTAACAATTTCGACATATTTAAATCACACCAAGGTTTGTTCCAGATATTATATGCAAGTAGTTACTGTTAATTCCGGCGTCATCAACACAGTTAGAAAATGTGTATTCGAGCTGGAGATGAATTCATCCATCAACACGCCCATCATGTTTTTACGTCCAATAAATCTAGCAAAACTTGTTTGTAGCATTTTTGGAAGCAAGTGAACTTATTCAAATAAAAGCTTGCAAATACAAGATGAATCTGAAGTGTACAAAACACCAAAACAATATATTATTACTAAGATAATCAGCTGTCATTCTACCATAATGGATACTCGTGAAAAAGACAATAATTGACAGTTGATACATCTAAATTGCTGATACATCTGCATTATTCCTTATGATTGACCAATAACGACCTTGCCAATCTGAATATTGTCGCTGTGGACGACGCTGAATAAAATCAGTCAAACGGGTGGACTTTCTCTTCCAAAATGTATTTTATGTTAGGAATGTTCGTAATTCATTCAAAAATATGACTTTATAAATACTCTATATAATTTATTACCCCCTGAAATTAAATTTGATAACTTTAAGAAACATTTCAAGAAAATCCGTTTTAACAACGTTCACATCTTTCACTTCTGCTGAAAATAATTAGAGTAATTACATTTAATATGTATAATATCTTTGTTAGATTATTATATAATTAATTATTGCCATTTCTCTACTTTGTTCATGTTTGTATTTATTTTTGTATGGGTTAGGTGGAAGAATACCTTTACCTAACCCTCGCCCAGTTAAAAAGACGATTAAGTATTATTTTTATTATTAGATGTATTGATGTATTTTACGTGATGTATACACTGCGCCCATTTTACTAATGCATACTATGATGATCACTAAGTATTTGTCTCCCTCTTTCAACGTACTCTTTTTATTTTTTTTTTTTTTTTTAGAGCGAGAAGATGGCGTATGCAATATATGACTCTGGATGGGTAGATGGTGATATACGACACAAAAAATTGACAAATCTGTTTATTTCACTAAACAGACAGCCACTGGCTATACGTCTATGTGGTGGAATAAGCATCGCATCGTTGCCACTTTTCGTTAGGGTAATAGAAATCCTCGTTTTTAACAAAACTCCAAGGGCTGTATCATCAGTCGTTCGTACAATTGTAGGACCTCTCTAGGACCTGCTTGATTTTCATAGCTGTCCTTGTCCTTCAGAAACACGGGGATATTTTTAGATTTCCACTGTTTCGTGTCAGCGCTATTTTGAGGTTATATTTTCTTTTTCAATTCTCAGATACTTTTTATCATCTGTTTTATAAACCTGAAATTTCTGAAGATTCAAAAAGAGAACGTAACTTCACTATAGGAGAGCGCTGAAGCTGACAGGGAACAGTAGAAATCTGAAGATGAGAAAAGACTCATAATAATCAAGGATGCCATTAAGCAGTCCTTCAATTGTATAAACGACTGACGATACGACCCTAAGAAATCTGGTGCACTTGCAAAATCCTGGGGCCTGATTCTAATTGCAGACCATTAAAATTAATTTCGATGGCACCTGGCCGTCATATCTTTGACCCACTATAATAACTTTGATACTGGCATGGTAGTTTGATCATAAAAGAACACTAGAATCAGGTGTCAAAATTATCATAGTGGCCTATGCGAGCACTGTTTCAGTCAAGTTGCCCCAACTATCAAAGCTACATTTTTTTTGAAATTTGTCATAAGAGCGGACACGTGTTAAAAACTAAAATGTATTTCTGATAGTAAATGATATTTCTAGTTAATATTAGCCTAAAATGTTAGATTTTCTTTGTAAGAAGGATAAAATATCGATTCGTTCGGAGGTTTTTCTTCATGATATGCCACAAGGTTTCTAACGGCGATAGATCTGGACTACTCGACGTCCATTGTAAAACCGAAATATTGTTTTCTAATAGCCAATCTCCTACTTTTTTAGCTCACTGTCTTGTGGGAAGATACATTCAATATTGTTTAAACGCATTTGTTCAATTTGGGGTATTATTGTGAAGCACATTAATGTATTTACCAGCATTCATAATAATAATAATAATAATATTTATTCACTCAATGTACAAAGATAACAAACAATATGAGTAAATAAATATAAAATCAAAACAGGCTAATATATAATATATAATACCTTCCACAAAGTGAAATTTCCTACTCCACTTGCTGACATGGATCCCCAAATCATAACAGAAGTCAAAAACTTAACTTTTTTTACGAAAGTCATTCTGAAACACTTCTTTAGTTCTTAACACTACGCTCACTATCATCAACGCATACCTCTAATCTGGCTTCATCACTCCAAATAATGGAGTTCCATTGGTTCGAAGACCATAATTTGTGTTCTTTGGCCCAGTCTGTTTTTTTTTCTAAATCTTTGTTAGTAAGGGCTTCGCTTTGGCCTAGGAATTCTGGATTGAAAATGAATTATAGGAAAATAATTTAAGGCTAGCGTGTAAGTTTTAAATCGCATTTTTTGGACAGCTCTGTGACAAGTTGCTCTTGAAAACTTTTGTGTGGTTGCCTGATTGCATAATGTTTTCAATTCGTTATACTTGGCACGACGATTTTCCTTGATAATCGGTTTTAAGGTTCTTAAGTTGGTATTGGAGTAACGCGGCCGAGTACGAGCTTTCGATTTTTGAGCCACAGACCAAGTTGTTTTGTACAATTTAATAATTTTTCTAACTGTATACCTGGATTTGTTAACACTGTCAGCGATTATAAATGCAAGTGAATGATCACTTTTCTTATTCCGTCGGAAACAGCTTTACCACGAGTCATTTTTAATTGTTAACAACAACACCAATGCATTGAAAGTTGATTTGAACGCTAAAAAAATGCTTCGTAAAATGTTATCATTTGTTTTACAAAGCCCATCTTTATTTTATCGAAGCGAGTTCACAGACCATTCAACTTAAGTTGTCTCCATCATGTATTTTTATTTAAGAATAGGTTTTGTTATCTTTCCATAAACATTTAAATAAACACAGATATATTATATTTGAACTGAAAATTTAATTAGACCCTAAATACATTCACAAAAAAATATCATATTTTGGGGCTTCACTGAGACAAGGCTCGTATGTAGACGGAAACGCGACATCTAAATTGATATCAACAGTTGAAATTCGTTTAGAATCAAGTCCCTGGACACAGCGACATCGCTCCTGGCTGGTATAAAATAGCAGAAGTTCCTATGAAGGATTCTGTGCACGTAGTTAACAAGACCTGGCATAACAGCAGCTGAGAATCATTGAAAGCATTTTTCACGGGAAAATTGATAACACTCAAGTTGGTCAGTTACCTTACAACATTTACACAACTTCAACATGCTTTCCTTGATTATTAATAAGTGGCAAAAATGTATGAGTTGGATTTTTACTTCCCACGCCTACTTACGAGGAAGGATTGTAATCTCCAAATTGTCAAAACTGAGACGTTTGTTTTAGATGTTAGATGACATGTATATCACGAAAAATCAGGTCAGGTCTGTAGTCTGTCCGTGCGCTAATCCTTACCCGCCTATAACTATAGAGAAGTACTACTCGGACTTCGATAAAAATTTCGCATAAGGTTACTTCTATGCCCAGGACAAAACAGCTTTGTAGATTTTATAAATCGGAGCAGGCGCTGCGGAACTACGGGAAACAAACAAAAAAAAACCCAAACTTTGTTTTTTGATGTTTCATGGGTTTACGAACATTTTAAAAATAGTGGTTTGTGTTTTGCGGGGGCGGGGGAGAGTATATGAACCTTGTCTCAGTGAAGTTGGCCCAACACCCCAGAACACGATATGTACATATTTGTGAATTTATTTGAGGGCTTATTGAAATTTTATTTCAAATATAATATTTTTGGTTTCTTCAAATGTTTATGGAAAGATAACAAAGTCGACGCGAAACGTTAGAGCGTTTTTATTTCGAAATTTTCTTCATCGCAAAATGTGTATGTATGAGCTATAACGTTAAGCATAATAAGAATAATGATGTTGGTCACTCGCCCACTGACAAAAAATGCCCGTCGTATTTATATTTTCAAAAACAGTATTCATCCAGAATAATGTTTTGAGCGTTTAGTTTTTTTTACGATTTTCGAGCTACATATCATTTGCAAAATTTTACATGGATAGTTACGTAAATAATTTTCAGGTTAATGATATCAATACAAATATTGCTCAAGACGCAAATGCTCTTAATAAATGGTTAGAATATTCTAATTTCAATGTTGGCTTATATCACATGAATATACGAAGCCTAATACAAAATTTTGACTGTTTTAATATCTTCCTAACTACAATTAAACACAAATTTGATATAATAATATTAACAGAAACTTGGAAAATTAATGATGTATCTTTGTTCTGTTTGGAAGGTTATGATACGCTTTACAATAATGGTACGTACAATCAGAATGGTGGGGTGGTAGCATATGTAAGAAATGATATCAACTACAGATGTGATTTTGTTAAATTTGATGACGGTATCACAGTGTTGGATTTGATATTGAGAATTAATAACAAAAGTGTAAAAGTCACATCTGTCTATCGACCACCATCATCAAACCCTTATACATTTGTAGTAAATCTTGAAAAATTTTTGTTAGATAACAAAAATGCCATACAGTCACACCACATCATAATAGGAGATATGAATATTAATATACTCCAACATACCAAATTAGTAAACAAATACCTCACTGTAATGCAGAGCAATGGATTCATATCAAATATAAATTTACCAACAAGAGTAGTCAATAATAGTTCTTGCATTGATCATTGTTTCATCAAAAAATTTTCAAATTTCTTTCGGTACATACCGTTAATTGTTGAAAACCATATTACCGATCATTTACTGTAATACTTATATCATCACCAGAAAAAAATAAAAGTAGATCCATCTCCAATAATGAAACAGTGAAATTTAGGTGTTTTGTCGATAATAAAAAACTACTTGCAAATATCAAATTAGAATCGTGGACAGCAGTGTTCTGTGCAACGAATGTTAATGATGCTGCAAACACACTCATTGAACGCATAAAATATTTAATTGGATGTAGTACAAACAGAGTTAAAATTAAACATTTTGGCAGAAGCAGGAATCCCTGGATAACTAAAGGTTTGATAAAGTCTGCCAACAAAAAAGAGGAACTATACAAAATAATGAAAGCATCGCCATGTGCAGATACCTCCCATAAATATAAAGAATATAAAAATATTTTTATCAATCTAGTTAGAGAAGCAAAACGCCAATTCTATCTAAAAAAATTACAAGATGCCAAATCTGATCCAAGAAAACTGTGGTCAGTTGTCGATCACTTAACTAACAAAGACGTTCAAGAAAAGCCAAATATTGATGAAATTAAGAATCGTGATGGAACAATATTAACAGATAAACGACAAATATCCGATGCATTCTTAATTTTTTTCACTAATGTTGGAGAAAATTTAGCATCCAGTATTAAAAAAATGGTTTCGAACGAAAAGTTCACAACAACCCAACTTCTCAATTCATTCTTTTTAGAAAGCGTTAGTCCGATTGAAGTACAAGAAGCTGTCCTATCACTTAAAACCAAAAAAAGTCCTGGTGTAGATGGTATCGAAGCTGACCATTTAAAAATAATAGCCTACGACTTAGCCGAACTACTTTCTTACGTCATTAATTGGTGTTTCCAATCTGGAATTTGTCCTGATGCATTTAAAACAACTGTTATTACTCCTGTTTATAAAAGCGGTGACAGAATGGAAACATCAAATTATAGACCCATATCAGTACTATCGAATATAGCCAAAATTTTCGAAAAATTACTACAAAAAAGGATATTACAATTTTTGGACAAAAACAAAATTATATGTTCTGACCAATATGGATTTAGAAAAGGAAAATCTACTACAGATGCAATTTTGGCTGCAATGGATGAAATTAACTCTAATGTCAACAAAAAGATACCTACTATTGGTATCTTTGTTGATCTAAAAAATGCCTTTGATACGGTTAACCATGTCGAGCTTCTGAAAGTTATGGAAAGATTGAGATTTAGGGGAGCGTCACAAATCCTTTTAAAAAATTACCTTTCAAGTCGGGCACAGACTGTCAAAATCACTAACACTTACAATAAAAAAATGTACATCAAGTGTGGTGTGCCTCAAGGAACAGTACTAGGCCCACTATTATTTAGTCTCTACTTAAATGACTTATTCAAAATTAACAGTTCTGGAAAGATTATATGTTTTGCAGATGACACCCTCGTATTATATAAAGCTGATGACTGGAGCACACTAAAGCAAATAGCTGAACAGGATTTTATAAGGATCATTGACTGGTTTGATACTAAAATTTTAACAGTTAGCTTCAAAAAAACAAAATTTATTGCATTTACATCCTATTCAAAATTTTTACCTACCTTCGAACAAATTTCCGTTAATTATCATGGCCAAAAGGCCAAAATCGATAGAAATATCTTGGAATATTTATAGACTCACATCTAAGGTGGGATAACCATATTAAATATGTTATCAAAAAAATTAGAAATGTTGCCTATAAACTCAAAATGCTTGCTAACATTCTTACAGAAAGTTATCTGCGAATCCTATACCATGCCTTAGTTGAAACCCATATAATATACGGCATCACAGCCTGGGGTGCCGCCTGCAAGACATATATTTCTGACCTGAATATAGCACAAAAAACTGTTTTGAAAGCCATTTTCCATAAGCCAAGATTATATCCAACGAACAACTTATATCAAGAAACAGGGATACTTGATACAAGACAACTTTATTTCTTACATGCCACCACCTTATACCATAAGTATTGTAATAAAAAGAAAAAATCCTATAAACACGAGCATAACACACGATTTCGAATAGGCTCATCTAATATCCAAAGACCACACAAAACATTATTCAAAAAATCATTTAAATTCTTAGCAGCTAAATTATATAATGTAGTACCAAACGAAATAAAGATACTTAATTTTGGAAAAAAATTTAGAAGAAAATTGAAAAACTGGGTTAGTAATGTGCATCGAATGACTATACATAATTATATAGAAAACTAAAACTACAAAATTCCAATTACATTAATACCTTTTAGATTTAACAATAATTGTTATACACATATATGATTGATTGTTAGTTATTAAGATATAAACCACACACAGGCGATGCCTTCTGTGGTTTTTTCATATTTATTTGCCCATTTTTTGTATTTTGGCGAATAAATATTATTATTATTATTATTATTATATAACAAAATACATGGAAGTTGAATGGCCTGTTTATTCACTTCGATAAAATAAATGTAGGCTTTGTAAAACAAATAAAATATTTTGCTTTACCAAGAAGCTGATTTTTGACATTTAAATCAACTTTCAGTGCTTTGGTTTTGTGATTAACAATTAAAAATGGCGCGTGGTAAAGCTGATTTTGACGAAATAAGAAAAGTGGTCATTCACTTGCATTCAAAAAGATAGAGGTTTACAGTTCGAAATATTATTAAATTAAACAAAATAACGAGATATATGGCTCAAAAACCCAGAACTGAAAGTTTCCTGCGTTATTCCAATACCAACTTAAGAGCCTTAAAACAGATTCAAGAAAAAATATTATTTGTCTTTAATTCAGTATTTCTAGGCAAAAAAGAAGCCCTTACTGACACAGATCCAGAAGAAAAACAGACTAGCGTGGGCCACGGAATACAAATTATGGTTTTCTAACCAACAAAACTCCACTATTTGGAGTGATAGTGCCAGATTTGAAGTATGTGTTGGTGATAGTAGGATTTGTGTCATAAGAACTAAAGAAGTGTTTCAGAATCATTATCTTAAAAAAAGCTAAGTTTCCGGCTTCTGTTTTTTGATTTGGGGATCCATGTATGCACTTTATGGAAGGAATTATGAATGCTGAAATACATTGACGTGTTCAAAATAACTTAATACCCCAAATTGAACAAATGCCTGTAAACAAATTCAATGTACCTTCCAATAAGGTCGTGCTGCTTGCCATACGGCTAAAAAAGTAAAAGATTGGATGTTAGAAAATAATATTTTAGTTTTAAAATGGACGTCCAGTTTTCCAGATCTATCGCCGATTGAAACCTTGTGGCATATCATGATCATTGATTTCGTTGATTTTTATTCATCGGCAGTTTTTTGAATTTGTAAGATACTTTTTCTTTGTTACAAAAAACTGCAGCATTTTAGGCTAATATTAAATAAAAATATCGTATGTTATCAAATTTCATAAAAAACTTGGCTTTGATAGTTAGGGCAACTTCACTGAAACAGGACTCGTATAGGCCGCGACATGAAGCAGTAGGAATCTAAAGGTACCCTTGTGTTTCTGAAGAACAAGAAACTGACTGAAACCTTGTGGCATATCTTGAAGAAAAAGCTCTGATCGAATCCCGCAAAGACTGTTCCAGAATTGTGAACCTGTCTCCAAGAAATTTGGAACAGCTTCACACCAAATGACTGATAAACGTTAGTTGGCACTCTGTCAAGACATTTCGAAGCATTAATCGAAAAGGCGATGTATCGCAATGAGGATTTGCTCCTATTTGGATTCGTTGATTTATATTAATCAGCAGTTTTTTTGGATTCAAAAAATGTTTATTCTTTTTTACAAAAAATGTAGTATTTTTGGCTAATATTAAATAAAAATATCGTGTGTTTTCAGAAATACATGTTAGATTTTAATAAGTTTCCGCTATCACAAATTTCATAAAAAAAGTTTTGATAGTTGAGTGAACTTCACTAAGACAAGGTCTCATTGTTAATAAAAGACAACGCACATCTTGGTGATCTTTTTATGTAGTTGTCATTAGAAGCTTCCCCCTCCTTTCCATCAGTTTTTTTTGGTCTATTATGAACTGATGACAGAATCGCGTGGGAAGTACAACCTATTTAACGCTATTTCTTATCATGTTTTTAAATGGTAGCTAGTTGACAAAATATTATTTCATTGTTACAGATCATCAAATCAACCTATTCTGCCTTTACCATATTACAAACGTTTCAGTAGCTGTGGACATCTACTCTTGTGATGTGAATCAGATCCTGTGCATTTTATAAATTTTATTATACCTTTCAAGCATGTCAGTTTTGCTTTTTAATACCCTCTGTCCCAATTTTGAGTTCTACCTTTAAAACATGTAGCGAAGTGTGTATTGTTGATGTTCTGTGATAACGCTGAAAGTAGAATTTAGTTTGAGGTTTTAAATTCCATAAAGGAAGTTTCTCAATGCCCGTTCTCATTTAGTTTTGAACGGCCTGGGTATCTTGAAAAGAGACATTATGTCTTTTTTATTTGGCGTGGTATTGTTTTTTGTGACATTATGTAGGTTTTTCTATAAGAAACTAACTTAGCACTAGCTCATGGACATTTGATGAACCCGTTTTGTAGCTGGACGTGTTGCCTACACGTCATGATGCTTTAGCTATCAATGTTTGGATCTGCTTCAGAGGTGGCATTATTGGAGGTCTAAACTGTAAGTTGTATACTGTAACTAACGGGTGATTTTTTCAGAGGTATAGGATTTGATTTAAAAAAAAACACAAAAAATTTGAAAAAAACGATTAAATCTTTATTTGAGTCGATAGAACGTTCGATATAATTTAATATTTAAAGATTATTTCATGTAAATGTTGGCCGCGGCTCCGCTTTAGATGGCCCATGCACAAGGTCCAATTTTGGCACACTCTCTCAAACATATCGGCCGGTATCTCACGAATAAATGCTTCAATATTGGCTTACAGTGCGTCAATCGTTGCTGGTTTATCCCTGTAGACATTAGCCTTAACATGGCCCCACAAGAAATAGTCCAACGGCGTTAAATCACATGACCTAGGCGGCCAATTGACGGGACCCAAACGTGAGATAAACTGTTCACCGAACTCGCCTCTCAATAGAGCCATCGTTTCATGTGCGGTGTGGCATGTGGCATCGTCTTGTTGAAACCACATGTCAGCCAAGTCCAGCTCTTCCATTTTGGGCAAAAAGAAGTTTGTTATCCTCGCACGGTAGCGCTCGCCATTCACAGTTACGTTCCGGCTATTGTCGTCTTTGAAGAAGTACGGCCATATGATCCCACCGGCCCATAATCCACACCAAACAGTGATTTTTTAGGGATACATTGGTAGCTCTTGCAATGCTTCTGGCTGGTCTTCACTCCAGATGCGGCAATTTTGCTTGTTAACGTACCCATTCAACCAGAAATGCGCGTCGTCGCTGAATACAATTTTTCGATAAAAATGTGGATCTTCCTCCAACTTTGCCAGCGCCCATTCACCAAATTGGAAACGTTGTGGGAGGTCGTGTGGCTTCAATTCTTGCACCAGCTGTATCTCATAACGTTTTACATTCAAATCCTGTCTCAAAATTTTCCACGTAGTGGAGTAACAGAGGCCCAATTTCTGCGAACGGCGGCGAACCGACATTACACGGTCATCACTAACACTGGCGGATACAGCCGCAATATTTTCTTCAGTCCTCACTGTACGTCTGCGTGTTGGTGGTTTAATGTCCAATAATGTAAACTGGGTTCGAAATTTAGTCACAAGCTTCGAATAGCTCCCTCAGTAGGCCGACCAAATTGCCCATAAATTGGAAGCAGTGCTCTTAACCGAGCATGATTTTTGATAGTAAAATTCATAAATTTGCAAGCGTTGTTCGTTCGTAAGTCGATTCATTGTTAAATTATAGACCAAACTGAACAAGTTTGACACTGACACAAGACACGATTCACGCGTCATCTGTCAAAAACAGTGTTGCCAAAAAGATACTAGCAAAAAAATCACCCATTAGAAGGAAACGGCACCGCATAGGTGGATAGTGAGGATTTGTGCGCTAATAACATGTCTTGTCTCAAATACACCAACTTGAGATTCAAAGCTAAAAATTAGTTGCACCTCCACTTTTTATTATTCATTCTGGAAATTACATACGCAAATTTGCTGGATTTCAAATATAAGAGAGATAAGGAAAGAAAATCCCTGGATGGTGAAGGAATAGTTGAGAAAATTTGCTACAGACAAATATTTATGGAAGTTTTCATTGCCAGTTATTTAAACCTTATAGAAATTTATTTTTCAATGTCAGTAAAAAATACAAATCGGCGCCTAGGCGCGAGGCATTGCGAAAATGTTTGATGTGTGATGCGTCACTCCTATTTTTTCTATGATGTGGCTTAATTGCACACAACGCGGACGCGCTGGCGATTTCCCGTAGTGCACCTCAAAGTTTTTGAAAACACAAGAAACGGAAAAATCGTAATATATAACTTTGAACATACCCTGGCTTCAGAAGCGGCAACATATACTAAGTGACATATAAATCCGAACACCCACTTTAAATGGTTTTATTTTATTAAAAGTTGGTGAATGTATTTATCTTACTGTAAATAACAAGTGAAAAAATTTTCAGCCTTATCAGTTGGACATTCCGGTTTTTATACTGCTTTTTTTTAATTCACTAACGCTCTAAAAATGAATATTTCAGCCGCAGTAAAGAATCGACGTTGGCGGATTTTGGTTCTTGACATCCTTTACGATCGGTTACGATACCTAGAGTACGGAGACCTGTACGATTTCGTCAACTTAGTGAGTTTGATAGGGACCGTATAGTGGGACTTTAGGAAGCTGGACTTTCTTTTCGGGCAATTGCAGTTAGAGTGCAAAGAAGTGTAGACACTGTGGTTAGGTGTTGTCAGGCATGGCTTCGAGAAGGCCGTACGCAAAGAGCAAGGGGCACTGGACGCCGCCGTAGAACAACAGACCGTGAAGATCGCCGCCTAAGATTATTGACCTTAAGAGACCGTTTCTCCACTACCAGGTCCATTGCAAATGAATGGTTTGCAGAACACGGAAGACCTATTGGCATGCGAAGTGTTTACCGATGAATGAGAAGTTTTGGCTTGTTTTCATACTGGCCACACTGGGTCCTCCCTTTAACTCGAGAACACCGACGTAATTGCCTTGAGTGGTGCAGACAACGGTCACTCTGAGATCAGGAATGGAACAGTATTGTCTTTAGTGACGAGTCTCGATTTTTTTTAGGCATGTACGATGGTCGTGCCAGGGTTAGAAGGCGACGTGGTGAAAGGAGGAATCCACAGTATTTTGTTGAAAGACATGTTCATCACACTGTTGCAGTTATGGTTTGGGGTGCTATAGCTTATGGTTCCAGGTCACCTTTAATCTTCATCAGAGGTAACATGAACGCTCAGTGTTATATCCACGAAGTTCCAGAACCCCATCTTTTACCCTATCTCGACACCCTGGCAGATCCAACTTTCCAACAAGATAATGCCCGACCACATGTTGCAAGAGTCACAATAGACTTCTTTCAACATAATGATGTCACATTGTTACCATGGCCACCAAGATCTCCCGACTTATCCCCAATTGAGCACGTGCAGGATATGATGGGTAGGAGATTGCTCAATTTGCAACGTCCTCCTCATACTCTAGAAGCACTTCGAGAGGAGTTGGTGGTTGCCTGGAATGAGATACCACAGGAGGACATTGACCACCTGATCAGAAGCATGCCTAGGCGCGTTGGAGAATGCGTAGCAAATCAGGGTGCGTCCACACATTATTAAAGGTCAAAGGGCTTTAAAGCAGTGCAATCATTTTGAAATTTTTATCATTTACTTATTATGCTTCATTAAGTACTTAAACAAAATTTTATTAAAATAAAACCATTTAAACTGGGTGTTCGGATTTATATGCCACTTTGTATATAAATAACCCGTCGGGCACAGCTAATAGATATACTTCATTGGAAACAATTTTCTCACACAGCAAATATTACTGATTTCGTACACATGCAGACCAATCCACATAGTCAGCCAGATGCGATGTTGCTATTCAACCAACTTTTTTTCACATCTCAGAGATTAACATTACTTGGCTTCACAAAACATATACTTGCTTTCTGCAGCCAGCAATGCGTGTAGTTCAGAAATTCCTTCATAGCTGGACGCTTACTATTTGCACCCTAAAAACTACCTAGTCTACAAGATAACAGGTTTTTTACGTTTTTTTAAATAATACCCCTCCCGGTCATGTTACCAAATGGCAATTCGTAGCGTAAACGTGACATTACAGTTTGTTAATTTCAAAGCGACGGACTGGTGTGCCTTTAAAATTGGGAATATTCGTCCTTTGACTCGGTTCGTCTTTTGGAACGTGCCATAATTCATCCAAAAACAATTTTAAAAACTATTCGTTTTTCAAATCGAATGGTTTGTACTTTAATTGTATACCCGGATAAAGCCTCCCAAAAGAATATTAGTGAAACATGCCGTGGTGTGCTGAAAGGTATTTGCGGAGCTATAAGCAAGCTATTCTCTTACACCGAAGTAGCAGCGCAGGCAGAAGCCTAGCTGCCAGGGCACCACGGCTGCTAAAAGGAGATTAAAGAAACTATGTTAGTCCGATTTTTGAACTGGACAAGGTTAGTAGAACCTGGAAAGCGTCGTCATGTAGAGTGTTCCGCAATCTGTATACCCTACGGACAAAGGAGCGGTCGTATCGGCTAGTTCTGGGTGTACGAAGCTCGACATAGTTAGGATGGGAGGCTGAAGTCAGGCAGGTCTGTATAGCAGGCATAATGTGCGGCGGCATCATAGAGGATAGTTCTGAGGAGCAAAGCCCGTGGGCGCATCGGTAGAAGATAGCTAGATCGATGACAGCCTGGCGGTGGGAAAGGGTCCTGAGGGAAGAGTCAAACATGTGAGGAGTACTTGAGGCTAGGTCTTATCTGGGCCATGTATAGAGCGTAGCTTTATCCCAGCAGCTACCACTATTGACGAGATGCGCTCGTGCCAGATCAAGTCCTCGCTGATCTGGCCACCCATCGAAACCGGCGCTAGAATGGCTTAGCATTACACTGCACCAGATTGCTGCGTCCTCAAGCAGTGATTACCTCCAGATCTCTCCTTAGTCGGCTCTAGTCTTCTTTTTTTCAGCTTACTGGCAGTGACCGGATTGTCGCTCTGGATTCCTGCACGTAAAATGCAGTAAAAAAACTGTGGATTGGATTGACTGTACCGAAAATGAGGTCCTTGGTACGCATCGGAGCTAAGACCTATACCTGGGGAACACCCGCGTTGACGCTGTGGAATGAATGAAATCAATTACGACGGATATCTTGCGGCCAGAGAGGGAGTCATCCATCAATCTGCGGAGCTTCTTTGTGATGCCATAGGATTGAAGTTTTATAAGAGGGCAGCATGTCACGGCTGATCAAGCGCTTTCGTGATATCAAGAGCAACGACATGAGCCTTGATGAGTTTACTCCACAGTAAGCTACCCAACTAGCAAAGTAGTGGTATAAGCTTTTGGTAAAAGAACCGTTCAGCCATAGAAGCTCTCTACTGTTGTTGCCTGAACACCAAAATGCTGGCTTAATGTTGTGTGGAATGCAAATTTGCTTTCTGCAACATATTTGCTCTAAAATGAGGTGCTTAAAATATTCTTATAGCATAGTTATACAACATCTTATAGGGCAATTTTTTAACTGTTGCATAAACGTTTATACAACTATTTTATACGGCATATTTGCACGTTAGTCAAAATGGTTGTGTTGTGGCATCCATGGTAACGTTTATAAAACAAACCCGAGCCTTGTTATTTTGCTGTGCAATTTACTACTTTAACCAACAAATCGCTCCCAACGGAAGCACTTATACAACTGTTGTTTAGTAACTGTTAAAGGCTGTACATATGCTGAATATGTTGGCAAACAACTTCACCATAACCTAACTTTCTGCTGTCATATTTTTGTAAAATGCCATAAGCAATGTTTTAAGACAAACAACGCATGCATATTGGTTCAAAAGGTTTTATCAACTGTTCAAACAGAAGATATATATCTGGTACAAATTCTGGGCAAATCATTCGACTCTGTCGGTATTTCATTTCAGACATTTGTCAAATTGTTGTATAACACCTGCAGGCAACACCAAAATATTCTAATAACCTAAAGACAACATGGACGATGCCATGATTGTACACAACCACCCGCCATATTGGGCAAACACTTATTCCTCTATTTAATATTAAATAATTATGTTTCAGTTCGAAATTACAGATATAAAGAGATAAACATTAGTGCAATTGTGTCTAAATGTAGGATTTGTGGAAGATTTAACGCAGATAAGTTCAGTTTTCCATCTTCAAAATCTAGACATACTTTTGATCATTGTCAAAATATGAATCAAATAAGAAACCCGTAGAAATTGAGTAACTAATTTGCACGATAATCACAATAAAATTTGCTGCGCAAGTAATTCAATAGCCCTATATCACAGTGTAGAAGTTTATCATATACCTGTGTATGAAATTCACAATGGCCGATATGTAAGTAAACAAGATGACTGTAATATGTTAGTTATATATTCTTCTTCGTCTATACAATACATAATAAATAGTTTGGTTGCAATAAAGTAGAATCACGTAACCGAATAGTTGTATAGTTGACAAAAACTGAATCTTACACTGACGCAAATGTCCTATAGCGGCTGCAAGAGTCTTACACTTTTGTTTTATAACTGTTACTTGTAGCCCTTATACAACCTCTTAAATGACTGAAGTGTCCTATTAGGTGTGCCCATTCCGCTAGTATAGCTGTTCTAAGAGGGTTTTGCCAATGTTCTTACAGTATACAATGCTGTTTAAGGAATACTGTATAATCATTCTTGCAACTCTAATGGGAGTGATAATTGTTAGTTGGGTATGAGGACCCCTGTGTATCGCTGGTGCTGGAAATCATACTACCTGTCGCTAATCGAGCCGCGACCTCACCTATAACGGAAAGCAGAGCCTTGAGCATGTAATTGTAGGTTCGGGCTTAGGCTCTTTTTTGGCATGGGTTGGGATATAAGCGAATTTTCATTTTTATAGGCAAGTGCCGGAGTCGTAACATATCTGGAAGAGACGCAGAAGAGCTAGAGCAAAGAATATCAACTTCGACAGCTGGCTAGAAAGATGGTGAACTTTGTTGATTATAACATACTCAAAAATATCTTAGAAATTACGTGCAACATTAGATCTAAACAATACTAATTATAAGAGGCTGGGTCAGACTAGTCAGAGTGGTATTCAGTGCTTAAGCGCGTCAATGTCGGTGAATATGTGAATATCACACGCGGCATCATAATTCCTCATAATTCTCAAAATGAATAAGGATGGAGGAAGTCTCTTAGTCTTTGAGCTGCGGTTTGATATACTGCGACAGGTTGGGAAATTTCGGAGCTGGAGAGACTACAGACCAAAATATGTGAATTGACCTAAACATGCCTTAGTCCAAAAGTTGATAGTTTGAGAGATTCAGGGTGTTAAAGTTATAATTTTATTTTCTATTTTTCGTATCGGGAGATTTCGCAGTAAGAAAAACAAGAATCCGTTATTGTCTATGGCCAAACTTCTAAAGGGTGCCACTTATAGCACTATTTCGGTAAATAACTTATCATAACTTTTTTGTGCTACCCTGTATACAACAACTGACCGAAAAATATAATATAATAGTTTTCGAGATATTTGTTTTTAAAGGTTCTAATGCATTATTTGTACCATGAAGATAAAACATCTTTATAACATGATAATCAAGTTGTTTTGATTAACATCTGGGTAGCGTTGCTATGGTTTTTAACAATAACAAATGAGAATGGTAACAAAACTAATAAACGGAAATATTAATTACAAAAACTGTTCAAAATGAGCACCAACTTGCCTAACACACTCTCGAGCTCGACGAACTAATCATTGCTGCACTCTCTAAAGCATTTGGATCTAATTTTTAATTTCCTGGCTATGATGGAAAATTAATTGTCGAAGATCATCTACAGTTTCCACTGGCGTATTGTAAGCGCGTGGTTTTAAATCACCCCAGAAGAAGAAATTCATGGTATTTAAATCTGGTGGTCTAGCCGGCCACGATACAGGCCCTGATCGGCCTATCCACTGGTCTGGATAAACTCTATTTATGTGCTCTCTAACTAATATTCTAAACTGAGGAGGAGGCCGTCGTGCATACACCACTTATTCATGCGTGTTTGTAATGGAAGATCTGCCAGCAGAGTGGATAATTGTTTTTGAAGCAATTGTAAATATATTTCGCCATTCAGTCTAGGTAGTAACTCAACGGGTCCTATTAAATATTGTCCAACTATACTTGCCCATTAATTAATTTGAAATTGTACTTGGTGGCGAGTTTGTATTATTGCATGAGGATTTTCGTCTGCATAGATGTGAAGATTATGCGAGTTAATAGGCCCTTCCCTTCTAAATAATAATAATAATAATAATAATAATAATAATAATAATAATAATAATAATAATAATCATTCTACCATGAAGTCAATCTATAGAAAAAAGTACATCTGTCGGCTTACAAAACTACTCAACACCAAATTGAACCCGCAGAATCTTTTCAAAGCAATCAACAGTTGGGCAATAAGTTCACTTACATATCCGTTCGGTATTGTGAAATGGAGTAATACAGACCTTGAAGAGCTAGACAGAATCACTCGTGTAAAGCTCACAAAGTTCCATTGTCACCACCCAAAGGCATCAACCGAACGGCTGTACCTCCCTCGCGCACAAGGGGGCCGCGGATTGCTCAATATAACACAACTCTGCAAGTCTCAGGTAGCCAAATTACAAAATTACTTTAAAAACCATCTAAGATAGCTCCTGTAGTGGAGGCAGATGACTCATTTACCCCTTTGAGCTTTCGGCAACCTCAAGCAAATACGGCTTCGGAATCGAATACTAGGAGGAGAGAATGCTGGGAGGAGAAAATTCTCCATGGCCGTTACCCATGCCAACTGAGAGGTAACAACATAGATAAAGCTTTGTCATTCACCTATTTGAGAAAGGGATATCTCCATCCAACAACGCAAGGGTTCATAACTGCCATCCAGGACAAAGTAATAAAAACAAAAAACTATGAAAAACATATTCTCAAATCCAACGTCCCAGATGAATGTAGGAAGTGCAACCAGGCGGGCGAAACCATAGAACATATTACTGGAGCTTGCCCTGCGTTGGCAGCTGGCGATTATTTGGGAAGACACAACCAGGTTGCAAAAATAATCCATTCACAGCTAGCTCGTGAACTTAACTTGGTACAATCTCCTCCGCCATATTACAAGTACACGCCAGAGCCAGTTCTGGAATCAAAAGATGTAATACTGTATTGGGATCGGCCATTTCTAACCGACAAAACTGTAGAATTTAACCGTCCCGATATTGTCCTGATAGACAAAAGCAACCAATATGCACAGATAATTGAGGTTGGAATTCCGCTTACACACAACATCCTCAAGGTAGAGCGTGACAAATCTGTTAAATACCAGAACCTGGCGATTGAAATGAAAAGGATTTGGAAGCTAAGGGAAGTGCAGATTGTACCCATTGTTATCTCTGTGGAAGGGGCTGTTACCAAACAAGTCTCCTCAAGCTTAAAGACCTTGGACCTTCCAAACGGCCTTCACATATTATTCCAAAAGGCCGTTATCTTACAAATGTGTCATATTGTGAGAAAGGTACTGTCTCTGTAAAAACTATCCTTGGTTGGGGTGAACTCCCCCTCAAAGATAGTACACCACCATACGTGAGAACTATGAGCATGAAAAACAATAATAATGCCTTTATTAGCTGCAGTGAGGCGTGGTCCGAAAGAAATGTTAACAAAGTAAAGCCATTGTCGTGGTTAAGCCTCCTTAAGAGCCATGCACAAAATTCTACCCTTGTGGGCTCATCATCCGCGCTTAAATCATGTACTTTTTGCAGGTAGTATGGTTGGAGTAGTCGCTCTTGAAAAATGGTATTTACTGTACATTTATAAACTTCAAATTCTCGGGCCACATTCCTAACCCCAACTGTAGGATTTTCAGCATCTAAAACATTTTCTTCAATTTCAGCTGTACGTACAGTTCTGGGAGCTCCACTATGTCGGCCCATATTTTGAGCAAAACTACCTAAAATCTAAATGCTTTTTACTACTAAAAATCAGGCTATAATCATTTCCTACCAGTTTCTGGTACGACCTTGAATTAGGCAGGTGTCTATTAGGGAATCTGTCTGCGTACAATCTTCGTGCTTTTAAAGCATTACATCTTGCCAATCCGTACATTAAATGCATATTACAATATTCATCAAACATATACTCCATGATGTTTAGCAACTTATTGTCAACTTAAAATTATTCATGAAGTTCAAACCATTGCAACTCTACTCAGATATTATCCAAAGCAACTTTGTTATTATTATGTTATATAAATGTTTTATCATGGTACAAATAATGTACTGGAACTTCCAAAAACAAATATCAAAAACTATTAGCTTTAGACAATTCTAGCAAGTACACCTTTTTTATTGAGGAAATACGAGAACGTAACGTTTTTTGGTCAGTTGTTGTATACAAGGTAGCACAAAAAAGGTATGATAAGTTATTTACCGACATAGCGCTATAAATGGCGCCCTCTAGAAGTTTGGCCATACAAAATAACGAATTCTTGTAACTCATACTAGAAAACTTCACTATATCGAGTTTTATGCCAAAATCTGAAATAATGGGTGATTTTTTTGTTAGTATCTTTTTGGCAACACTGTTTTTGACAGATGACGCGTGAATCGTGTCTTGCGTCATTGTCAAACTTGTTCAGTTTGGTCTATAATTTAACCATGAATCGACTTACGAACTAACAACGCTTGCAAATTATTTAATTTTACTATCAAAATTCATGCTCGGTTAAGAGAGTGCATCGAGCACTGCTTCCAATTTATGGGCAATTTGTCGGCCTACTGAGGGAGCTATTCGGAAGCTTGTGACTAAATTTCGAACCCAGTTTACATTATTGAACATTAAACCACCAACACGCAGACGTAGACTGAGGACTGAGGAAAATATTGCGGCTGTATCCGCCAGTGTTAGTGATTTCCGTGAAATGTCGATTCGCCGCCGTTCGCAGCAATTGGGCCTCTGTTACTCCACTACGTGGAAAATTTTGCGACAGGCTTTGGGTGTAAAACCTTATAAGATACAGCTGGTGCAAGAATTGAAGCCACACGACCTCCCACAACGTTTCCAATTTGGTGAATGGGCGCTGGCAAAGTTGGAGGAAGATCCACATTTTTATCGAAAAATTGTGTTCAGCGACGAAGCTTATTTCTGGTTGAATGGGTACGTTAACAAGCAAAATTGCCGCATCTGGAGTGAAGACCAGCCAGAAGCATTGCAAGAGCTACCAATGCATCCCTAAAAAATCACTGTTTGGTGTGGATTATGGGCCGGTGGACGTACTTATTCAAAGAGGACAATGGCCGGAACGTAACTGTAAATGGCGAGCGCTACCGTGCGATGATAACAAACTTTTTTTTGCCCAAAATGGAAGAGCTGGACTTGGCTGACATGTGGTTTCAACAAGACGGTGCCACATGCCACACCGCACTCGAAACAATGGCCCTATTGAGAGGCGAGTTCGGTGAACAGTTTATCTCACGTTTGGGGCCCGTCAATTGGCCGCCTAGATCGTGTGATTAAACGCCGTTGGACTATTTCTTATGGGGCCATGTTAAGGCTAATTATCTACACGGATAAACCAGCAACGATTGACGTACTGGAAGCCAATATTGAAGCATTTATTCGTGAGATACCGGCCGATATGTTGGAGAGAGTGTGCCAAAATTGGACCTTGCGCATGGGCCATCTTAAGCGGAGCCGCGGCCAAAATTTACATGAAATAATCTTCAAATATTAAATTATATCGACCGTTATATCGACTCAAATAAAGATTTGATCGTTTTTTCAATTTTTTTGTGTTTTTTTTTTAAATCAAATCATATACCTCTTAAAAATCACCCGTTACTTCTCAATCAATAAGGAAAAATAGATGATATAATTGTAACTGGATCTCGCAAACTACCAGCTTTTGAACTGGGGTATGTTTAGGTCAATTCACATATTTTGGTCTGTAGTATCTCCAGCTTCGAGATTACCCAACCTTTCGCAGAGTATAGGAAGTGCCAACTAATTTGGCAGGATCCCTTGCCATGCCTTTTTCCATAAGTGGCCATGTTACAAACAATAGTGAACGTGTTGTATCCGTCATTTAGGCTAGTTTCCTGCAAATCTTATCCATTTTAACCTGTGGTAAATTAAACAGGTAATATTCCCGGTCAATGGTATGCAGAGCCAATGACATAACAGCTATTTCAACATTTAAGCAAATAGACATCAATCTTAGTACGAAATCGTCGAGTAGATCCAGCAGTCAAACCGAAATCATCAAAATGGAAAGTGCTTAATGTGGAATGCAGGACAACGCACCAAGCGAAACATATGTATTATTGTTCAATTTTATTCCGGAGACGGGTGAATAATGCAAATGGATATATTTACCTAATTGATAGAGAACGAAGTTGACGAGAATTTGAATGTACCTACCAACTATTGGCTAGACTATAGTGTGAACTGGTTTGTGTATAATGCAATATGCGAGTAGATCAACTAGACTATTTTTGAGTAACATACAGGTATGATATTGTGTGACAACATTGCTTTAATTTGAGCTATTGTTCATTTTTAACTGGGAGGCTTCAAGGTAAATCATAAGAGGCTGATTTAAGATTTAACAGATATCCAAATCATGCTTGCCGTCAATATAACAGCATGTTATTTTCAAACTGCGTGGTAGTCAAAAAATATAACCTCACTTTGGTAAATAACGTCCATCAAATGGTCAAATAAACTGGTGGACAGTTGCATTGCAACGTGGAAAATTTTACCCAAATTCAATTATCGACATTTTCGGAACAGAAAGATATTTTGTTGCGGTATTCGGGAGGTTCTTGGCCAACTTTTTGAGGGCACGCACAGGGTTATTTCTTTTATTTATCCACTCATACAGAGTGAGCAAGGGATGTCATGTTCTTTAGTAGTTTAGGACTTTGTCAGATTCTCAATTTTTTATCTTTTGATCATGTTAATTCAAGTACTGAACACTCTGTACATTTTAGGAGGTGATAGTACAGCCCCTTTGCTATCGAAATTAGGATATAATACCATACCCTATATTCAAAGGTTGAAAAGTTATTGAAGATTTAAGATTTTTTAAAAACAATCCATATTTCAGAGTAAAAAAGTCGAGAGAGAAAAAAGTTGGCGATTAAACATTTGTCTTTTGTGGTTTTGGGTTATTATTTCAATAATTAACTATTATAAATTAAAAAAGATTCGAAAACAATACCAAACAACGTATTTATTTTCATTCAAAAATGTTTAACTAAGAAAAACAAATAACGTTTTATAGTAAGTAAGGTGTTTTACAAAAAAGTCAGTATACAAAAAAACGTACAAACAATTTTAATAATATCCTTGTTTCATAAGGAATCTAAATTGGTATGATAAGTGCACAAAAACTGTGTGAAACTAAACATAATGTATTGTAATAAAACAATAGGGAGTAAATTTACCAATGGCTTGTCTCCTATTTTCACAACTCTCTGATTGATAAGAAAGTGTTTTTGTGAAAATAATGTAACTATAAGCTATGGGATAGTTATTATTTTAAACTACGGTTAAGTTACACGATTAGATTATTTACACATTTGTAATTGTACTACAGAATAATAAAAACTGACTAAAAGTTACTACAATTGGTAAGTAAAATACAATAATGAAATGAAGGTAAAATTCATTGCAGTTGTTGTTCGAACTGACGCCCGCCGTTTCTTATGCAAGCCCGTAGTCTTTTTTCTCATGTTGGTACGCGTGATGCGGCCTGTTAGTTGTCCTCTGATAGTGCCAGCAGCAGCAATAATTCTTTCTTTCAACTGTGCAAAAGTGTCTATGGGCTCAGCGTACAATAGTGACTTCAAGTGCCCCCATAAATAATAGTCACACGGTGTTAAATCTGAGCTCCTCGCTGGCCACGGTGTCGGTCCACGTCGTCCAATCCAGCGACAAGGATATTTCTGTCTAACACCCAGACGGAAGTGCGCGGGACAGCCATCGTGTTGGTAGATCATTTGCATGCTGATATTCAGAGGCAGGACTTCGAGATACTCCCAGAGTTCGGATCTCAAAAAGTTTTCCTAGGATACGCCATTCAGGTTATCAGGCAAAAAAACTGGTCCAATTAGATACGTATGAATGATTCCCATCCACACGTTTGTAAGTAATGTAAGTTGTGATAATTTGTTGTCCCCTCTCTGTCAAACTTAGACTCGTCGGTCCACAATATTTTAGTTAAATAGTCGTTTTCTTCTTGATCCCGATGAAGCATGTATCGACAAAAATCAATTCTTCTTGCGGGATCTCCTTCTTTTAATACTTGAACCGGTGTGTAATGGAAAGGGTAAAGTCTCGCCGAATGCAAAACGAACCAAGCTTTCCACTGAGTTAAACCAAGCTGCTTTGCTATAACTCGTGTAGACGTCGTCGGGTCTCGGCCGTAGCATTCCAGTATTGCCTCTCGATCTTTGTCGTCAAACAACCGAGGTCTACCAGCATCATGACGTCTCTCATGAACCTGTCCACTTACCTTGACGCGTTGGTACACAGAAGCAAATACTCGATGACTCGATATTCGCCGATTCGGAAAACGGTTTTCGTATTCTCGCCTGGCTTCAACGGAATTTCCATCACTTAAACCATAACAAAACAGGATATCAGCGTATTCTTCGTTACGGTAACTCGCCATTATTAAAACTGATCAAAAAATGAAAAGTACGTCCTACCGCGTTAAAGGTTGATATTCTACTAACTAACCCAAGCGTTAGTTCCCTTTCCTTGATCCGTCAGCAGTGTCAATTCATAACACACGCAGAGCTTGCTTCCGAGGAGCGACGATAGATTCCGAATACTTAAACCCGATTAACGGCACAGGGCACAAAAAATAAGAACAAGGATCGAACCATGAAAGGCTCGGTTTTCCTGCTCAGTACAATGAAATGCGCTTAGCGGTCCTTTCTAGCAAAGTAATATTGTTTTGTTGAATGGTTTACTTACTGATATGTTGTTATATCATTTTAGAAACCTAATGAAACGAGGAAGTTTTTGCAGTTATTTGTACATTTTCTTAATTATGATTTTTTTGAAAAAAAAGACTTCTCAATGTGAAAGTTGAAAATAAAAATTTTCATTCAACATTTAAATGAAAATAAATACGTTTTCAGTAGTGTTTTCATATGTTTTTTAATTTATGAGAATTATTTATTTAAATAATAACCTGAAACCACCAAAAAATGAATGTTTAATCACCAACTTTTTTTTATCTCAACTATTTTACTCTGAGTTGTTTTTCAAAAAAAAATTGAATCTTCCATAACTTTTTACCCTTTGAATATAGGGTATGGTATTATAACTAATTTTGATAGCAGATGAGCTATACTATCACCTCCTAAAAAGTTTTACAAATATTTACCTGTCACCCTGTATAACGTTGTAAAATTATGTAATGGTGAATAATGAGATAAAAAATACACAGCATTATAACTTAAATTAATAAAAATAAATTCCATGACAAACACTTTGTAAAGTTGCCCATCCCTCGTACATGAAGCATTGTGCACATATGTTCAACGAAAGTGGGTGAGCAATGAAGCAGAGAAATTGCAAATTAAGGAGTGTTTATTTGACAAAATGTACATCCCATTTCAAACACCTTGCGCTTGTTTGTAAGTACTACAAAACTATTGGTGCTTATGCCGGGCCGAAAAGGAAAACAAATGTTTAACATTCAACACTCTCACTTTTATAACTAGACTATTAATGTGAGAGTGATTAAGATTTCGTAATCTGCAAATCATCTGCTTTTAGACCAGGAGCTAGAGTATGAATTTTATGTGCCTAAGTAGAACGGATCGAATTTAAGCAGCTCTGTAAATATGCGGGCGATGGTAACTCTCAATATTTTAGGTACTTTTATGCATGTGAGACGCTCTGTAAAGGGTTAACCCTTACTGCCCTGTTAAATTTCAGGCGTGCTTGTGAAAAAAAGGCACGTCGAGGCTCTTTTGGTTAATTGGAATATTCTGCAAGCAGGTAAATGGTCGTAGAATCTGTATGATGTGATTTTGTGGATACTGCTCGCCATGATAGCATCAAATATTTATTTAAACATTTTTTTAGAAATGTTTGTTAAATATTTGTAGCGACAAATTTAATAAATATTGTATTTTTTATATATTTATAAAATATTCATTATAGATCTTTGCAGTATATACAATTCATATACTTTTGCGTTACATTTCTCAAATATTTAGATAATATATGAGTATTTTTAAATATCAGGGTGTTTCAGTTTATTGTTGCATAACTTTAAGATTCGATAGAACTTTTAAAATTAATGCATACAGTCTATATAAACATGGGTCGAAAAATGCGTGGCTTCCGAAATACAGGGTGTTTAAATTTACTTTCCAAAATAGTTTTTTTTTAATATTTCGAACAATATTTGATTTATAACAGTGAAAAATGGTACACAAGGGTTTTTTGGTACGACAAAACGAACCACGGGCTAGAGGGCGCTCTCTACTGTACCTGTAGTGTATTAAAATGACCGAACATTTTTTCTTAATGCGATTTTTTGCTTTTTGATTAAAAAAACTGATTCTTCGCACTTTTCAACATAAAAAAGCTCTCATGAATTTTCGTTATAATTAGCCGTTTTAGAGATATTTCGATTATTAAGGTTCGATGCATTTTTAATTATTTATGATAAAATAACGTTAAAAAGTCAGTATCCCGTTAATTTTTAGAAGTAGGCTGTGCCTGCAAATATTTTTGAAATTGAAAGCAGAATAAGGTTAAACGTCAATTTGTTGACAGTTAGTTTTTGTTGTCTGTTGAAACCTGAAACGTTTTTTTTGCAGTTGTGAATGCACGAAATTTAGTTTCTTTTACCTGTTTTTTTTTGTAAGTTTTATAAAAATGCCATTTTTATTCTCCAATCAAGAGTAAGCGGATATTCATTTTGTGTATGACTTTGTAAATGGAAACGCAGCAGAAGCAGCCAGAGAATACGCACGAAGATTTCCAAACAGACGACATCCAACTCGCTCAGTATTTGTAAGAGTGCATCGCCAAATAATTGAAAATGGTTTTGGAAATCTCCAAAGGGATCAAAACATAAATGTTCATCAGCGCAGATTTACCCGTATGATTCTGCGTGAGTTTGATAGAGATCCGACCACAAGTGTTCTGGTGCCTTGGGAATTTCAGCAAGCCATGTTCACCGTGTTCTTAGAAATGACCATAGACGTCCTTACCATTTGCAACCTGTGCAAGGACTACAGCCAGGGGACGGAGAACGAAGAATCACATTTTGTCAGTGGATCCTTGATAGAACTGATAATAATAGGGAGTTTTTAAGTAACGTTTTATGGACCGATGAGTCATGCTTCACTAGACGTGGAGTGGTAAATTTTCATAATCAACATATTTGGTCGCATGGAAATCCGCATGCAGTTCGGGAAAGAAATTTTCAGCATGAATTTAGTGTGAACGTGTGGATTCGTATCTACCGTAATCCACTATTTGGACCCTACCTTTTGCCTGCAAGGTTAAATGCTGCGACCTTCTTGGAATTTTTAAAGGCTGAACATGCAAATATGTGGGATGATGTTATGTTAGATTTAAGAAGATTGGCCTGGTTCCAGCTTGATGGTTGTCCAGCTCATTATTCGAGAATAGTTAGAAACTGGCTGGACGAAAATTATCCAGAGGAGGAAGATGGATCGGCCGTGGAGGACCAGTCGCCTGGCCTGCACGATCCCATGACCTTAATCCAGTAGATTTCCTTGTGTGGATTTCTAAAAGAAAAAGTGTACCAGACTCCCGTAACCACAAAAGATATGCTAATAGACAGAATCAGGAGTGCATGTGATGAAATAAGGCCTTATTTGAATAATGCTATACCACGTTCGATCATTCGTAGATGTGAATTGTGTACTGGACAATTGGGTTTACATTTCGAGCAACTACTTTAGTTGTATGTTTGTCCTAACTATCCAATAGCATTTTAGTTGTAAATAATTAATTTAATTTGTTAAAAATAATATTGGAAAATTAAACAAATTAATATTCTGTTTTTTGTGTTTATTTGGAGTTAGGAATTATAGCTGTGTTTAAAACCACAATCTAAACGATCATCTTAATTACTTGTAATGCCCAAATCGAAAATGTAAAAAAAATATTATTTTCCCATAAATAATTAAAAATGCATCGAACCATAAAAATCGAAATATCTCAAAAACGGGTAACTATAACGAAAACTCACAGGAGAGCCAAAAACCCTTGTATACCAATTTTCACTGTTATACATCAAATAATTGAGATATTTTGATGTATCTCGAACATGTGATTAGGTAACTTTCAATTGGGATGTTACGAATATAATTTTCGTATACTTCTTTAGATAAATTCACCAATCCCAAATCACGAATAACTGTTACACTTCAAAGCTAGTTAGCTATGGTCTTGTAAATACCTTTTGTACTCAAATAGCACAATAATGTTTACTTGTCAGATAAATGAAGCTATGTAATCATCTCAAAACTAACTTTTTCCCACAAAAAAAAGACTCAAATGCTGTACCACTTGGAGGTACACAGGCAACATGGTATCATAGTCGAACACGCCAAATTTAAAACTTGCTGTCCGTATATTTACGCGCGTCTTTTTCTCTGAAATATTTTTATTACCTATGAGATGCGGTGGATTCATATCAATACGAAAAAACCTCACCGGAGGGACATACCATATTAACATAATACTTGTTAGATATTTGAAGTTTGGAGACATCGCAACCTACCATCTGTTGTCAAAAGATCGATACCATCCTCATGTCAAAGAAGATACAGGGTGTTTCAGAACTATGGGATCAAACTTGTAGGGCTTGTAGGAGACATTTGAGTATAGGGACCCATATCCGGCGCTTGTGTGTTGTTATCTTTAAAAACGATAACAGAGATTGTTTTTTGATGATTATTTGATTGTGCCATACCTTCTACTGGAACGGTTAACAGGACCTATTTACAGGCGTTTCTTGGAGGAAGTTCTTCCAGGTCTTCGTGAAAATGTTCCATTGAACTTTTGACAGCAAATGTGGTTTAGTATGATGGAGCGCCGGCTCACTTTGCTATACAAGTACGTGAGTATTTGGCTCAGCGGTTTGGGCTCCGTCGGATTGCCAGAGGTGCAGCAGTTTCTTGGCCTCCTAGGTCACCCGACTTAACGTCGCTAAATTTTTTCCTGTGGGGACATGTCAAGTCTTTGGTTTACGAAACTCCAGTAGAAACAGAGCAAGACTTAATTGGACAAATTACAGCAGCATTTGAAATCATTCAAAACGAGTATCGAATTTTTGGTCAAGTCCGCCGAAATCATGTGCGACGTTTAAGTCGGTGTATTCAGGTTGGAGGAAGACATTTTGAACAATTCTTGTGATGATATCATGTATAAAAGGCAAAAATTAAATGCATTAAGTCCTATTTAGGGAATTCATCGTCTTTTTAAATTTTAACGCGTCTTAGGGCCGTAGTGACTTTTTTCCGGATATGGGTCCCTATTCTCAAATGTTTTCTACTGTTACACTGAATATCCCCTAGAAGTTGGTCCCTTAGTTCTGAAACACCCTGTACATATGTGCAGTATGGATCCTATAAATATTGGTTGTCGGAAAAGTCATGACGCTTTTTTTTGTTTATTTTAAGGCCATTTTATTCATATACAGCACAAACTTCAATCAATAATGTATTGCCCATTTTGATCGATGACCTTTCGCCATCTTTCAGGCAGCTTCATAATTCCTCGCTCGTAGAAGGATTTGTATTTACCGGCAAAAAATTGAACAAGGTGCTGATGTACAGCTTCATCTGAAGTAAAGCGTATTTCTCGCAAGGAATTTTGAAGCGACCGAAACAAATGAAAATCAGATGGGGCAAGATCAGGCGAGTATGCTGGATGTGGTAACACATCCCATCCTAACTCCAATAACTTTTGACGAGTGAGCAAACTTGTGTGCGGTCTCGCGTTGTCATGGTGAACACAACTCCTTTGCGATTAATGAACTCCGGACGTTTTTGCATGATGGATTGTTGCAAACTGTCCAATTGCCGACAATACACAGTTGTATCGATGGTTTGGTTCTTTGGCAGGAGTTCGAAAAACACGATCCCTTTAAAATCCCACCAAACAGAGAGCATCACCTTTTCCTGATGACTCTCTGCTTTCGCGATCGTGTTACGCGTATCTACACTTCGGGACCAAGACCGTCCTCTAAAATCGACGAGACTCAAATAAATCACTTAATTTTTTGGTGCAAATGAAGCTTGAAGTGTCAAGTGTCAAACTACACAATCAACATACAAATGTCATTGACTCACGTACTTCCAACCATGCAATTGCATACTTTGTTGCATATACGTCATGACTTTTCCGACAACCCAATACAAATTAAAATGGACAATTATATCCTTACACTTGCTGAGCTACATCCGCTCCAAAAAAGAATCAATATTATTATAGTGATCTCATGAATATATGTATGTACACAGGGTATCCATAGATATGTTAAAAGTCTACACATTGTTGTTTATCTGTCAACCGCAATTTGTGCAATATTTTGTAAATAAGCGGTATATACGAGTAATATACTCAGTGAAATTAGAAGTGTTATACCCAGACAAAATTATTCCTTCAACCTGATTTTTTGGCAAAGAATGAAACGATAACAATCTTACGACATTTTATTTGCAATAAGAAAAAACTAATAATGTGCTGGGCGACCTCGCAGCTAAATAGACTCCTGAATACGTCTAGGCATCGACAAAATGAGATGGCCGATGTCTGGTTGCTCATTCCAAGCAACTCGGACTTTGTGGATTAGCTGTGGCAGAGTCTGTGGCGGATGGTGCGAAGTGGATAGTCTCCTCCCCATCATATCCCACACATGTTCGATGGGATTTAAATTCGGTGAACGGTGTGGCTACTGCAAAACATTAACGCCTGCTTCTTGAAGAAATTAAGTCTGTAGTATGACGAGCAATATGTAGCAGTAGTCCTTTATTTAGAAAAAAAAATCCTAATTTCAACAACAACAACAACAACTGGTAGCATTACAGCATTTCACAAGTACATACATATATATTCAAATATAATAAATTTAACAAATTCTGTCAGATCTTATGTGGTTGATAAGTGCTTTCTTGAAATACCCGACTGAGTCGGCGTTTTTTATTTGCTGGGGCAACTTATTGTATTCACATAGACCTTTGTACATTATTGTTTTAATTGTACTCTTCATATTTGTTTTATTTACATGGAAATGAGTACACGTCTTAGTGTTATATGAATGGATCTCATGATTTGGGCGTAGATGCGCACATAAATAATTAGGTAATGTTCCCTTCACAATTTTATAAATAAATAGCATTGCTGCTAAATAAAGATGTTGATTCACCGATAACCACTGTAGAGTATCCATATATTCAATTCTTGTGTACCTAAAGCACCGTAAAATTATCCGCATTCCCCTATTTTGTTAAGTTTTTGTAAGGTGTCTATTTTGTTCTTGCTAACGAAATATAATAAAGATGAACAGTACTGAAAATGAGGTTTTATTATTGTATTGTAAACCGTAACTCTTGCAAATATTGATAGCTGTTTAGAAACTCTTGAAGAAAAATAAAGTCTCTTTGAAGTTTTCTTAATAATATAGTCACTATGGCTGTTAAAGTTTAGGTTTTTATCGAACATAAATCCAAGGTATTTCATTGTATCAACTATATCAAGAACTGTCTTTTCAATTTTAATTTGGATATTAGCTTTTATTATATTCTTGTTTTTACTTCTGCTTGACATTACCATTGCTTTTGATTTTTGAGCGTTCAACTTCAATTTGTTCATTTTTGAATATGTATCAATGTTTGCAAGGTCACTGTTCACAATATCGATAGCCTCATTCAGGTTTTTGCAAGCTGAGTACACAAGTGTGTCATCGGCAAATCGATTTATGA
Organism: Acanthoscelides obtectus; assembly: GCA_963669975.1. Lineage (NCBI taxonomy): Eukaryota > Metazoa > Arthropoda > Insecta > Coleoptera > Chrysomelidae > Acanthoscelides > Acanthoscelides obtectus. Next base: position 15,732,697 of record CAVLJG010000009.1, read on the forward strand.
AGCTGCTTCTCTGAACAAGTTCCATATCATTCAAATATATTATAAAAAATAATGGCCCCAAAACACTACCCTTAGGAACTCCAAAACGTACAGAAATGGTTTCGGGGATAGAGGGACCAATCTTAGGCCTTTGACCACTGTCACTCAAGTAACTAATTATCCATCTCAGGACAGTGCCTCCAATTCCACATTGTTTTAATTTATCTATCAATATTCGTCTATCTATTGTTTCAAATGCTCTTTTGGAATCAAGGAAGACTGCAATTACATAGTTATTGTCATCAATAAGTTTCATCCAATCAGGGGACGTGCGTTGTCTTGCTGAAAAAGCACGTATGGGACGGCCCTCTGGATACGGCAGTAAAGTGGTTTGTAGGACATCATCAAAGGTCCATCTTCTTCTCCAAAATACTGGTCAGCGATCTGACGCGTAGTAGCAAAACGGTCTCGTAGGGCTAGTCGTCTGAAGCGTGGAGCGCCTACCTTGACGCTCTGTGGTATGCCTCGGTGGAACAGTTGACCTTCTTCGTGTTCTTCTACCTTCTATCCACACACGACACACACGCATTACCGTCATTGCAGTACAATCAATACGGCGGCCAATTTCGCGAGACGACAAACCAACATCTCGATAGGCAATAATTCTACCCAGATCAAATTCGCTAACATGGTGATTGGACTTCTGCGCACTAGAGGCTTTTTGTTATGCCTAACACTATTAAATGAAAGAGCAATAACTAAAAATATATGTACTACTCAGCTCCCAGAAACTGCTTTCTTCACAAAAACTGATAACATTTTAACAAAGGTAATACAATGATAAAACGATGACATTGTTGCCACAACAAGCTTTAAATATAGTCATTATATTGCCAAAAAAAAAAAACAAATTGAAGAAATTATGTCTTCTGGGTATATTTTCCATTAATTAAGAAATAAATATTTCTACGATGAAAAAGTATTACATATCTAAGATGAATAAAGTACTATTTATTGAATATTTTCTAAATAATGGAGCTTTATTATCTTCCATTGATTGAAAAGTAAATATTTAATGAATGTTATAAAATAAATATTATATTTAAAAGATATTGAATAAATAATTAATATTTCATGTTATCGGGGCATATCAAGTTCAGGTCAGGGTTCGATCGATTGAACGGTGACACATTTCACTGAGTGTCTTTTAATGTTTTGATGTACTGCATACGATGGCTCATGCAGTGACATTATGTCGGTCGCCGGCGTGTCAATGAGCCGTATTCATAAAAGAGAAGCGTATCCTCGGAAGCATAAGGTAAAAGTATAAGGTTTTGCTTCGGAGAAAAAGGTAGAAATATAACCATATCCTTGTTTTCGTATTCGTAATGATTACCTTATACTCGCGAGGATATCCTCCAAAAAGAAGCAAAAGGTTGACTGGTATTTGTATCTTGAGCAACATGTCCTGACTTGTTCCTGCTTGTAGTTGACCTGGGAGTTCGTTCACTCAGAATCACTGACAGTTGTACTACAGAGCATTCACAGACCGTTCCGTACTTTTACTGGATACAGTTTTTTATCAAATAAATAGGCATGTCATCCTCAAATGATTAGGAAACTATAGAAAATAATGACAACGACCTGAAATTCATCGCAGATGAAATTGCCATTGTTCCCATTATTTTGCAAAAGTCACAAGTTCCAAAAATAAAAATGAAAAAGGACGATGCCTTGAAGAACATGTTGAAAAAATACGAATCAACATTCGGTAAACCATTAGATACTAAAGGCTTAAAAATCAACAACATGAAATCAAGATTGAAGAAAAAACAGATCTAAAAAAACTGGTAATAAAGCAATTAAATTGTTAGATTGGGTAAGAAACTTGCTGAATGCTATGGAAGGTGACTGTAATCTTGCAATTGGGAAAATTAGAGGTGCCATTCAGGTTGGTAGTGTTGAAGAAGAAGGAGCGCAGTGAGCAAACGGTTACTATTAAAGCGCCAGCAATTCAGAAGACATTGCCACCAAAAGAAAAATTAGCAACAGATAAATACAAAACTGAGAAAACCAAAGGTTTAACTACAAAAGAACTGCAACGTCTAGTGCTATTACAGAAGTACCAAACAATAATTTTACAAAAAGAGTATTAAAAAACGAAATTAAAAATGATGCAGCGTCAGAAGCCACCTGTAACTTATGATGTTCACGAAAATAAAACTTATTATAACTTATAAATACACTTTAATCAGTAAAGCTATTTATTATAATACTCAAGTTTCTTCTTACTTGTTGACCTAGTTGGCGGAGCGGAAGTTCGTCATTCTCATGATTTCCTCCATTTTCATCTGGGTGTTGGTCAACTCCTCGAGTGCCCTCAATCTCAACTAAAAATCTGTCGGCAAGCCATTGTACATTTGCTTCGTCGAACCGTTATAATTTTTTCGACCAAGTGAAGGTAAACGAGGTTTGTACGTTTTAACATCGCTAATATCCACAATTTCCGCCATCATCGTTTGACCACCTTTCGTTACGAAGTTGAATCTGCTACTGACCACACTCAGAATTTTTGAAGGATATGCTTCCCATGCCAAGTATAAGGTGAAGATTATGAATATCCTTTTACTTATTTTCACTGCTTTGAAGGATATGCTTATACTCAAAAAGCAAAATCATCAACTTCAAATAATTATAAATACCATCTGGAGGATTTCCTTCAAAATTTTCAGGTACAAGGTTATCCTTTGTTTTATGAATACGGCTCATTATCTTATTTTTTTACCCGAACGTCCGTGTTGACATTATGGGATGAAAAGGAGAACCCTTCAATTCCGTCGGATATATTGCGGCCAGAGACAAAGTCAGCCACCCAGAGTGGTCATAGGATGGAAGTCTTCATAAGAGGGCAACATACTACAACTAATATAACGATTTAGTGATATCATAAGACTGGTTAAGTTCACTCCAGTGTTGCGTGAGGTAAGCTAGGAAACCATACTGCCTGTCGCTAATCGAGCCTTGAAGCTCCAGATGTATGCACCTCTTCACCATATTACTTATAAAAGAAGGCATAGCTAGATACCTGCATTTGTAAGGATCGGCCTTAGATCCTTTTTTTTTGATGGATTCGACATGAGCATATTTCCAGTCTTCTGGTAAAGTTCCGGATACGTACGACATCTGGAAGAGACGCGAAAGGACTGGAGCTCAATCCGTGAAGCCCATGGTGGGATGAAGAATGCACAGCCAAAATTGAACAAAGGAAAAAGGCCATACGAAAGTTTAAACTAGAATCTAGTTTAGCAAATTACATAGAGGCGAAAAAAATCAATGCACAGACAAATAGATTCTTGAAAAAGGAAGAAAAAACCCAATTTAAAAAATTCTGCTCCATCATAAACAGAAATACGAATCCCTCTGTCATATGGAATAATTTAGTGACAATGGAAAAGTATACGATAAAACTTCATCCCCAACCCACAAATTGCCGCAAGTATTATAAAAAATCTGACTGTTTGCAACATTCCAGCTGAATTCTCATTCCATTGTTCAAAAAATGAAAACCATCAATTCTACTTCAGAGATTTATGTACCGCTTTGGAAAACCGCAAAAATGGTGCTACAGGAATGGACAACATCTCATATTTATTGCTCAAGAATCTACCAATCTCAACACTACACTCACTATTAAACATATACAACAACCGCCTATCGGGTATGCAAATTCCTAACAGCTGGAAAGAGCATTTGATATACCCAATACTGAAAACAAATAAAGACCCAAACAACCCCAACAACTATAGACCTCGGATTCTAAGCTCGTGCGTAGGGAAAACACTAGAGATTTTGAGTGGGAACTCGAAAGTAAGATAACATTTAACCACCTACAGACAGGATTCAGAAAAGCACACTCTACCCAAGACATCCTCGCTTTCATAGTTTCCAACATACAATTGGCTTTTTCACAAAAAGAAACCACGTTAGCAGCCTTCCTAGACATCAAATCAGCATACGACAACGTAAACATCCTTCTATTATACGAAACACTAATAAAACTAGGAATATCTAAACAAATTTGTAATCTAATTTAAGAATAACAATATACAATAGATAATGAAAACAATATATACTAAGTGACATATAAATCCGAACACCCAGTTTAAATGGTTTTATTTTGATAAAATTTTGTATAAGTACTTAATGAAGCATAATAAGTAAATGATAAAAATTTCAAAATGATTGCACTGCTTTAAAGCCCTTTGACCTTTAATAATGTGTGGATGCACCCTGATGTGCTACGCATTCTCCAACGTGCCTAGGCGTGCTTCTGATCAATGTCCTCCTGTGGTATCTCATTCCAGGCAACCACCAACTCCTCTCGAAGTGCTTGTAGAGTCTGAGGAGGACGTTGCAACTTGAGCAATCTCCTACCCATCATATCCCACACGTGCTCAATTGGGGATAAGTCGGGAGATCTTGGTGGCCATGGTAACAATGTGACATCATTATGTTGAAAGAAGTCTATTGTGACTCTTGCAACATGTGGTCGGGCATTATCTTGTTGGAAAGTTGGATCTGCCAGGGTGTCAAGATAGGGTAAAAGATGGGGTTCTAGAACTTCGTGGATATAACGCTGCGCGTTCATGTTACCTCTGATGAAGATTAAAGGTGACCTGGAACCATAAGCTATAGCACCCAAAACCATAACTCCAACAGTGTGATGAACATGTCTTTCAACAAAAAACTGTGGATTCCTCCTTTCACCACGTCGTCTTCTAACCCTGGCACGACCATCGTGCATGCCTAAACAAAATCGAGACTCGTCACTAGAGACAATACTGTTCCAATCCTGATCCCAGAGTGACCGTTGTCTGCACCACTCAAGGCGATTACGTAGGTGTTCTCGAGTTAAAGGGAGGACCCAGTGTGGCCGGTATGAAAACAAGCCAAAACTTCTCATTCGTCGGTAAACACTTCGCATGCCAATAGGTCTTCCGTGTTCTGCAAACCATTCATTTGCAATGGACCTGGTAGTGGAGAAACGGTCCCTTAAGGCCAATAATCTTAGGCGGCGATCTTCACGGTCTGTTGTTCTACTGCGGCGTCCAGTGCCCCTTGCTCTTTGCGTACGGCCTTCTCGAAGCCATTCCTGACAACACCTAGCCACAGTGTCTACACTTCTTTGCACTCTAACTGCAATTGCCCGAAAAGAAAGTCCAGCTTCCCGAAGTCCCACTATACGGCCCCTATCAAACTCACTAAGTTGACGAAATCGTGCAGGTCTCCGTACTCTAGGCATCGTAACCGATCGTAAAGGATGTCAAGAACCAAAATCCGCCAACGTTGATTCTTTACTGCGGCTGAAATATTCATTTTTAGAGCATTAGTGAATTAAAAAAAAGCAGTATAAAAACCGGAATGTCCAACTGATAAGGCTGAAAATTTTTTCACTTGTTATTTACAGTAAGATAAATACATTCACCAACTTTTATTAAAATAAAACCATTTAAACTGGGTGTTCGGATTTATATGTCACTTAGTATACATGGCCCAAAGGTCACCTCACTAGGCCTTCCTCAAGGGTCTCCTCTAAGCCTACTAATGTTTAACATTACCACAATATTACCACAACACATATATTTACTCAGCTACGCAGACGATATGGCACTGATGATCAACGATAACAAAATAGACAAAATGGCGGAAACATTAAACGAGTATCTGGAAAGAGTAAATGTTTCAATCAAAAACCACAGAAGACGGCATTTCAAGGGCTCACGATCATAACGGGTACCATGAAGTCAACACCAACTAACACGTTACTAGCAGAAACCGCGGAAATGGACCTACACCACAGGCGGATCTGGTTATGCACTAAATTCCTAGCGAAAAAAATTAGAATTAAATTACACCCCTTAATCATAATATTAAAAAAACTAAAAAACCAATATGAGTCAGGCCAAGACTATTGGAGGAATAGAGCGCCCACCATCACCATAGAAGCCTTTAACATTTTGGAGGAATACATTCCACTAATCCATTCGGGACGAGCCCTACCGTGCTTCGAGTTTGATTACACTACTCAAACTCGGGCAGTGAAAGTTATCCCCCTTAACATAAACAAAAAAGATCACAATATCGAGCTGCAATTTCTACAAATTATGGAACAATTCAGAGACACTCATACCCTTATATACACTGACGCATCTAAAGTGTACTATAAAGTGAGATATGGGGTACACATTCCTCAACTGGAACATAACTACACATCCAAACTCCCTGACTACTTAAATATCTGCGAACCGGAAGTAGCAGCGATTAACAAAGCATGCAACATAGTCATAGAAAAGAAAATACAGAAAAGCCTATTATTAACAGACTCGCAAAGTGCTATAGGACAAATAGCAAAACAAGGTGTGGACGCTAACTCAGAATATGGCTGCCTCGCAACAAGAAAGCTAATTCACGAAGCTGCAGAAAAAGGATACAATATTGAACTGGCTTGGATCCCAGGACACTCAAACATTAGAGGAAATGAAACGTCAGACACCCTAGCTAACTTAGGAAGACAACTCAGAATCCCACAAGATACGAAAGTTACTATACCCGATATACTAACCAAGGCCAAAACAAAAATAAAGGAGAAATTCACAACAATGTGGAAACGAACATTCATCAACAAAGGCAGGTGGTATAAGAAAATAAAAGATGAATTTCCGGTCAAACCATTCTATTCCAAAATCCCGTATATAAGCAGAAGACACCTAACAGCCATAATCAGAATGAGAACGGAACATGCAAGATATAAAGCTCACATGCTCAAAATAGGAATGCAAGATGACCCCTTCTGTGATTGTGGACAATATGCAGATTTAAATCATATACTATTAGAATGCCCAATAAATCAAATATTAGATTTTAATCTATACGAAGAGATAAGAAAAGCTGGAGTCAATGCTCCCTTTAACATTATACTAATACTTGCAAATATCAACATGAAAGTCATATACCTATTAACCTACTTCATTCAGACAAATAAAATAATATTATAACTGTTTCAGATCCCCATCTTTTGAAACCCTGGGTGCTAATCCTTTTCCGCGGCAACGTTTAGGGTGTGTGTAATGTACCTCCGTTGCCCGGGTACGAGAAAAGTCTATACCTGTGACTAACCTCCCCACACCATTTTGCAAAGCAAAAGCAAAGGTTTTCATCAATCATAAATAGCAACACCTCAGCTCTAGAAACAATACAGCAGAAGATATAGATATATTTTCCAGCATTTCTACACGTGGATTCGTAACAATACAGTGACTCGTACATGACCGAGAGCCAGACTAAGTACAGTCACAACAAATGAGCTTACGGATTGTACACGTGTACAGAAGCAATAAGGAATAAAGAAGAAGAAGACTGGAGCTCAAGCTCCGGTGCACATCTCTTCAATACAATGGCAGGACTCAAGTCCGGACAGAAGCTTTGTTGATGCCGAGAGGCAAGGGTCTTGAACCTGGCATTCATTGTAGATAAATATGCAGCATTTTATAAACAGCTACTGTGCTATATTGTGTATTCAATAGCATTGTATAGGAGATAACAGTATTAACCTTGATGTTACCATTTCTTAGAGCTTCCTGAAATGAAACTAATATTGAATTTATTCACAGGTTGCTTGAATTAATAAATACAAGTGAAAAGAGAACAATGCTATCGCCAGCTATGTACGTTTTTCCATTCCTGCCATTTTTTCGGTGACTCAATTGCAGAAATATCAATTAGTAATGCTGTAAAGCATAATCTAAATTATTTCAGGATGTGTGTATATAAGTTTATCGCGAATAGGTGTAGATTCATTTGATTGGGTGAGCGCTTTTGATTAATAATTGAAGTAGCGGATAAACAGATGTTAGAATAGTTGACAAGCCGTTCAGTCAAGATGGTTCTGGGGATCTGCTGCATTAAGATATTTACCTGCGGGTAAGTTGATAACATATTTTCTAAGCTTCGTGAACTTACTTTTATACATGGTGGTTGGTCCTAAGATTCTTTCCGATAAAGTGATCCTATGGATTGCTTCGAGGAAAACTATGCCAATTATTCCATAGTACGCGGGTGTTTCTGAGGTGCAGTTAAACGATCTCTTTATGCAAATCCATGCGCGAGGTGTACCGCTTCAATTTGACCACTCCATTCAGAGCGCCTCATTTTCAAACTTCATACTGAAGGTGAAGGGTTTTGCATTAAGGACTTTTAAATAAAAAGCAAACCATTTGAGATATCTCCAAAGTTTTATTATTGGATTGAAGTATACTCAAAACGTTTATGTATGGAATTCGACCTCGTTAATATGGCCAACACGGACATGTTCGCAGCGATCGATTCGTTGAACAAAATTTTCAATCTCTCTCGGCCACACATTTCGACAGAAGCGACCGCTATCTCTCGTTCAATATTGGCTCTGAGCTCATCCAACGACGCCGGCTAGTTGACATAGACCAATGGTTTAATGTAGCCCCACAAAAAAATCTACAGGTGTTAAATCACCCGATCTAGGCGTCCATTCGAAAGGACCATTTCTCGTTATAACACGTTCCTCGAATTTTGATTTCAATATGTCGGTTGTTTCACTCACTGTGTGGCTTGTGGCACCGCCTTGTTGGAACCACAAATCATTAATGTCTAGCCCAGGCTTTCTCAACATTCTCATTGACTATAAATTATATTTTCATGCCCCCCCCCCCCCCCCTTTACTTTTTCAATAAATACAAATAAACGCACATTATACAGGGTGTCCGCAAAGTTGGGGTTTTCCTTTACACGACGTATAGATCTTGAAAACATAAGCAATTTTTCTTAGTACCATATACACCAATGTCTTAAGGGAACCGAGATAAAGGGCTCTGCAACATCAAAAATATCTTAATACCGTCCTGTAGCCGCGACTCGCGATATCCCCGAGTGGTACTAGGACACTAGCTCAACCCGACGACAGAACTGGGTCGGGGTCAGTGTGTCAGGTCAGAAGCAAACTTCAACCGACAGTTACGGTCACGCGTGTAGAGGTAAACGAACCCGTATAATCGATTGCGTTTCAAAAGCAACAAGCACTAGAGACGTGGCTAGAGAAGTGCAAGTATCAAAAACTAAAGTGTGGCAAACGCATCGTGAAGAGGGGCTATATCCGTTTCACGTCCACCGTGTACAAGCCCTTCAACCTGACGATTTTCCAGCAAGAGTGCGGTTTTGTGAGTGGTTGTTGCATGAACATGACAATAATCCGGAATTTTTGAAGTGCATATTGGTGACGGACGAATCTACGTTCACGCGTAATGGGGTGAATAACTTTCGCAACACTCATGTTTGGTCAGTAGAAAATCCGCACGCTGTCCGTCGGGCACATTTTCAACAAACATTTTCGGTGAATGTTTGGGCTGACATGGTGAACGGTATGCTCATTGGACCATTTATTCTCCCAAATCGATTGGACGGGATGCAATACCTAGACTTTTTACGCAACATTTTGCCTTCCTTGTTAGAAGATGTGCCATTAAGTGTAAGACAATCAATGTGGTTTCTGCACGATGGTCATATTTGTTACCTCTGTTCGTGGTCTGCACCACCGCCGGCGTCTGCTCGGTAGCGCAACAGCTGATTTCATTTTCTGTTGGAGCGGTATGATTTCGGGCAGAGACGTACTTAGCGCTTCTCGTCAACTGGAGAGTGAGTACTTTTTCCTTTATTTTTTTTTTTACTTGGGCGCCCTCGTTTCACTACACATTACCTTTGTTATTTCAAGGGTAGTTGCTTCTGAAAAGGAAAACCCCAACTTTGCGGACACCCTGTATAGGTACTTATACTTCTACTTATAGGGACTTATAGGGACTTTTATTTTAATTCCAATAAAGAAACTTTAAAAGTTTAAATAAACTAATAAATGTTTTTTATCGAAAATCTTGAATAAAATAGGAGTAGGTACTAGTGAGACACTTGAGATTGCAAGTTCTGTACCAGTTGGTCGATTCTAGGTTCTGTTTTTGCTAGGGCTATCATCAGATTGCTATCGATATCAAGACGATTTCGCTGTTTAGTTTTAATTAAAACTAGAGCAGAAAAGCATGTCTCACATAAGTAAGTTGAATAAAAAGGAACTAGCATTCGTAAAGCAAGAGAGGGAAGTGTCGAATTAACAGGCAATCTTTTCATCCAAAATTTCTCCAATGTTAAAAGATGGAAGTCATCTTTCGTGGACGAATCAGCCTTCATTTCTAGAAATTCTCCCTGACCTTCTTCTGGTAATTGTGACATATCGACAACAAATGGATTTCTTGTCATGTGCCATATTGGTCATTCTGAATTGATGTCTCGATAATATCGGCGAAATTCGTGTTCCAGCGCTTGCAAATGAGTTTTTACGTCAGCTTTTAAATTTGCGTCGAGTATGTTATTTTTAATTTGTTCGAACAGCCGAGAAAAAGATATAACATTTTCAAAAGACACTTTTGTTGAAGCAGCTTTGATATGAACCCCTGGATATAATCATATTTGCTTACTATAGTGTTGTTTCTGCCCTGAAGATTCAAGACTAGCTCATTCAAGGAGTCAAATATGTCAGTTAAATAAGTCTACCTCCATTCAAATTTGTCATCTTTGAACATTGTCAAGAAATCTTATTTTTCTTTGAACTCAAGAAAAAGAATTACTTCTTTTTTCAATTCAGAAAGGCGAGCATTTGGACAGCCAGCATACTTCTGTATGGAACAGAAGAACTTTGTGATCAGAATCGAGATCCTCGCAAAGTAAAGTTAATAACCGACTGTTCAAAGCGCTGCTCTTGGGGAAGTTTACAATCCTTATAGCCGAGTCAAAAGCCGTAATTTCTGTGGCAATGTTTTGGGAGCCAAACCTTGCCGATGAATAACACAATCTGTACTAACCATTACGGGATTATTCTCATTGAGCTTTTTAGCTAAGCCCGATCGTACACCTATCATTGCAAGTGTGCCATCTGTGCAAAGTCCAATGAGTTTCTTCCAATCCAAATATTTTTTTTCAACAAAATTTGATATTGAATGAAATATATCTTCAGATGTAGTACCTGCTGTCAAAGATTGGGAGTACCAAATCTCTTCTTGAATGATATCTCTGCCGATGTAACAAATATAAACTGTGCACAATAAACGATGTCGGTGGATTCATCGCAACTAATGGCAAAAAATGGCGATAATTTTACTTTGTTATTTGTGATTTTATGTCTGCTGCAATGTCATCGATTCTACGCTCGGCTGTTTTATTCGAAAGAGAAATAGACTTCATTTTTTGCTCTGCATCTTCTCCTAAAATTATCTGTCTGGTTTTAGGACACATGGTCTTATCACTTCTTCACTGATAGTACGAGGGATGTCTTTTAAGTTTTGCATATGGAAATAAAAAAACACGGTAGCTTTAAATGACTTTATTGTTTTTCGAAGTATTCTCCACGAAGATTAATACACATCTGCATCCAATTTTCGAAGCACGTATACCACTCGTTTGCTAGCAGATCCAAAACGGCATTTTTGAATGCGTCAACTGCTTCTTCTGGTGACTGGAACCTTTGACCACGCAGTCTGTTTTTAATTTTCGGGAAAGTGAAGAAGTCGTTAGGACTTAGATCGGGACTATATGGAGGATGGTCCAATAATTCCACGTTTCCTTCCGTTAAATACCGCCTTGTTTTTTGGGCTGTGTGCGAGCTTGCATTGTCTTTGTGGAGGATGATTCTTCTTTCGGGGTTCATTTTTCGAAGCTCGGTGATGACTTTTGGGAAACGAAAGGTGATATACCAATCCGCAGTAACAGTTCTTTGCTCATTAAGAGGAATTTTTGCAATATGACCCGTTTTTGACACCAATGTCGCGACAATCTTTTTCGAAACACTTTGAGAACGGATGACTTTTGTTGGCTTTTCTTCACCTTGGAACACCCAAATAGCCGACTGTCGTTTATTTTCGGGTTCATAACAGTAAGTCCACGATTCGTCACGACTAACAATTCTGTACACATTTTTTGAGTATCCGGAATTGAAACGAAAAAGCGTTTTTTGACACCCATTAACCCTGGCTGCTTTCTGCTCTTCAGTCAACAGGTGGGGTATCCAACGAGAAACTAATTTTCTTACTACTAATTCTTCATGTAAATTTTTTTGAATTGAGGTCTGTGAGATCTTCAAGGACGCCTCAATCTCGCGATATGTCATGTGTATATCTTCAAAGATGAGTTTGCGCACAGCATCAACGTTTTCCTGGGTGACTGCCGGTTTTGGTGCACCCACTCTGGGATCGTCCCTAAGACTCACCCATCCACGTTTGAATTCTCCATACCAACGAGAAATTGTCGACTGATGTTGCGCTTCGTTGCCGAAAACAGACAGTAACTCAGCAAGGCATTCTTGTTGCGATAATTGTCTCTGAAAGTTGTAATAAATTATGGCGCGAAAATGTTCTCGGTTGAGTTTCATTTTTCTACTGACTTGGTGACACAAAAAATCATTGTAGTGAGAACACTGTACGTATTGTTCCGAAACTTTGAATTTATGTTTACTAAAGAGTGAGATTAAGATTCAGTACTGACGTTCGATCTGCGCGACCTACTATGTTTCTATATGCAAAACTTAAAAGACATCCCTCGTATGATGTTTCCTTGGCTTTGTTATCACAAAGGCTATTTCAAATGAAGATTTGAGATGCTACGATACACCTGTGTGATAACTTCCCGATTTATGCAGTCTCTTTGGGTTGAGTGACTCTGTTTTAGAAAAAAAAAATCTTCCGTCTTCAAAACCAGAGTAGGATGTTGTTGCTCCAAATGCCTTTCAAGGCGAATGGGCCTCATGCTATCATTGCTTAAAACTTTCATAGACATCACACACTGAGGCAATTGTAAATTATCTTTTTCTATGAAGGTAAATCCAAACTTAACGTAATCTCTGTAAAACTTTCTTTTTTTTTTTCGTTGCCATTTTGCACCTATAACAATAAAACAAATAAGAAATAAATAAATAAGCAAAATACGTACATGTAATTACTAATTATATGCCCATTATTTTATCTTAATAACGTAATGTATTCAACAGTATATTGGCCACCGGGAGATTTATGTTTTTGTAGGCAGGTTGACGTTATAATAGTAATTGTAAATACATTTGGAATCAATATATTAAATATTTAAAGTTCGTCGTTTGAAAATTATATCGCCACGTTGGTTTGATTGTGATGTGGTAAAAAAGTCCCAATGGACGATCTATGAACGCGTCTCCACTAAATCAACAATTTAGTAAATTCAATAAAAATTGTAACTGAAGTTTGTAAATACATAAACTTACCTTTTAGTACACTTAAACAGATTTCTTAATTAAACATGTACATCGAAACGTCAAATTTTTCGCAACTTTGTGGGAAAGAATGTCACAGATGCTCATCCTCGTCGTGAATATGATATTTAATTTCTAATTGTATGCGTGTAAATTAAACATTACATTGTAATGTTATTTGTTAATGTTGTTTGTTTATTTCGTTTTGTTCTTTTTCTTTCTAAAATACAAAAGCTTTCCGTCCCCCTTGGGAGGCGCGCCCCCCTGGTTGGGAACTCCTGTCTATCCCGTCCAATTGACCAAACAAATAACGTTGCAACATGTCTCTGTAGCGATCTCCGTAACTGACTTTAACGTGACGGTCATGTTGATCAACGAAAAAAAAAAACGCCCAGTAACAACACCGGCATGAAAACCGCATTCTTTGTGGATGAAGTGGTGTTTTTTGAAGCACACAAGGATTTTGACCTGACCAATAATGCATATTCTGATTGTTGACGAAGCCGTTTAGCCCAAAATGAGCCTCATAGCTGAAGATGATTTTGCGATGAAATTGGTCATTTTCTTGAAACATTTCTAGAGCCCAATTCGAGAACGTACGTTGGTTCATGCGATCGAACGACTTCAGTTCTTGATTTAGGTTGATCTCATAAGGATGCAGGCCAAGATCTCTTCACGGAATTCGCCAGAGTGTGGTCTGAGCGATGCCCAATTCTTGAGAACGCCGTGGAATCGACGTGTTCTATTCGTTTACGACGGAACTCGTCGTCTCACTGGCACGGGAACATCCAAAAGCGAATATGTGGACTCAAATTTGTTTACTAGACTATGAATTGATTGTCTAGTGGGACGAGAATTACGACAAAAAATTTGCGTTAACGCTCTTAAAGTTGCAGTCACCGACTCGGAATTAAGGTAGTAAATTTTTAATGTTTGCAAGCGCTGTTCAATCGTATACTTCACCATGATGAAAATGTGTTCTTTACTGAATGTTTTGACATTCACAATTCGGTATTTGATTTGAAAGTTCAAAGTTGTCAAGTTCCTATTAGAAAACCAGATATGTGTAGACAGGGTGTTCCTTAATGGTATGTGAATATTTAAGAGCGTGAATCTGCATGAAAAATCAATTTTAGTTTGCTTCATAAACTATGGTCTAAAAATGTTTCCTTATGAAAACTTGGGTGTTGAAGTTTTAGGAAAAAAATAGAAATTAATTAATATATTCAGAACCGCTTCAGATATTTCACTGACATTTAGTACGTGGTGAAAGTTAACACAGCTGCGTATTTTTCAATGCAAAAATAATTTTTAGCTTCAACAGTGGAGTGCGTACGGATATTGACTTCGATATTTCTTAAGAAAAAAATGGCACGCCAATGGTTTTTGCCAAACAAAAATTATTTTTGAATTCCCCGTTCAATTAAAAACAAATGATCTCTGTTGGACTGTTTTATTTTAACGTGCTATTTTTGATTAAAAAAATAAAAACGGTTGTACTGTCCGAGAAAATTAATGTAATAATTCAAGAATGCAATCTAGCAATGAATATCTAGTTGCTCTGGAATATGTCACTGGCTTTTGACATCTGACAAGTCTTTGTTATTCAAATCTGTTCGCCGTGACATCTTTATTTAGTTTTTACAATCCTGTTAATAATGAAGAATTATTCAAATGTAGAAATGGCGGAATTGCATTACGTGTATGGCCTTGCCGACGGTAATGGTGAGCAAGCCAGACGAATTTATCACCAGAGATATCCCGATCGTGCTTTGCCAGATAATAATAATAATAATAATAATAATATTTATTTACTCAATGTACAAAGATAACAAACAATATGAGTAAATAAATATAAAATCAAAACAGGCCCAATAGAAGGCATCGCCTGTACATGGACCAATAATTTAAGTTGAAACTGTAGAATGCAAATGACAAAAAAGGACAAAAATTAGCTACAGTAGATTATGTATTTAGTTGATGTTCGTATTTATGAGTTTATGAATTTCAGTCCTAGATATAGAATGTAGCCACTTTTTTAAATTTCTTTTGAAACAATTTCCGAAATGTAAATCTTTTAAGTCTTTAGGTATAATTTCATAAAATTTAGGCCCTAAATAGAGATATGATCGCTGCATTATAGATTTATGCGGTTGAGGAACTACTGTGCCACGAATTTTGTACCTGGTATAATGATTATGTTTAATTTTTTGGTCGGTGTTTACAAATTTATGGTAGTGAGTGATACTGTGTAAGAAATAAAGCTGTCTTATATCATACATTCGAACATCTGCATATAATTTTTCAGTGGGATAAAGTTTAGTGGATAGTGGATAGTGGAACCTTTTCTAATATTCATCGACACCTTGTTGAAACTGGCTCTGTCCGAAAACGAACATATGAAGGTAGACCTTTAAGTGTGAGAACACCTGAAATTGAGAAAGCCGTGCTGCAGGAAGTCGAAGAATATCCTGAAACGAGTACTAGGAAGATCGCTAGACATTTAAATATTTGCCATCAAATTCTTTGGAGAATTTTAGTGGATTTTTGTTATATCTTTACCATATTTTAAGAGTACAGGCATTACCTCCCATTGATATTCCAATGTCAATGGTATGTTAAACAAATTACACAAAATCCGCAATTTGAATCAATGATTCTGTTCATGGACGAAGCTAATTTTTCTCGAAATGCCATTCAGGATTTCCACAATAACCATTTGTGCGCAGAAGAAAATTCCTATGCTGTAACCGAAACCCACTTCCAACACCAATTTTCGGTTAACGTATGGGCAGGAATTATTGGCAACCACATTATTGGGCCATTCTTCTTGCCGGGATGACTTGACGGACAGATTTACCTCAATTTTCTTCAACAACAGTTGCCTTTGCTGCTTGATGATGTTCCGTTAGTAATAGGAAACAATATCTTAAGACACTAGTGTACTCAAGTCAAATTAAGACTGTAGAGTAATTAAGAGAAAGAATAGTTGCAGCTTGTGATAGAATAAAAGACACTCCAGGGATATTTCAACGAGTGCGCAATTCTAAGTGCAGAGGGACATTTTCAACATTTTTTGTAATCATTTCGTTGGTTTTAATGTTATGTTTATGTTGTCAGTTGTTTTTCCAATTAAATTAATAATAACTTTGCAAGTTAGACAATAGAATGGTTTTTATTTTTTTACTCAAAAATAGCGCATCAAAGGAAAACAAATCAAGAAAGATTATTTGTTTTCAATTGAACGGGGACTTGGCAAAAAACCATTGGCGTACCATTTTTTTCTTAAAAAATATCGAACTCAGTACCCGTACGGACCACACTGTTAAAGCTAAAAACTATTTTTGCATTGAAAAATATCCAACTTTCTCAACTTCCACTACGTGCTAAATATCAATGAAATATCTTAAGCGATTCTGAAAATATTAATTTCCATTTTTTTCCTAAAACTTCAACAACCCGAGTTTTTGTAAAGAAACATTTTTGGACCATAGTCTATAAAGCCAACTAACATTAATTTTTCATGTACTTTCACACTCTCAAATATAGGCATAGCATTAAGGAACACCCTGTATAAGACCACTCTTAAAAAGTCTGTATTGACGAGCCAGTCTCCTTGTTGACATTCCAACCTGAATTGTTGCTCTTCTCACCAATCTCTCTAATGTACTCGACATCTTAAAGCGAAAACTTCAAAATAAATAAATGTTAAATGACAGTAAAGTAAGTAAACAAACTTTTGTTTCCAAAGGCAACTTGATTATGTTGTGCTCATTAAATTTAAATCCAATGAATTTTGTGCCAAAACTTTTAGTACATACAAACTAGTTCGATTCAACTTTTTGCTCAAAAAAGTGACTATGGTCTCGACCGAAGGTATACAGGGTGTTCAAATCGAAAATTATTACATTCAGCGGTAGCATTTTTCCAAGATAGATCCAGTCCAAGTGATTGACCATATAATATATTCTGGGATACCCTGTGCAGCTCGCTAGCTAAAAATACTTGTAAAAATCTAGAAAACAATGAACTAACTGTAACCTTCATAATATGAACTCGTTACAGATTATGGGGACAACCAAATACTGCAGATGTACCAGGAATCCATGGAGAACCAACAGTCTCGCCGATAGGAGTATATAAGAAAACTGAACCAAGCGATCATGAAGAGAAATGAAGCCGTTGCGGAATAATGTTACCCAAGTAGACTGATAAATCAAGACAAATTTATTTTTTTAATCATTTATTGTGATATGGCAAGTATTGTAGAATAAATATCTTTGAAACGTAGTTATGTGGTGCCTCATCCGTCCCAAGACATAGGAAATTCAAAAACTTTTGCAACACGAAACTTTTGGAGTGATTGTTAGATTATTGCTTTCTAATCATAAGTTTCAATTTGCGTCATGATGTGGTTGGAGTGTTTGTTGCCATTTTAATAAGCGCATTTGATCAAAAATCTCTAAAACCTTAGATCCTATGTAAAGAAGTAATAGGAACAATTTTGTAAGGAATTAAATTCTTGATAATCTTGCTGCTAGGAGAATTTTAAGTATAATCTACACGTTATGAGAAATCAAATGGTAAAGGTTAGATATAATGATATTTCCGCTTAAGGGCCTAAGCGTGTATAGAAAGTATAAAACTACCATTTTTTGTAGAGAGTAAAATTTACTACAAATATGGTATTTTACATTTTTTGACAAACTCGAAGTATAAAGAGGGAAAGTATATAGAGCGAACACGTGGTAGTGGTGGTAATTTAATTCTCTTTTCACACAAAATGTGCTTACAGTCAGTATTATTAAAGTTAAATAAATACCTACCTAATACGAAAAACAAATAAGATGAAATAAGTGAGTGACAAGCAATACGTATAGAAAACAAACACTACAAATCATCACACGTAGGTAAAAACAGTCACGTTACAAATATAAAGGATTAAGGGTGGATTTCACCAGGATTGTCAAATCAACAGTTCGTTATTCTCCACCTATAGGGTAACACTCCGTCAAATACAGCGAATGAGTTTCAAGTTACAATCAACAAATTTTAGCAACCAATAGCTATGAAATGTTGAAAACAAAATACTGTCAAAGTACGAGAGCTTGTCATTGAAACATCACCAGCTTACTGAATCTTAAGAAATTACATATGCTTTAGTCCAAATTTAAAAAAGTGTTCGATTTTTGGAAAAAATTCATGTTTTTAATAGATATTGTAGATTGTTTATTCATGTTTATATTATTTTCTTCAACTGATATGCGAATTTACTGATTCAACATCACCTACCGTGTATTTTTTTCCTATAAACCTCTTGCAGATAGCCATTAAGCACCTACTTGATGAGAGGCTCTACCAAAAATTTCATAGATATTGCTCGTTTCCAAACATTCATTCATTTACTTGCCGTTCATCAGTACCATTATAGCACCGTCGATTGATATTCCCACAATACCACGCAGGATTTTTGATATCCATACATCCATGAAGTCCAATATTTTTTGGTTGTTGAGGAACTGAACAAACATCCACACTATACAGGGTGTTTCAGTTTATTGTTGCATAACTTTAAGATTCGATAGAACTTTTAAAATTAATGCATAAAGTGTACGAGTATATAAACATGGGTCGAAAAATGCGTGGCTTCCGAAATACAGGGTGTTTAAATTTACTTTCTAAAATAGTTTTTTTTTTAAATATTTCGAACAATATTTGATGTATAACAGTGAACATTGGTATACAAGGGTTTTTGGTACGACAAAACGAACCATGGGCATAGTTTTACTGTAGCCGCTAGAGGGCGCCCTCTACTGTACCTGTAGTGTATTAAAATGACCGAAAAATTTTTCATTTTTTTCAATTTTTCACACGGTGACTTGTCTGGTTATCAGCGGCCATTTTGTGAGGGTGCGATAGGGTTGCCAGATTGTGCATTAATATCCCGTTTCACCCTCCTGGTCCCAGTGGAGTAAGTTCCGCCAACTGTTGAAATATACTCTACTATGCTTTATAAGACTATTCGTGACATTTTTCCCAAAATCATTGCACAACACTTGAAAAAATGCAAATGAAAATTTTAAATTATTTCCATGACGCCCCAAAATAGCTCCGTCAGTACATCGGGTTATACATCTTGACAGTAGGGATGTTCGATACGATCCTATATTTAGAAGTATCGATACTTTTGCTTCCGATACTTTGGATCGATATTTTTATATACGACACTTGGGTGTATCGACACATTTCACGATTATCGTCATCTTTCGATCCGGACTGTGTCAGAAAGGGTGACTAACTTCAGATTACTTTTCTTCTTTGTTTCCTTCCGCTGGATACCGATAATTTTAGTCCAATATTTTAGAGTATCGATACTTCCTAAAACAATAAGAATCGATTCATATCGATACTTTGCGTGGATCCAAACATCCCTAATCTTGACAGCTTGTCGTTCTTGTCAACTGGGCTGCAGGGTACGGTGTTGCCTTTACTATCTTACATTTTGCTAAAATCTTATGATACATAAAAGCTTCAAATGAAATATTGACGAATATGAACGGATATGAATAGAATTCTTCTGCTTAATTGACTTTCACTACTCTATCATTTTGAACTTGACAGCTCGCCCGCCGAAAATTTATATAATCGGTTAACAGTGCTAATCGATGAACATATATTGTTTTATTCAATTAGTGGTGTTCAGAGTCCATTCGATTAGAGCTTTTATCCAGTTGATTTCAGTTTGTTCTTTTTCAGAAGTATTTGTTCAAAAATAATTAACAAGGGTGGAAGTTAGTTCACCGCAATCGCGCCTTATATTAAAATTGTGATTCTCCAAAATTCCAACAATCAGACGTACTAACGTAGGTATCAAAAGTCGCAATGCTGCAAGTCAAAGCTATATACGAGGAAGTCAAACTGAAAACGTAGTTGTGTAAGTAGAAGTGTCGCATATAATCCCAATCGCGCTGCATTCAATTATGACGTGGCAATTGATTAGAGTTCACAACAAATCGTTGCTATTGAACCAATGAACGTTTAAAAATGAAGCCCCTGGATTATGTTGCATCACTGGAAAGATCAAGTTGACTCCATTGGGCCATTAGTAGCACCACCAGAGTCACTACACATTCGTTTTCCAGAAATGAGCCTCATATCCATCAATACAATAATTGCTTTCAAATGACGTCATATAATATATATATATATATAATTTTAAGCCTAATTTCAAGGATGGGGGAATGACAGTACTGCCAACGTATTTTGCTAGCCACATGGCGGTACAAACACTTCGCTATACAATTAACTATTTTCCAGATATTTACCCTTCTATTATTCATTATTCATTCCAATTCATAGCTAAGGGCCGTATCGCTAGTCGTTCCTATAATTGTAGGACGCCTTTATAGCCTCCTTGATTTTCATAGTATTTTCTCGTCTTCACAAAGGCTGGGTAATTTCTAGATCTCTACTGCTCCGTGTCAGCATCATCGCTCTCCTATTGTGAGGCTAGGGCATTTTTTTGAATCGTAGGAAATTTCAGGTTGATACAACAGATGATATAAATCAAAAGCATGAACAATTTGATGCTAATAGTTATGTGTAACATAACCTCAAAATA
Source organism: Acanthoscelides obtectus (assembly GCA_963669975.1). NCBI lineage: Eukaryota > Metazoa > Arthropoda > Insecta > Coleoptera > Chrysomelidae > Acanthoscelides > Acanthoscelides obtectus. Next base: position 15,753,648 of record CAVLJG010000009.1, read on the forward strand.
GAACGCTGGCACGGAACAGTAGAAAACTATGAATATCAAGGAGTCTATAAAAGCGTTCTACAATTGTATGAACGACTGACGATACGGCCCCAAGACAGGACAACGTCTGTTACTAAATGAAGATAAAATAAGAGATGGAAAAGTAAGTACCTGTAGTAGGGACTGACCAAGATCAATAAATACACAACAACAATGAATTATCACTTATGGCATGTCACTAAAATCATTCTCTAAAACTTCATCTAAACTATAAGACACTTTAGTTAGTAGGTACGTCTTTATAATCTTTTTAAAATTCTTGTCATCAAGATCCGACAAAACTGTGAAATGTCACTAAAAAATTTTGCGCCATAGTATCCATATAATCCGGATCCATGTAGTCGTTAAATCTAGTATTGTATTTTTGCGTATCCTTCGCAATTCTCAAATCACTATAGGCTTATTTAACATACAATGAGCATTCCAGTATATACAGGCTTGAGACAATATTCTAAAATCAATCAAGCAGCAATCTCTGAAATACTTATTATCTATAACTCTCAAACATCGCCTTCGAACCGTGAACACTTTTGAAGCATGTGGTGAATGACCCCACGCTAATATTCAATAATGAATCTTGGATTCAAAATATGCACGATGCGCTATTATTATTACAGTTTTAGATCTCTTGTTATTCATACCCCAACTAGCAAAGTGGTATAAGCTTTTGGTTAAAGAACCGTTCAGCCATAAAAGCTCTCTATAGTCAACGCCAAACAAAGTGGCGTGCACGTCATCAAGGTGGGTGTGTTGAAAAATTTACATTGTTGCCAAACTTTTTGTAAAATAATAAAATTTATTATTTACATATCTAGGTTTATAAGCAATATTAACCTGAAATGAGAACAAAAATAATAGTATAATAAAATTATAGATCTGTACTTGCATAATCATTAAGTATGACAATTATTGATCAGATGACACTATGAAACTACCATATTTAATTGATAGCTTAAAGGTACTGAATAAAAATCCAAATGGGGTCCTCCAAATTTTATGCATGGTATTTATTTTACAGAATTCATACAGAAAAATGCATTCTAAAATTAGGTAAGCTACTGGTGTAAGCTTTTTCTGTACAATAAAGTTAGTCGGAGTTTCTTTCTTCAGCGCTGTCTGAATCTGAATCTTCATCACTCTCAAAGTTGATTATTAAAGGTTCGATGTCTGGTCGATCAAAAATTCGTTCTCTTTCATACCATTTAAAAATTTCTTGCTCAGTATGTCGAACACTATTTTTCCACATGTCTGGGGTAACCGTTTGTAGAGCCTCGTTCCACATATCCAAACAGTCTTTTTCACTGTTACCATCTCTACCAATATGTCTGTTATAGTAACCTTTTGCTATGCCCCAAATTAACTCAATAGGGTTAAATATACAATGGTAAGGAGGCAGACGAAGAACTTTGTGCCCATGTTGTTCCGCCAATTCATCAATCACGTATATTCTAGGTGGTTTGTTTCTAAAAAAGCAGTTATTTTAAGAATAGGAATAAACAAAAGAAATAAAAACTGTCGACCAAAATATATATAATTAAGAAGCATTATGTACCGAGCAACAATACTCAATAGCTCTGTTTTAAACATTGTGTTTAAAAATGGTATGTTTTGATTTGTCAACCAGTCTTGGATATTTTTTTTTGTCCATGCATTGTTGGGCACTTTGTTCAATATCATGCTGTGATAAGGGGCGTTATCCAGTATAATCATAGATGGACTCTCCAATTTTTCTAATAACTGATGTTGAAACCATTTCAAAAAATTGTCCTGGTTCATCTCTCCATGGTAATCGCTCAATTTTGTTTTCGAAGAAAATATCGCTTCACTACCCTCAATAAACCCATTTTCATTTCCAGCATGTAATATAATGTATCTAAAAGATATTAGTTTTAAATTTTATAGTGCAAATTGTGTAAAAGTACATACCTTTTACCATCTGTTTTAATAGCTTTCACGCTTTTTTGGTTTCCATTTTGCCAAGAGCGACCTATGGTCCCATTTTGAAATATCCAAGTTTCATCGAGGAAGACAAACTGGTATAAGGCCTCAACCTTGGCTTGATTGTATTGCCTTAGAAATTCCACCCTTTTCAAAGCTATACTTGGTAGTTCCATGAGCCCTCGTCGCGGATTGTCCTTAAGCCACTTAAATCTCTAAGCAACCGCCTTAAAGACGTGACACTACCATCAAATAATGCCCTATCTCTTAATCGAGACCATGAAGTTTGTATCGTAACTTGTTCTTCTGAAACCATGTGTAATATGACATTATAATTTAGTTAACAAATTAATGCAAATTTCTGATAAGTTATTATAATAAGATCTTACTTTTGTGATACATATTATAGATCACTTCTCGAATGGCACTTGTATCCAATGTCGCTGTGTTGGTTACACGTTTAATATAACTCCGCTCTTTCTTGGGCGATTCTAAATTTGCATCACTTTTCACACCCTCGGAAATACGACTAACTGTCCTTAAACTAATTTTTAAAGCAGCAGCAACACGCTACAAAAAATGAAATAAAATTTCACTATTATTAATATACATTACATATAATTATTAGTAACCTACCTCTTGAACAGCATTTAAAGGCAACAAAGGCCCGTTGTTGTCCCTTTCTTGCTCAAAGTAGTGCATTAACGAGGCCACGAGTTCCTTACACCGACTATTTAACTGTTTGGGCATCTTTATATACCAAAATTGCCTTTATCTACTCGTAAAATGAATAATTTTGTTTTGAAACAAACAGTTGTTGATTTACAGTATGCGGGGCCAAAGGATTTATAAAGATTTGAAATGCCACAAATTGATTCAGTGTCAAAATTAATACAAATGTCAGTTCCCAGTTTAAATAAGTTTCAAGGTGACAATGTGTCAACGCTGCGAAATCGGTTTAGTGCGTTTACATGTCGATAAGTGATTGGAGCGTTTGCAAAACATTTTATTTCGCATAATGCGTCTAAATTTATCAGAAAGCAACTTATGTGATATTTTAATAACAATGTTTATATGACTATTAACCATAATAAGGGAGTAATGACCATTTTACAATTTATATATCACATTAATATGAAACTGCAATAGAGCAATTGTTTGTGATAGAAACCTAGGCATTAGGTCGGGGAATTTTTATCGTGATGACGTGCACGCCACTTTGTTTGGCGTTGACTATATTGTTGTTGCCTGAACACAAAAATGCTGGCTTAATGTTGTGTGGAAAGCAGATTTGTTTTCTGCAACATATTTGGTCTAAAATGAAGTGTTTAAAATATTCTTATAGCATAGTTATACAACACCTTATAAGGAAAATGTTTAACTGTTGCATTCACGTTTATACAACTATTTTATACGGGATATTTGCAGTTAGTCGAAATGGTTGTGTTGTGGCATCCATGGTAACGTTTATAAAACAAACTCGAGCCTTGTTGTTTTGCTGTGCAATTTTCTAGTTTAGCCAACAAATTGCTCCCAACGGAAGCACTTATACAACTGTTGTTTAGTAACTGTTAAAGGCTGTACATATGCTAAATATGTTGGTAAACAACTTCATCATAACCTAACCTTCTGCTGTCATATTTTTATATAATGCTAAAACGCCATAATCAATGTTTTAAGACAAACAACGCATGCATATTGGTTCAAAAGGTTTTATCAACTGTTCAAACAGAAGATATAGATCTGGTACAAATTCTGGGTAAATCATTCCACTCTGTCGGTATTTCATTTCAGACATTTGTCAAATTGTTGTATAACACCTGCAGGCAAGACCAAAATATTCTAATAACCTAAAGACAACATGGACGATGCCATGATTGTACACAACCACCCGCCATATTGGGCAAACATTTATTCCTCTATTTAATATTAAATAATTATGTTTCTGTTCGAAATTACAGATATAAGGTGATAAACATTAGTGTAATTGTGTCTAAATATAGGATTTGTGGCAGATTTAATGCAGATAGGTTCAGTTTTCCATCTTAAAAATCTAGACATACTTTTGATCATTGTCAAAATATGAATCAAATACGAAGCCCGTAGAAATTGGGTAACTAATTTGCACGATAATCACAATAAAAATCGCTGCGCAAGTAATTCAATAGCCCTATATCACAGTGTAGAAGTTTATCATATACCTGTGTATGTAATTCACAATTACCGATATGTAAGTAAACAAGATGACAGTAATGTGTTAGTTATATATTCTTCACTTCGTCTATACAATACATAAGAAATAGTTTGGTTGCAATAAAGTAGAATCACGTAACAGAATAGTTGTATAGTTGACAAAAACTGAATCTTGCACTGACGCAAATGTCCTATAGCGGCTGCAAGAGGCTTACACTTTTGTTTTATAACTGTTACCTGCAGCCCTTATTTAACCTCTTAAATGTGTCCTATTAGGTGTGCCCATTCCGCTTGTATAGCTGTTCTGAGAGGGTTTTGCCAATGTTCTTACAGTATACAATGTTGTTTAAGGAATACTGTATAATCATTCTTGCAACTCTGATAGGAGTGATAATTGTTAGTTGGGTAGTGATGAAAGTTTATTCGTCAACATACTGGTGTGAGTCAATTTTAAATATAAGTGCACACCAAAGAATCTAATTTATTGTGATTTTGTGGTATTAACGGTGAAGCTCTAGTTTGAGGTTATGCTGCAAATATCTATTTGCATCAAATTGTTCATGCTTTTGATTTTATGTCATCTGTTATATCCAGCCTAAAATTTCTTACGATTTTAAAAGAAAACAGCCTCACAATAGGAGAGCACTGACGCTGACACATAACAGCAGAAATCTAGAACGACCCCACCCAGCCCTTCTGAAGGAGAGAACAGACTACCAAAATCGAGGTGGCCATGGCTTACTACTTTTAGGGCCGTATCGTCCGGCGTCCTACAATAAATTGTATGACGCCTTGATTTTCTCTCCTTCAGTAAGGCTGGGGTATCTCTAGATTTCTACTGTTCCGTGTCAACATTAGCGCTTTCCTACTGTGAAGCCGTTTTTTTTAAATTGTAGGAAATTGCAGGCTCAGATAACAGATGATATTAATCAAAGGCATGAACAATTTGATGCAAATAGAAATTTGCAACATAACCTCAAAATAGAGCACTGACAAGGAACGGTAGAAAACTATGAAAATCATGAGGTCCATAAAGGCGCCCTACATTTGTAGGACGCCTTTATGGCCTTCACTCACTTCCATCAGTCCGTCTAATATCGCGATTTTTTTCTGAGTAATTAAATTAAAATCGCTGCAATGGTTGCTGAGGCCACGCAGTCGCAAAATGGCCAATATACTGATGGAATTGAGTGACTTGCATTTTCATGCTGGAGATATCAGGAATTTTCTGAAAAATCGGTACTTATGCAAGATAGTAAGAAAATGAGTTTGACTTTGAACTGGTATTCTTGATCATAGATGATGACTCATGGAGTTATCTCCACGTGAAAACATCTTAAGGTGCCTTTACATATGAGCACGCACGCACTGAGCAATCATTTTTCAACGCATGGGCTGATCCAGTCGTTCGCGTACGAGGTTGAGGTTATTTTGGCAACTGGAGACTCCTTGCTTGCAGTATCTTTTCAGAGTGTCAAAACCAACATTTTGCTTTTTTTTCGAGAAGAAATGATCCCATCGCCCACATGAAGATACAGGGTGAGCGTTCGCGCATAGCCGTTACACTTCGCATTCGCGGTGAATCAGTGCGTGCGTGCTCAGATCTAAACGCACCTTTATATGCTCACACGTGGACGTGCGGAGTACGCCGCGCGACTGTTTTGATAGGAATTTTTCAACTTAAGAATCGTCAGGGTATCGAACAAACGTAACGGACGCTTTGAAAGAAAATTTTACGATGTACAAATTATAGCAGTCTTCATACGCTTAGGTTGTTAGTTTAGCCATTAAAATATCGTCACATGTACATTTACCCTTAAATTTCTCGTAACCTGTTGGCTATGACTAATTTTTATAGAAGCGAAATGGAAACGAGTTCAATTCTCTGCATAACCCTTTCCATTACTGTCTCACCTAGAATCGACGGTTGCGACATTTTCGATTAAACGCGTTTATCAAAATGACGGCAAATGCCCGAGCACTATCATAAACTTATCATTAGGAAGTAATAATGGACAAAGTTATCTATTTCTTGGCCTAAACCGTGACAATAAGCATTACCATTGTTATAATAATTACAGTTATGTCGTTCAAAGATTAAACAGAAAAACCAGCGATAAGTCGGCCGGGATTATCTTAGGAATTTCTCGATTCGGATAATTCGTAGCGGTTATCAACTGTAGAGAAAATTTCAATTAGTTCAAAAATTTGTACTTATTTTTTTTGAAGTTTTCGCCATCATGCGAAAGCGTCTAGAGCAGAGTTCCCCAATCTTTTTTGTGTCGTAGACCCCTTGCCATGTTTTTCCGTGTTGGGTAGACCCCCTACTTACCTGATATTGATTTCCTGTAAATTTCTAACTATAGTGAAGTTTAGTGTTAAAAACTTAAAGTAAAAATACATGTTAATTCGTACATTTATTAATTGAATTTATGTATGTTCTACAATAATTTCACTGTTAGTTTGATTAAATTCCGCTTCTTATACGTTTAAGTTATCTAAAAATAGGCAAAAGATTAACGAATTTTAGTGTGTACCTATCCTTGAATTTTCAGAATAATTTAAAAAAAAATATTTTCTATAAAAGGGGGTTCTTTAAAAAAATCAATGCGGCACTTATTCCCAATGCGGGCATTTATTCCCAATGCGGGCATTTATTGGTCAGACGCCAATAAACATAAAATAAACTATAAATAAAATAACATAAGCAATAAGTCAATATTTTTAGTGAGAAGGATGAACCTGATGCTTTAATAATAAATTATCAACATTTGGCGTCAATTTTGTAAGGGTTAATCTTAAATCTCCTCGGCTAATGATGTCCAGTCTGTTTCTTTTTTTCGTTAGGAGATTGGTAACAGCGCTTAACCCCCTTTTCACTAGGTATGACGATGGAAAGGAAATTAAAAATTTCCTCGCTATATCCCATAATACGGGATAAGTAACGGGTATGTTGTTTTGCAGACAGAATTGCTGATATCCGTTTTTAAACTGAACCTAAAGTTCTTCGTTTGTACTTAGTGCAGTCAGTTCCTCTTGTATTATGACATTCGTTTCTTCTATGTCTCCATATGGATTAATTATCCACGGTGGTATTACCATAGTCAAAATATCCTCAAACCTAGATTCAAAATCTGAATAGAGGGCATTTAAATGTTGAACGTAAGTTGAAACGTCGTCTTCCTGGCAGCTTGTATGTGACAAATTGGGGAACTGAGAAAATTCGCCCCGTCCAATATTTTGCTTCATTATTTTAACTCTGGCAAGAAACGCTGATAAGATGGACTTTGTTTTAATCAAATTTCAACTGTCGCCTTGTAATTGCAAATTAACCATATTAAATTTTGTAAACAAATCTGTTAAATAGGCGATGTCTGTTTTCCTCTTCATTAAATTTTCTTTTAAAATTTTATCTTTAGTATCCAGAAATTCTAAAATAGTCTCAAAAAGTGCAAAAAATCTTGTCAAACATAAGCCTTTCGACAGCCAGCGTACTTCAGTGTGAAGGAGTAATTGATGAAAGTGTTCGTCATATTCTTCACACAACTGCGCAAATAACCGCATATTCAACGCGTTGCTTCGGATTCGGTTTACTGCATCTATGACTAAATGAAGTGATTCATGTAATCTAACACTAAAATTTCTAGCAACTAAATGTTGTCGATGGATGACGCAATGTATTGCTAACACCCCTGACACATATTGTTTTAAATAGCTTATAAATCCACGATAACGTCGACCATGGCAGGTGCTCCATCTGTAGCTACTGATATTATATTTGATAAAGGAATTGCTTTTTCAATGAAGTAATCCTTCAAAACATGAAATATTGATTCACCTTTAGTGTCGGTTATCAAAGTTCTTGCGAAGAGCAGTTCTTCGTAGATTTCTTGATTCATAATAAAACGAACATATGCCAATAATAATGCTGCATTATCAGGTAAAGTTGACTCGTCCAGTTGTATAGAAAATGGGTCGTTTGCAAATAATTACATAAGAAGCTTTCAATATCAGAACTCATTTCATCAATACGTTGTTGCTTAAGGGAATTCTTTTAATGATATCAGATGCAGGTTTGTGTAAAACAGTTTTTAAAACCTCTTCAACGGCTGGCAAAATTAACTTCTCTCCGATAGTATGCGGTTGTCCGGATTTTGCTGTCAGTAACGAGATATTGTAAGACGCCCGCAAACCATCACCATTTCTTTGTGACGTCGAAGCGAACATTCTGTCCAATGTAGGTCTCTTCTGAAATTTATCTTTGAGTGTTTGAAAGTATTTCAAATCTTTCTCTGTTTTATCAGGGTGGCATCTTCTCAGATGATCTTGCAGTTTAGATGGTTTCATAGCGTCATTGCCCAAAACTTTGTTGCATAAAAGGCACATAGGCGATTGTTTGTCCGGCAATGATGGAATGAAGCCAAATTTCAAATAATCAACACTGTACTGTCCACATTTCTTTTTAGATTCGGGCATGGCATCAGTCATCTGTGGGCAAAATTAAATTATTTAAATAAGACAGAAAATCCAGCAGCTGTATATTAAAAATATTTTTTGATTTTTCCGAAAACATTTCATAATTCGAACATCTTCTTGCAACAATTAGCTCGAATTACGGAGATTGCACTGTAATTATGTCACCGATTGCTAAAACTTTCAAAAAGAAACTATTGAGGAGTACTCGTGTAATTTTGCATGATTGAATATTTAACTACTAATAACTAAAGTCATAATTGGCGTAATTTATCTATCTTTGCTAACTACGAGTACAAAACTAAAATTTAATAAAAAATAATGTACTTACTTTTCTCCAGCACTCTCAAACAAAATAACACTGACTCACTATAATTTGTGTGATATACTATCTGTTTATATTTTTTAAAATATTTTCTTAGCATTTTACTTTTCAAGATTCAGGAAACGAATAAACGAATTTGTCCCACATTCGTATTTATGGAGTGATTATTGAACAAGGTAGCGAAGCTCTGAGACTGCGACTCTCAGGTTTTTACAAGTTCAAAATGTATTGCGACCACAAAGCGAAAACCAACATCCTACAACTTACACAATTTTATAAACATATATAATACATTTTTTACTTCATAGGTACTGTTATAAATAATGTATACGTATGTTTATTATGATGTAAGTAAATAGGTAGTACTATCAGTGTATGTGTTAAGATCCATTATCGTGGACCCCCATATTCATTTCATGGACCCCCAAATTTTTTTTCGCTGACGTAGACCCCTTGCAGGTTGTCATAGACCCCTAGGGGTCGATATAGACCACTTTGGAAATCAATGGTCTAGAGTCTATGAATTTCTAGTAGTCACCACTACGACAAATATATGGGGACTTACGGCTATTGTACGACAGGTGTATCGTATCAGCTCAAAGTGCCCAAAAATGAGAAAAATTCCATATGGGCACTTTACCACTCATTCAGAAAGGGAATATAATAGATACCACTAATCAGACCAGTAGCATTAAGGGACCCAATTTTGCTGTATGAGTTTAGCCCTATTGACCTTAATCTAATCATATTAGACGACAATACCCCTGGTTTAGGAAATAATTGTTCAGCCTGGTTTTATTATTCAAGGTGGTATTCAAAACATGGACGCATAAAATGGGTACACCAATTCTTGTCTGAAAACTTTTTATTCGACGACGAAGAAAACGTGTTTTTTGGGATTAAATCGAAAGTGTTGGGAGAAAAGTAAAAACTCTTAATATAGGATTTTTAGGTATTTATAAGACCTATAAGATGAGACCACACTTAAAAAGATCCGACTAATAACAAAAAAGTTATGGCTGAAAACCGAGGCAAACTGCAGGTTTTGGTACTTAAATTTGTAGGATTCGTACTTCTAAATAGTAACAATAAAATTAGAGTAGATTGGTCTAGTAGGTTTTGAGAATTTCTTATCGCTTATCCCAAAACACCTATTTTCCAGCCATCACTACTAGTTTATTGAGCAATATATAGGGTTAGTTCAAATGGTATCTTATAGCAAAATACACTAGTCTACCTTGCCGATATTAATCGGAAACCATTCCGGAAGATAAATGATATTTTTATGCAAAAATAATAGGTTACGCTTTTTCCTCTGAACAAATTCAAACATTTCGTATTTGTGAGTAATTCGTAACAAAAGAAGATATAGTCAACGACAAACAAAGTGGCGTGCACGTCATCACGATAAAAATTCCCCGACCTAATGCCTAGGTTTCTATCACAAACAATTGCTCTATTGCAGTTTCATATTAATGTGATATATAAATTGTAAAATGGTCATTACTCTCTTATTATGGTTAATAGTCATATAAACATTGTTATTAAAATATCACATAAGTTGCTTTCTGATAAATTTAGACGCATTATGCGAAATAAAATGTTTTGCAAACGCTCCAATCACTTATCGACATGTAAACGCACTAAACCGATTTCGCAGCGTTGACACATTGTCACCTTGAAACTTATTTAAACTGGGAACTGACATTTGTATTAATTTTGACACTGAATCAATTTGTGGCATTTCAAATCTTTATAAATCCTTTGGCCCCGCATATTGTAAATCAACAACTGTTTGTTTCAAAACAAAATTATTCATTTTACGAGTAGATAAAGGCAATTTTGGTATATAAAGATGCCCAAACAGTTAAATAGTCGGTGTAAGGAACTCGTGGCCTCGTTAATGCACTACTTTGAGAAAGAAAGGGACAACAACGGGCGTTTGTTGCCTTTAAATGCTGTTCAAGAGGTAGGTTACTAATAATTATATGTAATGTATATTAATAATAGTGAAATTTTATTTCATTTTTTGTAGCGTGTTGCTGCTGCTTTAAAAATTAGTTTAAGGACAGTTAGTCGTATTTCCGAGGGTGTGAAAAGTGATGCAAATTTAGAATCGCCCAAGAAAAAGCGGAGTTATATTAAACGTGTAACCAACACAGCGACATTAAAAGTAAGATCTTATTATAATAACTTATCAGAAATTTGCATTAATTTGTTAACTAAATTATAATGTCATATTACACATGGTTTCAGAAGAACAAGTTACGATACAAACTTTATGGTCTCGATTAAGAGATAGGGCATTATTTGATGGTAGTGCCACGTCTTTAAGGCGGTTGCTTAGAGATCTTGGATTTAAGTGGCTTAAGGACAATCCGCGACGAGGGCTCATGGAACTACCAAGTATAGCTTTGAAAAGGGTGGAATTTCTAAGGCAATACAATCAAGCCAAGGTTGAGGCCTTATACCAGTTTGTCTTCCTCGATGAAACTTGGATATTTCAAAATGGGACCATAGGTCGCTCTTGGCAAAATGGAAACCAAAAAAGCGTGAAAGCTATTAAAACAGATGGTAAAAGGTATGTACTTTTACACAGTTTGCACTATAAAATTTAAAACTAATATATTTTAGATACATTATATTACATGCTGGAAATGAAAATGGGTTTATTGAGGGTAGTGAAGCGATATTTTCTTCGAAAACAAAATTGAGCGATTACCATGGAGAGATGAACCAGGACAATTTTTGAAATGGTTTCAACATCAGTTATTAGAAAAATTGGAGAGTCCATCTATGATTATACTGGATAACGCCCCTTATCACAGCATGATATTGAACAAAGTGCCCAACAATGCATGGACAAAAAAAAATATCCAAGACTGGTTGACAAATCAAAACATACCATTTTTAAACACAATGTTTAAAACAGAGCTATTGAGTATTGTTGCTCAGTACATAATGCTTCTTAATTATATATATTTTGGTCGACAGTTTATATTTCTTTTGTTTATTCCTATTCTTAAAATAACTGCTTTTTTAGAAACAAACCACCTAAAATATACGTGATTGATGAATTGGCGGAACAACATGTGCACAAAGTTCTTCGTCTGCCTCCTTACCATTGTATATTTAACCCTATTGAGTTAATTTGGGGCATAGCAAAAGGTTACTATAACAGACATATTGGTAGAGATGGTAACAGTGAAAAAGACTGTTTGGATATGTGGAACGAGGCTCTACAAACGGTTACCCCAGACATGTGGAAAAATAGTGTTCGACATACTGAGCAAGAAATTTTTAAATGGTATGAAAGAGAACGAATTTTTGATCGACCAGACATCGAACCTTTAATAATCAACTTTGAGAGTGATGAAGATTCAGATTCAGACAGCGCTGAAGAAAGAAACTCCGACTAACTTTATTGTACAGAAAAAGCTTACACCAGTAGCTTACCTAATTTTAGAATGCATTTTTCTGTATGAATTCTGTAAAATAAATACCATGCATAAAATTTGGAGGACCCCATTTGGATTTTTATTCAGTACCTTTAAGCTATCAATTAAATATGGTAGTTTCATAGTGTCATCTGATCAATAATTGTCATACTTAATGATTATGCAAGTACAGATCTATAATTTTATTATACTATTATTTTTGTTCTCATTTGAGGTTAATATTGCTTATAAACCTAGATATGTAAATAATAAATTTTATTATTTTACAAAAAGTTTGGCAACAATGTAAATTTTTCAACACACCCACCTTGATGACGTGCACGCCACTTTGTTTGGCGTTGACTATAGACACATCCGCTTTGTTTTAAAATGTGTATAGTAACGTATGTTTTTCGAATATCGTAGCGCCTGTTCAATTACTCACAAATACGAAATCTTTGAATTTGCTTAGAAGAAAAGAACGTAACCTTTGTTTTTCGCATAAAATAACATTTATCTTTCGTAATGATTTGTGATTCATATCGGCAAGGTATTTTACTATTAACGAACCCTGTATATTTCCAATAAAGTAGTAGTTGGTGTTTCAGGATAAACAATTATAAATTCTCAAAAAAAAATACTTGACCAATATACTTCGTTTTTGTAGGAAGTATAAATCCTACGGATTTGAAGAATTCCAAGTAGTTGTGTGGAATTATCGTCGTGTTACCAACAAGTGTTAAAACCTGCATTTTCCCTCGTTTTTCCGCCATAACATTTTTGCTATTAGTCGGATCTTTTTATGTGTGGTCTGATTTTGTGGGTCTTATAAATACCTAAATATCTAAAAAAATGTTCCGGTTAACAGTTTCGATTGAGTCCCAAAAAACACGTTTTCTCATTCTTTGTTGTCAAATAAAAAGTTTTTCCACAAGAATTGGTGTACCCATTTTATGCGTCCATATTTTGAATACCCCCTTGAACAACTTGCATTAGTAAAACCAGACTTTACAATTATTTCGGGAAAATTTGCTAATATGCTTCAATAATAATCGTTTATGGTCTACAATAAGATTCTGGACGAAGCTTGCCTTAATTACTAAAAAACCATAGACTTGTCCTGACCATCAACAGAAAACCTTTTCAAACTTCACCAACAACAAATGAACATATAAAATGTTCTGCGGTTTACCCCCGGCTAATTCTGAGCATACAATCATAGTTTCCTTACATACGAGTATAACTGGATTGTTTTTATCTTACAATTTATTCAGTATCAATGATTATTTTGCTTTCTTCCTGTAAGGCATGCAGCATCAGTTCTAGACGTACATTTCTTGATGTTTTTGTCGAAAGTCATGCCTTTGGGACAACTCAATTTGATCCTTTCCATCGCATTGGATTCTTCGTCTTTCTTGTGGCATATGTAAAAGTCGCTGCACTTGTTGGGACTGAAATTAAAATCCTCCACTTTAGACATTCGAACAAATAAATGCCTCCTGAGGTATACCTACAAGCTCGAATATTCTGGAAAACGAGCCTCGAAAAGGATGATTCGAACTGGAAGGTGTGTGATGTGAAGAACGAATGCAGAGGGGTATCAATACTTGATCCTCTTATCTCAGAAATCAACCGATATACAAAAGATGTTAAAGACAAAAGTTTCTTGAACTAAGCACGTCCGTCCGATAGAAAGACAGCCAACCATGGACAGATGTTTCGTGCTTCTTGGCTACTCATCAGCATGGTCTCTATAGGGTGTTTTCAAAGTTGAGTCATTCATTTTAGCTGCCTGTAGGACTCGTCAAAAAAAGTTGATATATAAAAATTACATATATGAAAGTTGCATAATAAAAGAAATAGTAAAAGTCTAATGATTTTAAAAAATAAGAATGTTATTTCACAGATTTTTTGATATTCTCGACCTCTGCCGTGTATAATCTTAGCGTTTTTTTGTTTGCGACTCTTATCGTCTTTCTAAATTTGGCAAACTTTCTGCGTTATTGTATGGTTTTTGGTCGGATCACTTGTATCTCTCTTAATAGTGCGTATACTCTCATTTGTCTGATTATTTTGTGTGAAAAAATGGCCCTTGTTTACGAAAACAATGAACTAGTTGACATAATACTAACATACGGAGAGTGCCAACTAGATGCAGTCACAGCATTCAAGTAGTATACGGAAAGGTTTCCTTTAAGAAATCATCCGGCCACACGGATGTTTGTAAATTTAATTGTGTAATGGGTGATTTTTTTGCTAGTACCTTTTTGGCAACACTGCTTTTGACAGATGACGCGTGAATCGTGTCTTGTGTCATTGTCAAACTTGTTCAGTTTAGTCTATAATTTAACCATGAATCGACTTACGAACGAACAACGCTTGCAAATTATTTAATTTTACTATCAAAATTCATGCTCGGTTAAGAGAGTGCATCGAGCACTGCTTCCAATTTATGGGCAATTTGGTCCGCCTACTGAGGGAGCTATTCGGAAGCTTGTGACTAAATTTCGAACCCAGTTTACATTATTGGACATTAAACCACCAACACGCAGACGTGGAGTGAGGACTGAAGAAAATATTGCGGCTGTATCCGCCAGTGTTAGTGATGACCTTGAAATGTCGATTCGCCGCCGTTCGCAGCAATTGGGCCTCTGTTACTCCACTACGTGGAAAATTTTTGCGACAGGATTTGGGTGTAAAACCTTATAAGATACACCTGGTGCAAGAATTGAAGCCACAAGATCTCCCACAACGTTTCCCATTTGGTGAATAGGCGCTGGCAAAGTTGGAGGAAGATCCACATTTTTATCGAAAAATTGTGTTCAGCGACGAAGCTCATTTCTGGTTGAATGGGTACGTTAACAAGCAAAAGTGCCGCATCTGGAGTGAAGACCAGCCAGAAGCATTGCAAGAGCTACCACTGCATCCCGAAAAAAACACTGTTTGGTGTGGATTATGGGCCGGTGGCATCATCGGGCCGTACTTCTTCAAAGACGACAATGGCCGGAAAGTAACTGTGAATGGCGAGCGCTACCGTGCGATGAGAACAAACTTTGTTTTGCCCCTCATGATGGATTAACAAACACTTCCTTTGATTACTGAGGGTCCCTTTTTATTGTTTTCATGCTACTAATGTATGATTTGTGCTTTTTTTCACTTATTCACTTAATAATATAGAGAAAGCTCCGGATGTCTGAAAATACCTATATTTATTGTCAATGTACTGTGATGATAAATTATTACTTATTATTCATATACTTAACTATTTAATAAATATTTTATTAATTACGCATTTATTTTTTATTATCCCAAAATTGGTTACCAGCAAAACTGCTGAATCAGGTATTTCCTTTATTGAGGATATTTTATGCGTCTATGGTCATAAAATATTTCTTCAATATGGGCAATATCACTTTCAGCAGATTTTAAATTGTAAACAAACTAAATCCTCGGCACATTCCTAGCATTCCTAATCTCCCGGCGCATTCTTTAAATTCCTTCGATAGTCCTTCAGTCTTATGTGTTTTGTGGTTTCCATTCAAAAGTTATTGATGTTCCCTCCAATTTTTTTCAGTTTGATTTTTTGAACAACCTGTGTCAACTTTGAGTAATTTCACAAATGGTTCTTATTTTATTATACCCTAAAGTTTCTGCTAACTACTTAATATATGTGCAACAGTGACATTTTTTGTGAATCTCTGAAAGGTCTATAAAAACCGAAATTCTAACCCCAACCCCAAAGCCTCTCAAGCAAGTGAAGCACAAAAAATATACGATGAGAGTGAAGCAAAACTAACTCGAAAGTCATTGTTGTTATTATCTGATTCTGTGATCAGCACTATGTCAGTAAAAATAAATGAAGATAATGTTTTAACGATACTAATTGCCAGTGACATTCATCTAGGATTCATGGAGAGTGATCCTATCAGAGGTGAGTGAAATTACTAACATGAGACTTAAAACTAGCTGAAGGCTTGAACTTCATTATTTTATTTTGTGTTGATTCTGCAGGAAATGATACATTCGACACTTTTGATGATGTCTTGAAGATTGAAGAAGCTGAAGAGGTAGATTTTATTCTCCTTGGTGGTGATTTATTTCACATTGCCAAACCAAGTACTTGTTGTATCCACAAATGAACAGAACTGATTAGGAAGTAAGTTCATATAAACAGAAGAGTATTGCTTATGTTCTATTTTTTTTATTTTAAACATGCTGACTTTTTATAGTTGACAGCATTTGGTCAAAAGTTGCTGATATGCCATGGACTTGGCTGACATGTGGTGTTAACAAGACGGTGCCACACGCCGCACCGCACACGCAACAATGGTCCTATTGAGAGGCGAGTTCGGTGAACAGTTTATCTCACGTTTGGGGCCCGTCAATTGGCCGCCTAGATCGTGTGATTTAACGCCGTTGGACTATTTCTTGTGGGGCCATGTTAAGGCTAATGTCTACAGGGATAAACCAGCAACGATTGACGCACTGGAAGCCAATATTGAAGCATTTATTCGTGAGATACCGGCCGATATGTTGGAGAGAGTGTGCCAAAATCTTTAAACATTAAATTATATCGACCGTTCTATCGACTCAAATAAGGATTTAATCGTTTTTTCAAATTTTTTGTGTTTTTTTTGAAAATCACATCCTATACCTCTTAAAAAATCACCCGTTATTAGACTTGGTGACACATGATATTTAAAATGACAACGAGGAGGTCACGCTGGCAGTCCTGCCCAACCTGAAATGCTACAAATTGGGGAAGACATTTCAGAAATGGTCGAAGACTACCCAACAATAAGCACTAGACATTATCACCGGGTTCAGGCTTTACAACCTGAAGATCATCATAAAAAAGTTCCATTTTGCCAGTGGCTTTTAGAACAGTTCGGTAAAAATGAAAATTCCACGAAAGTAATTTTATGTACAGACGAGGCCACATTTATACGGAATGGGGTACGCAATTCCCCCATCAATCATGTTTCAGCAGCAGAAAGTCCGCACGTTTGGGCCGGCGTGGTGAATGGTATGCTTATTGGGCCCTACTTTTTCCCACCTCGACTGACCAGTGGCATTTATTTAGATTTTCTTCGACACAATCTACCACAATTATTAGAAGATGTTCCTCTAAATGCGAGACAGAATATGTGGTTCCTACAGGATAGGGATCTACCAAATTTTAGACGACAAGTTCATGAACATCTAAATAATGAGTCTCCGAATAGATTGATAGCAATGGACCCATTTCTTGGTCTGCTCGCCCCCGGATTTAACGCCTTGCGATTTTTCTCTTTGGAGCTATTTGTAAGAGTTGGTGTATCATGATGGAGCAGTAAATGCTGCAATTTTTATTAAAACGGCCATTTAACTTGATAATATTTTTTTAATAATTTTTAATAATGTCAACGAATTCTCTCATTACGGAGCTTTTGACTCAACTTTGACCGCACCCTGTATATACCGATAATGGGCATTCCATAAATGCTCTTAGGGCCAATTTCACCAACATTAATATTTGATGGTCAGTTAGACCAATAGGGAAAGACCTTATCGAAATGTAATTTGACGGAAACTGTCAAAGCTCTCTGAATATCAGCGATTTCTATTGAAATGTTAAAAAAACGGTTGCTTTATAAATAAGGGTACATTCTAGATGAAATATTATGTCTTTGTACTTTAGAATTAGGATAACTTTCATAGAATTTCAAATTTTTATCATTTCACAAAATACGGTCAGTTTTTAAATGGACCAATGAAAATGAGAGAAATAACAGGTCGATTTTCTAGCTATTATATTTGGTAGGATGTTTTCACTGTTTTTGACGACTGTTCATGCATGGCAATCTAGTTTTGTCTGTATATCACGTACAGGGTGTTTTACAAAATACGTACCTCTAGAAACCTACCGATTTTTGTTATTTTGCAAAAAAAAAGGATATAAAACGTATTCCAACTGGTTCGCCATCTTTTGTTACATCAAAAACAATTTTTGCCATTTTATGATCCAGAAATCCACACCAAATGTAAACAAACAGCAAGTTCTGAACTTCTGGGTCCTAAAACATCGATATTTGTAAAAGTATCCGCATCCACCTATTATTTATCGTCTAGATATTATAAGTCCGAATCAAAAATACCTATTTATGAAAATATATATCCAAACATTGTTATATGTTCTTGTAATTTCTATTATTATAACACGACTGGGATATCAATTGCTTTTAAAGTGATCTGCACATCTGCAGTGTTGCCGAACCGACAAAAAAAACGGAATCGGTAAATAGTGTCGTTGAATTCGGTATAAGGTTAATGCCGTCCCATGATCAGCGGTAGATCAAAGACCTTTGAGTCATGAAAAACGTCTGTTATTGTTTTGGGCGCGCACACAACATGTTTTTTGAGAGCATAGTTCTATATTGCAACTTCTACAATGTGCATGCTGGTCGCTCTTCCAAAGTACTTTGCAACTATCCTGGAAACTCCTTTTTCGGTTCTTGCTTGTAGGACTGTGATATTTTTCTGTTTTACCCCTGAACTCACCTCTCATTTTATTTAAATATTTATTTTGAAAACAGACAGGTTTCGGTTTCTTCATTGCTTGTCCTGTGATGAGGTAATGACGGTAATCTACCAGTCTGTACCTTTTGTTTGCACAAAAATCAATTCAGGGCAAGCGGAGTACACACACCCTCCTACCCTGTGTGGTCCCTCCACCACCCCTGTTCCAGGCAACCTCAAACCCTTGAGGAGTGGGGGAAGAACAATCTGCTCCTCGCTCCTCTCCCGCCCGAACGCCTGGCGTGGCGCTGCGTGGTTCAGGCCGCTGCGCATTCCCCGAGTGTGTGCTGCCGAACGAGCTAACCCCCCTCCCCAATTTTGCCCCTTTTTCCCGAAATTTGACTCGATCGCGCACGCGTCGCGGAAGCACGTGGTGGACGTTTCTTCCAACTGTAGGTTCTCGACTTTTATGGACGGCCTCTTTCTTGGGGGTCCTGCGCAGGCGGCTTTGACCTAAGCCCCGCATTAAGGTTGGTGAGCCTTCGCTCTTTCCTCGTCGACTGGAGTCAGTCAGTCGTCGTCAGTCAGTCATTTGCTGTTGAATGAATGAATGAATCTTGAATTTTAGAGGCATCCCGGCCACCATAAGGAGCCAGTGCATAGGCCGCTTAAGCGGGCCCTTATGCACCTCTACAATACTTAAATCACAAGCCTCGCCCTTTTAGCGAAGTTGAGAATCGCCTTGAGTCCAAGCTCCTTTACGTCCTGAGGGTCCAAAGTAATGGACCCCAGTATAGTCTGCCTATAGTAGCTCAGAGCTTCACAGCGACACAAAACGTGCGCCGAGGTCTCTTCCTCTACTCCGCAGCGTTCGCACAAGGGATCCTCAGCCACCCCCATCACGTGCAGGTGCCGCCTTAACGTGTTATGGCCAGACAACAGTCCCACCAGCAACCTTAGGTTGGCTCTACCCAGAGATAGGCAGAAGCGTCCATCCTTAGCACTGGGCCCTTCAATGAGCTCTCGTGCCTGGCGGAGATATCTAGAGATACTTCTCCATTTCTGAGAGTGTTGTCTTGCAACCCACGTCTCCATTTTCCTCCTAGCTTTATGCGCGGTTACTCCTAGAGCTGGCTCAGGACCAACGAGCTTGCTGGCTGATCCTGTTTTCGCCAGAGTGTCCGCCGTCTCATTGCCCCTTATCCCAGCGTGCCCCGGTACCCATATTAACGATACCGGATGCCTCGCTGCGAGGCAATCCAGAGCCTCCCTGCATTGCAATACAAGACTCGAAGTAATCTTACATGCACTTAGTGCTTTCATTGCAGCCTGGCTGTCGGATAAGATTGTTATTCTTCTCCTAGGCCCACCCTCCTCCAGAATGTGAGATACACAAGCCAGAATCGCAAAGATTTCCGCCTGGAAAATGGTGGTGTACTCACCGAGAGGCAGAGATAGCCTAGTTCTAGGTCCAGAGACCCCAGCACCTGAGCCCTCTTCGGTGACCGAGCCGTCCGTGTACCAGACCTGCCCGCTCACTTCGGAGAGTCCTCGGCTACCGGCGTCCCACTCCTCCCTCGTTGGGTACTCCACAATGAACTTGCGGTTGAAGCGATATTTAGGGGTAATACGATCACCCCTGCTTACAAGGACGGGGTCCTCCCTTTCTAATTCGACTAATATGGCAGTATGCCCCTTGACCGGATTCAAGAAAGCCCAGCTGCCCTGACTCCACAGTCGATGAGCGACTACTCTCGCTTCACCGCGGATCACCAGATCCAACGGTGGGAGATCCAACAGAGCTTCCAGTGCACTCAATGGCGTTGTTCGCACTGCGCTTGTAATGCTAATACAGGCCAAACGCTGAATTTTATTGAGTTTGGCCTTAGTTGACTCAGTTCTAATGCAAGGCCATCAGACCAGGGAGCCGTACAAGAGAGATGGACGTACTATCGTCGTGTAGAGCCAGTATACCACTTTGGGTTTAAGCCCCCACCTTACACCGACAACACGTCTACAAGCCCACATCGAATTGCGAGCCTTGCTAACCTTGTGTTCCACATGCTCTCTCCAGTTCAGTTTGCAGTCCAGGATTTGCTGTTAGTCATTCGTCTCCTGAGGTTAGCCGCGAGTCCGTGCTTGACTCTGGCCACTTCAATCGACAGGCTTCTTTTAGTCCACCCGTTGTACACGGGCTGTTCTTTCCCTTCTTGGGTGTACAACTATTGTCGGTCTTCTCTTCTTTTCTTTGGCCTCATCAGCTGCTAGGGCCAAATGTCTTCTTGTTGCAGCTGGCTTTTCGGTCTTTTATGACGCCTTATTGTTCTTGGGTCGTAATCCAAGGCGTCTTTAATCAGCACATTTCGATGTCTTCCGTTCTTTTCAAAGAACTTCCTCTCTCTCATCTGGATTACGACCGGTACCTGTCGTAGTTCGTCATATAGCACTCTGTTAGGTACGTACCACGGTGCGTCCACCGCCCCACGGAGTGCTATGTTTTGTTGAGCTTGGAGCCTCTTCCTCATCGTTTTGGAAACGTAGCCCTAAGCTACTACTGCGTAAGTCATGATTTGGAGCAGCACCATCTGAATCATGATGGCCTTATTCTTTAGAGACACTTTGCTTCTTCTGTCTGTTAAAGGTCTTAGTCTGGAGAGTGCCATCTTCACTTTCTGCAGCTGGCCCTCGACATGGTTCTTCCAAGTGAGTTTTTGGTCCATCTTGACTCCAAGGTATGTGCTGGAGTCCTTCCAGTCGACCTCAACTTCTTCGTCTCTTCTTCAGCCTCTCTCCATTCTGGTGGTCGTCATCTTTATTTTGGCTTGAGGTAATCTTCTATTTTTTCGGAACAGTACCGCTTCGGTCTTCTCAGGGTTGAGACGGATCTTCCACTTGATGCACCATTCCTCTAGGTTGGTAGTCGCTCATTGCAGATATTCCGTAACCATTGCGGGATCTCGTACTTTCTGCCGCATATGCTGTATCGTCCGCATACACATACAGTTGCGTTTGTGGAGTCTTCGGGATGTCTGAACTGTAGACTGCATACAGCAGGGGTGATAGAACCGCACTCTGCGGTACTCCTGCATCCACAGTCCTCGTCGTCGAAGTTTCTTTACCAATCCTGATTCGGAATTTACGGTGCTTCAAATAGGACTTCACCAGTTGGATCATCCCCTTTGAGTATCCGAGGTCTACCATCAGTCCGTCATGCCAAACAGTGTCGATCGCCTCGGCGGCATCCATGAACACATCTCCCACGGCCCGCCGAGTCTGGAACGATTTCGGCAAGCGGAGTAAGGGATAAGGATGTGCGTTCCTAATCATAGGCAACTCAAATGTACGCCTCTCATGTGCGCGACAGCCTGAGTGGGAATGCATATGTGTATAATTAAAAAAAATACCGAAAAATCCGGTTCATGCATAGACAATCTGAAATTTGCAATATGAATTTATATTCTAAATTCTATGCATATCCGTGCATATTCGTCAATATTTCATTTGAAGCTTTTATTTGTCATAAGACTTTAGCAAAATGTAAGATAGTAAAAGCAACCCCGCACCCTGCAGCCCAGTTGACAAGAACGACAAGCTGTCAAGATTAGGGATATTTGCATCCACTAAAAGTATCGATACGTATCGATTCTTATCGTTTTAGGAAGTATCCATACTCATCCCTACTGTCAAGATGTATAACCCTAGGTACCGACGGAGCTATTTTGGGGCGTCATGGACATAATTTTAAATTTTCATTTGCATTTTTTCAAGTGTTGTGCAACGATTGTGGGATAAATTCCACGTATAGTCTTAGAAATGATAGTAGAGTATATTTCAACAGTTGGGGAAGCTTACTCCACTGATCCCAAGGGTTGACGGATCCCACACATGTGTCACTCGTTGGGGAGTTTTGAAATGTAAAAATCAGCTGTTATTCAAATAATGTCTAATATAAATATAACGTAGAGTGTGTACTCAGTGAAATAAGAAAGTTATGGCCAATTCTATTTTGTTGCAGGCTTTAAGTTTGTCGTAGCTATACGACATATATTTGGGTACTTCTTAATAGCTGTAAATATACTGTGGATGTTTGTTCAGTTCCTGAACAGCCAAAGAATATTTGACTATATGGCTGTACGTATATCAAAAATCCTGAATGGTTTTGTGGGAATATCAATCGACGGTGCTATAGTGGATCTCATGAACGGCAAGTAAATGAATAAATGGTTGGAAACGATCAATATCTATGAAATTTTTTGTAGAGCCTGTCATCAAGTAGGTGCTTTATGGCTATCTGCAAAAGGTTTATAGGAAAAAACACACGGTAGGTGATGTTAAATCAGTAAAGTCGCATATCCATTGAAGAAAATAATATTAACATGAATAAACAATCGACAATATTAAATAAAAACATAAATTTTATTCAAAAATCGAACACTTTAAATTTTGCCTAAATCATATGTAATTTCCTAATATTCAATAAGCTGGTGATGTTTCAATGACAAGCTGTCATCTCATACTTTGACATTATTTTGTTTTCAACATTTCATAACTATTGATTGCCGAAATTTGTTGATAGGAACTTGAAGCTCATTCGCTGTATTTGAAGGACTGTTACCCTACAAATGGAGAACGACGGACTATTGATTTGACAATCCTGGTGAAATCCACCCTTAGTCCAACATATTGCGGCATTTCATTCAGCATGATGTAAGAGATATTGTATCTACTCATATTTACTGTAAAGTTAGAAATTGAGTTTATTTGTTAAACAGGCTGTGCCATTATTTGGTGAACATAGAAATAGCACGTAGACACAAAATAAGTCAATAGGACATGATTTACCTCCATGCAAAAGTCTTTGTGTGTCCTAATATTGTGTTGATGTTTCCTTTTTAAAACACATTTTTTAAGACACTTTGAGAAGCGACTGTCGGAATTGAATGAAATTTAGGAGACATGTTCTGCTAGATGTCCTAATATTTGACTGTCACAAAAACCTTAAAGGGTTCGAGACAGGTGAAAACTACCCCGACCCTTACATAAATTATAGCAGAACTTTTTGGCAACTTTCTCGAAGATTCTGAAT
This sequence comes from Acanthoscelides obtectus, assembly GCA_963669975.1. Classification (NCBI taxonomy): domain Eukaryota; kingdom Metazoa; phylum Arthropoda; class Insecta; order Coleoptera; family Chrysomelidae; genus Acanthoscelides; species Acanthoscelides obtectus. The sequence continues at coordinate 15,777,637 of CAVLJG010000009.1, forward strand.
TTTATTTAGCAGATCTTAGTTGATTCATTTTTAAAAACTAAACAAAATAGAAAAGTTTATATTAGCCCTCTTTATATAATTTATAAAATGTTTCTTACTGTACCTCGTAATAGTCTTTAGTTTTCTTACATTAATCGGTTGATTTGTAAATGATATCTAAAATGGATTATTTTTTGACCACTACATTCCAAAAGAGTAATTTCACTATAGCTTTTTTTATAATCGAACACGGAAGGACCTCAGTTTGCAAATATCCATCTAATCATTTTATCTTTGTTTTCTTTTTAATTCTTTTTTTGTGTGTATATGTCGGGAATTGCTATCCTGGTAATATAATATGAGTTTAAATAGCTCATTTTATATGAATGTTCAAAATAAATAAGTACTTTTTAATTAATTTTCTTATATAAAGTGCTAATGGAAGTATATTTAAAATTGGTGTTTTAACATTTTTTTGTACTGTCCTAAAGAAGGAAATAAATTTTCCGAAGCGTCGGCAGCCTGATAACGGAAAACTATGTTTCTTCCCAAATCCAAATAAACAAAATAACCTCATGCATGTCAAGACAAGACGTATTGCAAACTATATGTAGAATCCAACAATGACAAAACTATAGGGGCTGCTATTTTAAAAATTAAGTTAATTGATGACTTTGCATATACAAAAGAGCAATAAAATAAAACTGACTGAAACCAAGAAACTCTTATATTTTATTTTTATTTTTTTCTAAATCCATTGGTTTCTGAGATAACGGGGTGGATCATGTCAATATGGGACCATTGCATCTGATCCAGACACCAAAACCAGCTTCCAATATGCAGACCCTGTCTATTTTCTGACATGGATGATTATACTAATGCATTCATAACATTAAGATAGAATAATTGTGAATCATTGGCTAGGCCTAGTAGTTGCTATATTCGACGCCCAAGTAACAGGGTAGTTGTTTGACGGAAGATGAAATGTATTCTTGATGATTTGGCTATTAGACCATGACGTTGCAATTACAGAAGCTGAAAGCTGGTCGGCTAATAAAAAGTATTTTTCAGTTTTGCTATTACAGGTAATATAAAAAAAAAAATGTTACCTTGGAAATGTACCCGGCTTGGCGCATATGAAAGTCTCAGTACAAGTTTCTGTCTCTTCACGAGCCTCATTACTCTCTAACGAGAGCGATTCCACCGATGAATCAACAGGCTTCACGTCACTTGCAGGATTAACATCATCAGCAAGTTTCATATCGTCGATAGGCTTGGATTCACCAAGAGGCTTTACATCAATTTCATCAGATCCAGGAGCCTGACAACTTTCTGCTTTATCTGCTCCGCTTCTGACAGTGACTACAATATCTATTTTATTGGGGTTCTTCAAAGATATAGGCCCCTTTGAGCTGTTGTCCACTGATTTGGCTACTTTGCAGTGAACGTAATGTATTATTAGAACTCCAAGGCAAACCTGCAAAACAATTTATATCACCAGTTCGGTATGGTCGAGCTCTACTAGATAAATATAACTGCCTGCTTCTCACCCTTGTAAGTGTTATCATGTGGTACTCAATATTATATTTTTAATAACCAACGAGGTTTATTGTCAGATGATGTCACTGCAACCGCATGACAATTATGTCATGTGGATGTCATACATTTACGTTCGATACAAGAACAAACGATTTTTTCACTAGTCTACAGCATAGCACTGTGCAATACCGGGAACTGTTACTCAAATTTTTACGAAGAACGGCACGGCACGGGCATCATGTAAAAAACATATAAAACCTATAAGATGTCAACTTGCAGAGTAGATAGTTTTTAGGGCGCAAACAGTCATTCCACGTTTGCTCACTAGGATCGTTGTGAGCGTCCATCTATGGAGGAATGACTCAACTAAACTACGCATTATTGGTTGCATCGTTTTGTGAGGCTGAGTGATCGTCTGTAGTTTTTATCTCTGAGAAGAATGTTGAATAGCAAAATCGCATCTGGATGATTATGTGTATTGGTCTGCATGTGTATAAAATCAGTGATATTTGCTGTGTGAGAAAATCATTGCTGAATATGACGGTTTATTTATATGTTGTGCTTTCTGAAGAGAGGTTATGTTCAAAGTTATAAGTTACGAAAAACTGAGGGCTTTGTGTAATTACTGTTAGCATGTATATGGCTTGTAATTCGATAGTGTACAATGAATATACCTAATTATTTCTTATCTCTCTTATTTTTTAAATTCACCAAATTTGTATATGTAATTTCCAGAATTAATAAGAAAAAGTGGATGCGCAACTAATTTCTAGCTTTGAATCTCAATTACGTTTATGTTGGTAGTTTCCGTTTTAAACTATAAACGAATTGGCTGGACGACGAGTTTCCAGATGAATGGATAGGACGAAGAGGGCTTATAGAATGGCCTGCTAGATCTCCTGATCTGATGCCATTAGACTTTTTTCCATGGGGTCATTTGAAATCTATTGTGTTTACTCTCCAACCTGAAAGTTTGGCTGAACTTCGTCAACGCATCATCGAAAGCTGATACGATATCCCATGACATGTCTTTGAAAATGTCCGCCAGGAATTTGAACGTCGCCTAGTGATAATATTCCTGCATTTTTGTTTTCTATGTGAACAAATTTAGATAAATAAATATTTTTCTAATTTTCTTGAAAACGAAGCGACCGATTTTAAAAAATCAAACGTCAACATCAAGGACTTCGAAAGACCTTTCGGACAAGCTATGGCTCGATATCGCTTGTATTTTGAAAGACCCTGGGTGGCAGAGGGTGAAAGGGGGTAAATTAGTCTTTGGTTAAAAAGTTGGCCACCTTGACAAACCTTTTGACGCGTGTCCGCGACAAGAACCCATCAATCAACACACACAACTTACAGCTTAGACTTCCAGTAATGCCATCTCAGAATCAGAGTTTACATCACATCAGAGCCAAAGATTGATAACAGTAAGTTAGAAAACAAATTCCAAACAAGGTAAAAATTAGTCTCAGTAGATCATGTATTTACCTGATGATAGTATTTATGAGCTTATGAATGTTAGTCCTATATATAGAATGTAGCAACATTTTCAAACTTAAAGCCTTTAGGTATAATTTCATAAAATTTTAACGCTAAATAGCATCACAGATTTTTGTGGCTAACGAACCACTGTGCCACAAGTCTTGTACCTTGTATAATGATTATGTTTAATTTTTTGTTCGGTGTTAACAAATTTATAGTAGTAAGTCTTATATCATACATTTGTACATCTGCGTATAATTTGTCAGTAGGATAGTCTCGGTCTTTTAAACAATATTTTTAGGGCCAATTTCACCAACAACAGTCCGTTATTCTCCACCTCCAAATACAGCGAATGAGCTTCAAGTTCCAATCAACAAATTTTAGCAACCAATAGCTATGAAATGTTGAAAAAAAAAATACTGTCAAAGTATGAGATGACATCTTGTCATTGAAACATCATCAGCTTATTGAATATTAAGAAATTACATATAATTCAGTCAAAATTTAAACAAATCTTTGATTTTTGAATAAAATTCATGATCTAATTACTATTGTTGATTCTTATTCATGTTTATATTATTTTCTTCAATTGATATGCGATTTTACTGATTCAAGATCATCTACTGGGTGTTTTTTCCTATAAACCTCTTGCAGGTAGCCATTAAGCACCTACTTGATGACTGGCTCTGCCAAAAAGTTCATAGATATTGCTCGTTTCCAAACATTCATTCATTTACTTGCCGTTCATCAGAACCATTATGGCACCTTAGATTGATATTCCCACAAAACCATTCTGGTTTTTTAATATCCATACATCCATAAAGTTGAATATTTTTCATTGTTCAGGAACAAACATCCACACTATATTCACAGCGATTAAGAAATACCCAAATATATGTCGTAGAGCTACCAGCAAACCTAAAACCTGCAGAAAAACTAGAAATTTGCAATATTTTTCTTTTTTCACTGAGTACATATTCTGGGTTATATTTATATTATACGTTATTTGAATCACAAAACGTATACACTGATTTGAATAACAGCTGATTATCTCCTGATATTTTAAAAGTAACCATATCGACAAGTGACACATAATTCTGTGGGATCCGTCAACACTTCGTCCCAGTCGAGCAAACTCTGCCAACTGCCGAAATAAACTTTATTAATTCCAAGTCTTATTTTTTTTTACTGTGCCCGCTTAGATATTGAAATACGGCCAGGAATTATTAGCGCCTGGCTATTTTAGGTCTTCAATAACTCCTTATTTTAGATCTCTCCTTATTTTATATCTCTCCTTATTTTGTTTTTTCCACGCATTCATGGTAGAAAGAAAAATATGTTATCGAATATCGATACCGTATACCGTGCAGCAGGCACGCCCATCACTACTTTGACGGATTGCAGAATGATGTCAAGGTGACAATCGTTATGTGGCAGTTGTTTTTGTTTTTGTCTGAAATAGGTAAGTAGGATTTGTGTATTCATTTTTATTTTTATAGCGTTTCCAGAGTTTCATATTTCGAAACCATGTCAAGGGCCGGCAGGGAAAAATCTTTCTCTGAGAACTGAAAATCATTAAACGCGCTGTTTTCAGTCTATCTTATTCTATCCCTTGGGGAACTACAGAATGAAGAAAAGACTACAGTGCTCAGTGGCCACTCAGTGGCTCAGTGCTCGTCTGTAATGATAATATTCAAATACTACTAAACACCTAAATAGCTTTCTGGCCTTTCAATGTTGAAGCTACCAGTCCTCGCTTAGAGATGGTAGCACAGTTAAGGATAGACTCGGGGTACACGGTTACGGATGTTTATGATTCCTCTCGATATCGATATATCGTCACGAAACCATCGATGCGTAAAGATCGATGTTCTACGTCCGATGTATCGATGTTTTCGATACATCAATGTATCGTCTATCGTCGCCATCCCTATATTGTATCCCCACCAGTCACCAGTCAAAAACCTTAACCACCAGTATTTTATCACTATTTATAATTCTTCTTAGCTCTTATTTTTCAGTGATTACTAATAATTTTAGGTCTATGTCTACAGTAATTGCATTATGCACCTCGGAGATGTAGGGATTAACATGTTTTACACATATCGGTGTTTTAGGATGGGGACGACCATACTGTTTTGATTGCTTTAACCCATGAATTTATAACAAATGATTACTATTATGATGTAAAGAGAGATGAGGAATTGGTTGGAATACATTTTATATTCTATTTTCTTGCAAATCCGCACAATTCAACAGGTATGTGTAGCAATAATGAATTTCGAGATTGCCATGAATTGACAAACGACCAAACCTGCTGCCAAATTTAACAGCTAGAAAATTGACCTATTATTTCTCCCATTCCCATTCGCTGAGGGGATAACGGATGGTCAAATGTACACCTATAACATAAATCAAAATAAAAAAGTAGTCCTGTTTTCTCTGTACAAAAGCATCATGTTGGAATCAAAAAGTGGTCTTGTTTATAATACAGTCGAATTTTCACGATTTTATTCAACATTTTAATAGAAATCACTGATATTCTGAGACGTTTGACAGCTTCCGTCAAATTGCATTTCGATAAGGTATTTTCCTATTGGTCCATAATATTAATGTTATAGATAAGTGATGAACATGCAGCTCCCCATGCTAATATAACATAAGTGACATGAGGCTGAATCAGTGTATATGAAAATATTTTTCTGTTAGTATATTCGCAAGGTATTTAATTTTGTATGAATCTAACTTCTTTTAAAATATAATTGACATGGATGGCCCAACGTAAGTGTGGATCCAATACAATTCCAAGGTATTTTATGTTTGGCGCTCTATTAATTTGCATTTTTTTATTATTAATGTTGAAGGAGAAAATTGTGTAGTTTGGAAAATGGTAAAAGATGTGTTTTAGAATAGTTAGTGCTTAGTTTTCTGCTATTAAGCCATCGCATAATTCTGACAAGATTATTTCAATTACATTTTTTTCTAGATCAGACCAGTCAGTTCATTCATAATATTGCAGTGTCATCTGCAAAACTGGTTATTTTGCCAATACAATTAAATTGTGGATCACCACACTTAATATACAATTCTTTGCTAAATGATCTTAATATCTGTACAGACTGTGGGCGATTTGATAGATAGTTTTCGATCAGCGAGTATGCTTTTCTTCTAGAACCAATTCTCTCCAATGTCTCTAATAATAATTTGCGATTTACTGTGTCAAAAGCTTTCTTTCAATCAGAAAAAATGCAGATAGATGAAATTTTGTTAAAAGCATTTTGATGTATTTGATTTACTATTTTAACTATTGCATCTGATGTAGACTTCCCTTCTGTAAATCCATATTGATTTTCACTTAAAATTTTGTATTTTGTGAGATAGAACTTTTTCAGATACCTTTTACACACTGGATATTGTTAATATTGGTCAACTCGTAAGATTATTAACATCGATTTTTTCTCCAGATTTATGTATCTGTATTATATTACTCTTTTTAAAATTGAGGGATACTCGTATATACCTGACTCAAAGCATTTATTGATTAGGTAAGTAAGTGGTCCTGTCATGTCTTCGGCTATCACTTTCAAATGCTCGCTTTTAATACCCTCGAACCCAGGACTTTTTCGATTTTTTAAGGATATAACAGTGGTGTGTACCACACATTGCTCTACTTTATTCAAGATAAGTGAGTTCAAAGACCTTTTTGGAAGCTGAGTATTGAGCACATTTTCTAGTATACCTACTACTTGCTAAGTTTTCACTTATATCAGTAAAAAATTGTACAAATTCATCGCATACTTCTTGAGTATTTTTATTACTGTTCGCGATGTGCTTAATTCAGTAACACACTCCTTAAATTTTGCTCTTCCAGTAATCTCATCGACAGTTGTCCAAAGCCTGTAGGATTATTTGAGTTATAATCCAATTTATTTAGGTAATGTTTTCGTTTAGCTTGCTTTGCAAGCTCTATAACTTTATTTTTATATTTGTTGTGTCAGTCGATATTTCCTGTAGTTGGCGTTACATTCACTTTATAGAGTCTTTCTTTTTCTATTGTCGATGTTATCAATCCGTTGGTAATCGGGGAATTTCCGCTTTTCTCCTTGTGACTAATTTTTGCATTATTAGTAGTAATATCTATCAATTTCTTTATTTTCCCTATGAATAGTTCCGTTGATTTGTGTATATTATTTATAGCGTATGATTGTTCCCATGATGTTTGTTTGACATTTGATATTAGTTTTATAGTTACAGTTATAGTATATATATGTATATAACAAAAAATAAGAAAATAATGCTCAAAATCCGCAAAAAGAAGGAAAGTGGATTCGAGAAGAAAATAGGATAAGTAACCCGAGCAATACGTATTTCTGCTGGTTGGCTTCATCAGGCCCGACATGAATGCACATATGCAACTACAAAAGTGCCCATACATCCGAATACGGGAGTAACCTGAGGAAACGAAGATAGACAGCGAAAAAAATGACCCACGAAGTCCACAACAAGAGCTAACCTACACACTGTGGTATGAAATGGTTAGAAGATCTCGAATTTTCCAGGCGACAACCACGCGGCCGGTTATTGCCACTTGCTGTGGTACTTCAAGCCCAAAGGATCTTCAAAGATAAAGTTATCATGCGGAGAAAGAAATACGGGGTGTTTCAGTTTATTGTTGCATAACTTTAAGATTCGATAGAACATTTAAAATTAATGCATAAAGTCTATATAAACATGGGTTGAAAAATGCGTGGCTTCCGAAATACAGGGTGTTTAAATTTACTTTCTGAAATATTTTTTTTTTTAATATTTCGAACAATATTTGATGTATAACAGTGAAAATTGGTATACAAGGGTTTTTTGGTACGACAAAACGAACCATGGGCATAGTTTTACTGTAGACGCTAGAGGGCGCTCTCTACTGTACCTGTAGTGTATTGAAATGACCGAAAAAATTTTCTTAGTGCAAATTTTTGCTTTTTGAATAAAAAACTGATTCTTCGCACCTTTCAACATAAAAAAGCTATCTTGTGAGTTTTCGTTATAGTTTGACGTTTTTGAGATATTTCGATTTTTAAGGTTCGATGCATTTTTAATTATTGATGGGAAAATAATATTTTTTTTACATTTTCGATTTGGGCATTACAAGTAATTAAGATGATCGTTTAGATTGTGTTTTTAAACACAGCAATAATTCCTAACTCCAAATAAACACAAAAAAAAACAGAATATTAATTTGTTTAATTTTTCAATATCATTTTTAACAAATTAAATTAATTATTTACAGCTAAAATGCTATTGGATAGTTAGGACAAACATACAAAATCTAAAGTAGTTGCTCGAAATGTAAACCCAATTGTTCAATACACAATTCACATCTACGAATGATCGAACGTGGTATAGCATTATTCAAATAAGGCCTCATTTCATCACATGCATTCCTGATTCGGTCTATTAGCATATCTCTTGTGGTTACGGGAGTCTGGTACACTTTTTCTTTTAGAAATCCCCACACAAAGAAATCTAATGGATTTAGGTCAGGGGATCGTGGAGGCCAGGCGACTGGTCCATCATAACATCATCCCACATATTTGCATGTCCAGCCTTTAAAAATTCCAATAAGGTCGCAGCATTTAACCTTGCAGGCAAAAGGTAGGGTCCAAATAGTCGATTATGGTAGATACCAATCCACACGTTCACTCTAAATTCATGATGAAAATTTCTTTCCCGAACTGCATGCGGATTTTCATGCGACCAAATATGTTGAGTATGAAAATTTACCCCTCATGACTCATCGGTCCATAAAACGTTACTTAAAAACTCCCTATTATTATCAGTTCTATCAAGAATCCAATGACAAAATCTGATTCTTCGTTCTCCGTCCCCTGGCTGTAGTCCTTGCACAGATTACAAATGGTAAGGACGTCTATGGTCATTTCTAAGAATACGGTGAACATGGCTTGCTGAAATTCCCAAGGCACCAGAAACTCTCCTAACACTTGTGGTCGGATCTCTATCAACCTCACGCACAATCATACGGGTAAATCTGCGCTGACGAACATTTATGTTTTGATCCCTTTAGAAATTTCCAAAACCATTGTCAATTATTTGGCGATGCACTCTTACAAATACTGAGCGAGTTGGATGTCGTCTGTTTGAAAATCTTCGTGCGTATTCTCTGGCTTCTTCTGCTGCGTTTCCATTTACAAAGCCATACACAAAATGAATATCCGCTAACTCCTGATTGGAGAATAAAAATGGCATTTTTATAAAACTTACAAAGAAAACACGTAAAAGAAACTAAATTTCGTGCATTCACAATTGCAAAAAAGCTTTTCAGGTTTCAACAGACATCAAAACTAACTGTCAACTAATTGACGTTTAACCTTATTCTGCTTTCAATTTCAAAAATATTTGCAGGCACAGCCTACTTCTAAAAATTATCGAGATACTGACCTTTTAACGTTATTTTATCATAAATAATTGAAAATGCATCGAACTTTAAAAATCGAAATATCTCAAATACGGCTAACTATAACGAAAATTCACAAGAGAGCTTTTTTATGTTCAAAAGTGCGAAGAATCAGTTTTTTTTTGCACTTAGAAAAAATTTTCGGTCATTTTAATACACTACAGGTACAGTAGAGAGCGTCCTCTAGCGGCTACAGTAAAACTATGCCCATGGTTCGTTTTGCCGTACCAAAAAACCCTTGTATACCAATTTGCACTGTTATACATCAAATATTGTTCGAAATATTTAAAAAAAAAATTATTTTAGAAAGTAAATTTAAACACCCTGTATTTCGGAAGCCCCGCATTTTTCGACCCATGTTTATATAGACTGTATGCATTAATTTTAAAAGTTCTATCGAATCTTAAAGTTATGCAACAATAAACTGAAGCACCTTGTATAACAAAAAAAAGAGGAAAATAATGGACAAAATCAGTAAAAAGAAGTAAAGTGAATCCGAGCAGAAGACAGGATAGGTAACCCGAACGATACGTGTTGCTGCTGGTTGGCTTCATCAGGCCTTGAAAATTCGAGGTCTTCTAGCCATTTTATACTACAAAGTGTAGGTTGGCTCTTGTTGTCCATTTCCGAACGCATGGAACAGGTACAACAATTACGAAAGCTAAAATTGTTAAAGAGTAGTCTAAAGTACACTCTGATGGGATGACAAGACACCAACAACTGTATCAAAGTAAAGTTCCAACAATGCAGGATGCATTAAAATACATACGTTGCTTCTTCTGTACTTCTAAAAGCATTATTACTATTACGTCAGTCCTTCACAAGATCGTATTCCATCCAGATACTCATTTCGTTCTGGTAGCAGAAATAAATTGGGCTTACATATTCGTGGAATGCTATAACTTAGGTATTAATGTCCAATATCTTACCACATGCAAAGTGATTATCACATATATGATTCTAATTTTGAATGCTATACTGTCACTACCTTTAAATTAGCTCTCGACGGAAGACCGATATCGTGCATATTGCGATGATTCGCTCAACTTTAACATCACGTAGCAAATCTTGTTACATAAGACGGATAAGGTGGTCGTAGTGATGTGTACAGATTACACCATATTACGTACATTGCATGTATCACTTCAAGAGAATGAATATCCCGAGTGAAATAGAGCCCATTAACATCTAATATTTTTTTGGGTTTGTAGTACAGTGACCTTTGTCGTCCTTGTCGTTCAATGTTACGAGTACAAAAAATGACGGCAAGTGCATTGACTCTATGTTTCCTATGCCTTGGACGTTTCAAAGAAGAATAATGGGTCGAGTCGTTTCAAAAATCCAAATCGAATCGTGATTAGGTAGGTTCACTTGATGAATCTTCGCCCTCCACATATTACACTATATAAAATAGATGTATCATAATTCTATTTTTATGACAGATGTAGGGAAAACATGTGTGCCTCATTATGTCTAACAGGTGCATAATACTATCGGGATCAGTAGTTTCTTTATAATAGGTGTTTCACTGACAAAAAACATGCAATAATTTAAACAATTAACCGCAAACCGCATGAACTTGCAGCCGACAATATTCAACCCGTTCAAAAATGTCTGAAAATGAATAGGAACCTCTGAAACGTTATAACACTATGTTTCAGCGATTTTTATTTTTTTTCAGTAGTTTCGCCGCCACTGAATCAATTTTCAAAATCTATGACTACCTAGGCGAACTCGCGATAATATCTTAGTCTGTTGCTTAAAAATATCTGCATCACACTAGTGCGTGTCTCTCATTCATATCGGTTTGTCAGTCCGTGTCTGTTGTATATCACTGCTTAATAAGTTCTGAGTGAATCTACTTGACGAAGTTTTCAGAGAAGCATCAGATACTGAGTAACACAAATTAACGGTTGGATGGGTGGGTACACTTAAGGATCATAAAATGCAGAAAATGATATGAGTAGACGTAAAACCAAATAAGTCATCAGAAGGCAGGCATAGCAGAACGCTAAGGTGGTAGGTACTCCTAATACCCAAATATTCCTAAAATATATAAGTATTCATCAGTAGCGGTGTGTCCGTTTCGACATCATCCCAGGTCACTAGTTTGAGTTAATTACCTATTGCACTTGTCACAGTCGGCAGTGGCCTCCAACACCAACGATTGCAAGTTATTTCGGATTATGAGCACGGAGGACGTCTTAGATTGATACTAAAGACCTCATACGCCCTACAACCCCAATTCCCAATTTTCAACCCCAACAATGTTTTTTTCGAAAGCGATCAAGAGCCTCTGAATCGTTTTTGTGGACTGACAGACTAATAGTAATAATAAGATGATAATAGTAATAACAATAATAAAAATAGTAATAAGAGTAATAATAATATGATAATAAACGCCTTTTTTATTTGTAATAATATTACAGGAGGCGAGATTTAGATACTATACTAAGTGACATATAAATCCGAACACCCAGTTTAAATGGTTTTATTTTAATAAAAGTTGGTGAATGTATTTATCTTACTGTAAATAACAAGTGAAAAAATTTTCAGGCTTATCAGTTGGACATTCCGGTTTTTATACTGCTTTTTTTTAATTCACTAAAGCTCTAAAAATGAATATTTCAGCCGCAGTAAAGAACCAACGTTGGCGGATTTTGGTTCTTGACATCCTTTACGATCGGTTACGATGCCTAGAGTACGGAGACCTGTACGATTTCGTCAACTTAGTGAGTTTTATAGGGGCCGTATAGTGGGACTTCGGGAAGCTGGACTTTCTTTTCGGGCAATTGCAGTTAGAGTGCAAAGAAGTTTAGACACTGTGGTTAGGTGTTGTCAGGCAAAGAGCAAGAGGCACTGGACGCCGCCGTAGAACAACAGACCGTGAAGATCGCCGCCTAAGATTATTGGCCTTAAGGAACCGTTTCTCCACTACCAGGTCCATTGCAAATGAATGGTTTGCAGAACACAGAAGACCTATTGGCATGGGAAGTGTTTACCGACAAATGCGTAGCACATCAGGGTGCATCCACACATTATTAAAGGTCAAAGGGCTTTAAAGCAGTGCAATCATTTTGAAATTTTTATTATTTACTGATTATACTTCATTAAGTACTTATACATAATTTTATTAAAATAAAACCATTTAAACTGGGTGTTTGGATTTATATGTCACTTAGTATATTTGGAAATATAGATTCTCGTACTCAAGTGGACGTCATTTATACTGATTTCTCAAAGGCCTTTGACCGAGTAGATCACGGCATTCTTCTTGACAATTTAGCTGACTTTGGTGTCATTGGCCATCTTCTCCTGCTTGTTAAATCTTATTTGTCAAACAGAGTATCTTTTGTTTCGCAAAATGGCTTTAAATCTGACATGACTTATAAAATTGCATCAGGTGTTCCCCAGGGGTCTGTTCTGATACCGTTATTTTTCATTATTTTTATAAATGACATTGAACTACAATTGGATGTCATTTTTCTTTTATATGCGGATGACCTGAAGCTTCTCTGTCCCATTCAATCTCTAACTGACTGTGAAAAGTTACAGCATAACGTAAACATGCTCAACTGCTGGAGTCAGGAAAATAGTTTGCCGTTGAATGCTGAGAAGTGGAATGTGGTCAGTTATACGAACAGGACACAGTCGATCATATTTGGCTATGATATTGGTGGTGTGCCCCTTAATCGATTGCATGAAATAAAGGATTTAGGTGTCATTTTCAACAGCAAATATTGCTTCAATGGTCATATGGATTCAATTATTGCAGAGAGTTACAAAAAGCTGGGCTTCATCCTACGCAGTGGTTGCGAGTTGCAGGATATTAAAACAATTAAGCTTCTATACAGGGTGTTTCAGTTTATTGTTGCATAACTTTAAGATTCGATAGAACTTTTACAATTAATGCATAAAGTCTATATAAACATGGGTCGAAAAATGCGTGGCTTCCGAAGTACAGGGTGTTTAAATTTACTTTTTAAAATAGATTTTTTTAAAAAGCTCTTCTGTGAGCTTTCGTTATAGTTAGCCGTTTTTGAGATATTCCGATTTTTAGGGTTCGATGCATTTTTAATTATTTATGGGAAAATAATTTTTTTTTTACATTTTCGATTTGGGCATTACAAGTAATTAAGATGATCGTTTAGATTGTGTTTTTAAACACAGCAATAATTTCTAACTCCAAATAAACACAAAAAAACAAAATATTAATTTGTTTAATTTTCCAATATCATTATTAACAAATTAAATTAATTATTTACAAAATTTAAAATGCTATTGGATAGTTAGGACAAACATGCAAAATAAGGCCTTATTTCATCACATGCATTCCTGATTCTGTCTATTAGCATATCTCTTGTGGTTACGGGAGTCTGGTACACTTTTTCTGTTAGAAATCCCCACACAAAGAAATCTAATGGATTTAGGTCAGGGGATCGTGGAGGCCAGGCGACTGGTCATCCACGGCCGATCCATCCTTCTGGATAATTTTCGTCCAGCCAGTTTCTAACTATTCTCGAATAATGAGCTGGACAGCCATCAAGCTGGAACCAGGCCAATCTTCTTAAATCTAACATAATATCATCCCACATATTTGCATGTTCAGCCTTTAAAAATTCCAAGAAGGTCGCAGCATTTAACCTTGCAGGCAAAAGGTAGGGTCCAAATAGTCGATTACGGTAGATACCAATCCACACGTTCACACTAAATTCATGCTGAAAATTTCTTTCCCGAACTGCATGCGGATTTTCATGCGACCACATATGTTGATTATTAAAATTTACCACTCCACGTCTAGTGAAGCATGACTCATCGGTCCATAAAACGTTACTTAAAAACTCATCAGTTCTATCAAGAATCCACTGACAAAATGTGATTCTTCGTTCTCCGTCCCCTGGCTGTAGTCCTTGCACAGGTTGCAAATGGTAAGGACGTCTATGCTCATTTCTAAGAACACGGTGAACATGGCTTGCTGAAATTCCCAAGGCACCAGAAACTCTCCTAAAACTTGTGGTCGGATCTCTATCAAACTCACGCAGAATCATACGGGTAAATCTGCGCTGACGAACATTCATGTTTTGATCCCTTTGGAGATTTCCAAAACCATTTTCAATTAGTTGGCGATGCACTCTTACAAATACTGAGCGAGTTGGATGTCGTCTGTTTGGAAATCTTCGTGCGTATTCTCTGGCTGCCATACACAAAATGAATATCCGCTAACTCTTGATTGGAGAACAAAAATGGCATTTTTATAAAACTTACAAAAAAAAGCAGTTAAAAGAAACTAAATTTCGTGCATTCACAATAGCAAAAAAAACGTTTCAGGTTTGAACAGACAACAAAACTAACTCTCAACTAATTGACGTTCAACCGTATTCTGCTTTCAATTTCAAAACTATTTGCAGGCATAGACTACTTCTAAAAATTGTCGAGATACTGACTTTTTAACGTTATTTCATCATAAATAATTAAAAATGCATCGAACCTTAAAAATCGAAATATCTCAAAAACGGCTAACTATAACGAAAATTCACAAGAGAGCTTTTTTATATTGAAAAATGCGAAGAATCAGCCGTTTTATTAGAAAAGCAAAAAATTGCACTAAGAAAAAATTGTCTCTAGCGGCTACAGTAAAACTATGCCGATGGTTCGTTTTGTCGTACCAAAAAAACCCTTGTATACCACTTTTCACTGTTATACATCAAATAATTGTTCGAAATATTTAAAAAAAACTGTTTTAGAAAGTAAATTTAAACACCCTGTATTTCGGGAGCCACGCATTTTTCGACTCATGTTTATATAGACTGTATGCATTAATTTTAAAAGTTCTATCGAATCTTAAATTGATGCAACAATAAACTGAAACTGTATAACTCACTTGTAAGATCGAAGCTTGAATATGCGGCAATTATTTGACAGCCCTCCTACTGCTTCTGGATAGACAAACTCGAAAATATCCAACGGTGTTTTTGAAAGTACCTTTACTTTAAGGAAAATGGCATCTACCCACCGATTGGCTATCCACAAGAGTCTTTAGAAGAAGCTTTCTGTTTTCAAAGTCTTAGGGAGAGGCGTGATAAGTGATAGTGTTACGTTCGTGACTGATATATTGCACAATCGTATTGATTGTTGCAATATATTGCATGATTTTAATTTCCTTGTCCCGCGTTTGAATGCTACACAATGCAATATCTTCTATTTGCCTACCCCTAGAACAAACATTTTAGAGTTTTCTCCATTGTATAGCTCATGTGGTAAAGCGAATGACATTGCGGATCAATTAGATATATTTCTCTGATGTCTTGTCTGCTGTGTGGTTCCTTATGATGTCTTGTCTGCAATTTGCTATTTAATTTTTTATCTACACTGCAATTTTTGTAAATATTTGTATATAGTATCCTTGTGATTGAACTTCCTACATTTGTGTGTAATATGTAAGATATTGTGTACTTTTGATATTTGGACTTTATCCTACTCTGTAATTGGCTTTGTAGCTGTGGGGTAGAGTATAAATAAATAAATAAATATTGCTGCCAATCAATTTGGTAACTAGTTACTTTACCCTCTTCATATGAACCTAGTTATGAAAAGAACATATTTTTTCATCGACGTATGGGCCGGATGTACTAAGGCTTGGCCAACTAAGTGGCATCTTCTCACATTTGTTACAAATATGTTTTGTCTAAAGTGGTCAATTTAATATAATGTAATCAATCAAGGATGGGTGCAATCTGGCTAGCGGAGTCTTTCACAACTTAATTATATTACTGCGATTTTACTTCGTAAGCAGTTTTTCTGAACAACAGCAAATTGCAAGATTGCAGTATACGCACAATAGTATATGCTGGCGTTGTATTGAGAAATAGAAAACTTACGATTTATCATCCTCATTCCTACTAATGCAGTCTACTTATATCTACTTATGCAGTTGCTATGTCATTATTTGGAACCATTAGTCCATCGTGGATAATTTTTGGTTTCAGAACCTTACATTGTTGCGTTGTTTGTTTGAATTTGCCAATAATGAGCAAACAGGCAGATGTGACGTTGTAAATCATAGTCATTTAATTGGGAAAGTCGCATCGAACATTTGCTAGCATTATGACTTTGATGTGTTTGCTGCGAAGCAAGGTTACCACTGTATCAGGGATATGGTCCAATGGTCGATATTGCCACTGCAAAAAAGGAACAACAAAATCTCGTTTTTCGTTTCTGATCATTTCCGGTAAGATTTTTTGACAAGTCGAATGTTAGGTGTAGCCCAAAAGCTTCTCACTTCTGCAATCTATCTCACCTTTTAGGCGTAAGCCATATACAGCACGTAAGACCCTGCTTTGAGTGACATCTGATGATTGCGCCGACCACTAATCCTAGATGGCGCAGCTAAGGTTATTTTTGATAAGACTATACTTTAGCGCATATCGCAAATATTTAACTCCTCATTTTAAAATGAAAGATCAGGATTCTGCTTGTCTCAAAGATTAAGCCATGCATGTCTCAGTACAAGCCATATTAAGGTGAAACCGCGAAAGGCTCATTAAATGAGTTATGGTTCCTTAGATCGTACCCACATTTACTTGGATAACTGTGGTAATTCTAGAGCTAATACATGCAAACAGAGCTCCGACCGGAGACGGAAGGAGCGTTTTTATTAGATCAAAACCAATCGGTGGCGGGTTCGCGCTCGTCATCCTACAACTTGGTGACTCTGAATAACTTTACGCTGATCGCATGGTCTAGCACCGGCGACGCATCTTTCAAATGTCTGCCTTATCAACTGTCGATGGTAGGTTCTGCGCCTACCATGGTTGTAACGGGTAACGGGGAATCAGGGTTCGATTCCGGAGAGGGAGCCTGAGAAACGGCTACCACATCCAAGGAAGGCAGCAGGCGCGCAAATTACCCACTCCCGGCACGGGAGGTAGTGACGAAAAATAACGATACGGGACTCTTCCGAGGCCCCGTAATCGGAATGAGTACACTCTTAACCCTTTAACGAGGATCAATTGGAGGGCAAGTCTGGTGCCAGCAGCCGCGGTAATTCCAGCTCCCCTACAAAATCCAACCCGTACGTCCTCGAGTTCGTTCTGCGGGGCGGCCTTGGGCGCTGAACCGTGTGCGACCGTGTAGGGGGGGCAACGGGGTGCCGGTCTTGCGGTGGACCGCCTCGATTAGTTTTTGAGGAGACCCGCCGGAAAGCCGGTAGCCCGGCCAATCGAATGATTCGTTGAGCCACAGGTGTCTCGGATGTATATCTGGGACGCCTGCAGCTCAACGGTCATCATGGGCAATGGTACGTTACCCAACCCAAGGTGTTAAGCGATTCCGTGCCGAGGGGTGCGTGGCGGTGGGGATGCACCGTCTTAAACGGAGCCTCTGGGACACCGGGCGACCTCCCAGAGTATCCAGCCTTGCGTCCGTGTAGGGGCACCGCGGACGTCGATCACCACTTCCCCTATACTCGTGGGAACATTATGGAACCAAACGATGGAAAAAATAATAAAAAACCCGAGGCCCCCCCTACAGGGGACCCCGAACATCCAGGCGACCCCTCACCAGGGGACCCTGATCGTACTCTGACAGAGGAATCTGTCAGAAGCTTAGCGAGAGAGCTAGCGGAAAGGGTGGGCTCTCTAAAGATTAAGAAAAAGTCTCGGCCAGGTTCCGAAAGGAAAAGGGCTCGGAAGCGGAGAGAGGCGCAGATGACGGAGGGCTCGGAAGGTCGGGGCACCACTTCTGGGACCCCGGCTGGACGGACCCAACCGCCATCTGGGCTAGACGGTGCGCAATCCGGTGTGTCAGCGGAGACCCTAAAGCGGCCCGGTGACGGGAAGCGGCAGAGGTCTGCCGGTGGGACACCGGAGGGCGCATCCTCGCGGAAGAAGCCTCGCACTGCGACGCATGCGCAAATTAGTTATGCGCGAGCGTCCCAAGCGGGTCTCAGGGTGGCCGTCGTGTCCGACGGTTATCCTGGGACTCAACTTACTAATGTACAGGTGCAGCAGGTCCAGGAGGCGGTCAGTGTGCTGATAGATGGGATCCCAGATGAGGTGACCCTTCCCAGGTACATTGACTGCTACCTCTCTCGAGGGGCAGCCATCTTTGTCTGCGAGGACGAATCCTCTAGGGCATGGTTGGAGGCCCACGTGGGGGATCTGCGGCCGTGGGAAGGCGCAAGGCTCATTACGATGAGCTTTGGAGACCTTCCCATATACCACCGCGTGATGGCCTGGTTTCCGGGTCCCAACCTGGACAACGGGGTCATCACGAGGAGACTCAGGAGACACAATCCTGGGACTTTTCCCAGCGCGTGGAGGATACTTGAGAGGAAGGAAGAGCCGATAGGTGTCCGACTTGTCCTCTCAGTTGATTCCATAAGCTGGAAGGTCATTGTAGGTAACGGCAACAGGCTGTGTTGCGGTGGAAGTTCGGGGGTGTTTACACTCCTGAGCAAGAAGAAGAGCAGTGGAGCGACACCTGCTGGAACTGGCCTGGCTCCAAACCAGGAGTCGGACCAGCCCAGACCGACGGGAGCTGTGGCGGTAGACCAGGCTCCTTCACAGGGGATGGGTCGGCCGGGTCAGCTCTCGCTGGAGCCACCGGAGGCTACGGACGTGGAGGCGGCGGGTCCAAGCGGGATATCCGCAGAAAACATCGTGGCGGACCCTGCGATGGATCTGGTCCCAGAGGAAAACGATAGCGACTCGGACGAGGATGGAATCCTGAACCGAGTCCGAGAACTCCTCCGTGGAAGCGGAGATGAAGGCGGCTGTGGCAGCGATGACTGCGGCGGCGACGGCGGTACGCCCGAATAGGGGTTACATACCGTCATTCGAGAAGGTGTAGGAAGGGCCTCTCAACATCCATGGTAAGTTTTAATTTCATCCAAATTAACTTACAACACTGCATAGCGGCTTCGAGGGCCCTTACTCAGGAGATCACTCGAGGCCGACATGACGTGGCTCTCATCCAGGAACCCTGGCTGAGAAACGGTTCAGTAAACGGGCTTAGTATACCGGGCTATACGCTTTTTAGCGATACTCCGGACACTAAGCCCAGAGCTTGCGTAATGACTTCCGTCAACTCATGGCAACTTAAAGAATTTACATTTAGAGACTTAGTTGCAGTCAGAATTAGATATAAGAAGGAAGGCAGTGACAGGGACTTGGTTGTCTGTTCGGCTTACCTTCCTTACGATTCAAGAGACCCTCCTCCGTCTAAGGAAATGGGGGACCTTGTCGCATTCTGTAGGGATTCTGGACTCGACCTTGTGATTGGATGCGACAGTAATGCCCATCACGTTGCGTGGGGCAGCTCGAACACCAACAGACGAGGCGAAGACCTGATGGAGTTTCTTGTGGCATCGAACCTTGAGGTTCTGAATGTCGGTAACATGCCCACTTTCAGCAATAGTGTAAGAGAAGAGGTTATCGACGTAACACTGAGCACGCTTAACTTAGCTCAGGACATCAGGGACTGGAAAGTGTCTCTAACACCCTCTCTATCGGATCACAGGTATATACTGTTCAAGACTGATGGAGAGATTCCGGATAAATATGCTCGGAATCCCAGGCATACTAGATGGGGGTCCTTTAGGGCAGACATTGACAGTAAGCTTGGAGCGGTCCCATACAGGCTTGGCAGGGGCTCTGACATAGAAGCAGCTGTCGAGTCTCTGAGCAGGGACTTGACGGCCGCATATGAGGAAAACTGCCCGTTACGCAAAGTACAAGGTAAGGGCAAGGCAACCTTCTGGACCAAAGATTTAGAGGATAGAAAACGAGCGGTGCACAAACTTCTTAGCAGAGTTAAGCACAGGAGAGGTTCTCCTCTATGGGAAGAATACAAAAAGGCATTGCAGGAGTACAAAAAGGAGATTAGAAGGGCCTCCAGAGAATCCTGGAGGCACTTCTGTCAGTCCATAAATGACATTCCTGCTACTGCAAGAATACACAGAGTCCTATGCAAAGACACTAAAGCAAGATTGGGATCTCTGCATGATCCCTCGGGAGGGAACACTACTTCCGAGGAAGATACTCTGAGGCTTCTGATGGATACGCACTTTCCCGGTTCCACAGTAGCGCGATCAATCACAGAGTGCATGCAGTTGCGCAGGCCCTCAAGGGAGGACTGGCGCACGGCAAGGGAGATTGTCACCTTCGAAAGGACGGTATGGGCAGTAGATTCGTTTGCCCCATACAAAAGTCCAGGTCTGGACGGCGTATTTCCGGCCATGTTACAGCAGGGACGGATTTCGGTTGTTCCTTACCTGTTGAATGTGTTTCGAGCATGTGTGGCCACGGGCTTCACACCTAGAAGTTGGCGGCAGGCTAAAGTGGTATTCATTCCTAAACCGGGCAGAGATAGATATACTGGCCCGAAGGATTTTCGACCGATTACTCTTTCATCTTTTGTGCTTAAGACCCTGGAAAGGATAGTTGATAGATACCTAAGGGATGGCCCACTGGAAAGGTGTGTCATTCATGCAAATCAGTTTGCATACCAAGCTGGAAAATCGACTGATCTGGCCTTACACAATCTGGTTGGGAGGCTGGAGAAGACTCTAGATCAGCGAGAAGTGGCACTCGTGGCCTTCTTAGATATTGAAGGTGCATTTAATTGCACCACAACCGACTCTATCAGACAGGCCTTGGTTAGACACGGGGTTGGATCAATCCTAATAGATTGGGTCCTCTCTACTCTGGAGGGTCGGGTAACAACATCTATGCTGAATAACGTAAGCTGCAGCGTGAACGTAGCTAGAGGCTGCCCTCAGGGTGGAGTTCTGTCACCCCTACTGTGGTGTATCGTGGTGAACGAACTGCTCGTTAGGCTCAACAGTATGGGTGTCTACGTGCAAGCCTATGCTGATGACGTAAGCATAGTGGTTAGGGGGCGTTTCTGTAGAACAGTCTCGGAAATTATGCAGGGCGCTCTGCGCTCCGTGGAATCGTGGTGTAGGGAAGTCGATCTTTCTGTTAATGCTGAAAAGACCGAGCTGATCCTATTCACTAGGAGAAGAAGGCTTGACGGACTGGTCATGCCTACCTTCTTTGGGACTAGATTAGTTTTGTCCCAGTCAGTGAAATATCTGGGAATTATCCTGGACTGCAAACTGAACTGGAGAGAGCATGTGGAACACAAGGTTAGCAAGGCTCGCAATTCGATGTGGGCTTGTAGACGTGTTGTCGGTGTAAGGTGGGGGCTTAAACCCAAAGTGGTATACTGGCTCTACACGACGATAGTACGTCCATCTCTCTTGTACGGCTCCCTGGTCTGGTGGCCTTGCATTAGAACTGAGTCAACTAAGGCCAAACTCAATAAAATTCAGCGTTTGGCCTGTATTAGCATTACAAGCGCAGTGCGAACAACGCCATTGAGTGCAATGGAAGCTCTGTTGGATCTCCCACCGTTGGATCTGGTGATCCGCGGTGAAGCGAGAGTAGTCGCTCATCGACTGTGGAGTCAGGGCAGCTGGGCTTTCTTGAATCCGGTCAAGGGGCATACTGCCATATTAGTCGAATTAGATAGGGAGGACCCCGTCCTTCTAAGCAGGGGTGATCGTATTACCCCTAAATATCGCTTCAACCGCAAGTTCATTGTGGAGTACCCAACGAGGGAGGAGTGGGACGCCGGTAGCCGAGGACTCTCCGAAGTGAGCGGGCAGGTCTGGTACACGGACGGCTCGGTCACCGAAGAGGGCTCAGGTGCTGGGGTCTCTGGACCTAGAACTAGGCTATCTCTGCCTCTCGGTGAGTACACCACCATTTTCCAGGCGGAAATCTTTGCGATTCTGGCTTGTGTATCTCACATTCTGGAGGAGGGTGGGCCTAGGAGAAGAATAACAATCTTATCCGACAGCCAGGCTGCAATGAAAGCACTAAGTGCATGTAAGATTACTTCGAGTCTTGTATTGCAATGCAGGGAGGCTCTGGATTGCCTCGCAGCGAGGCATCCGGTATCGTTAATATGGGTACCGGGGCACGCTGGGATAAGGGGCAATGAGACGGCGGACACTCTGGCGAAAACAGGATCAGCCAGCAAGCTCGTTGGTCCTGAGCCAGCTCTAGGAGTAACCGCGCATAAAGCTAGGAGGAAAATGGAGACGTGGGTTGCAAGACAACACTCTCAGAAATGGAGAAGTATCTCTAGACATCTCCGCCAGGCACGAGAGCTCATTGAAGGGCCCAGTGCTAAGGATGGACGCTTCTGCCTATCTCTGGGTAGAGCCAACCTAAGGTTGCTGGTGGGACTGTTGTCTGGCCATAACACGTTAAGGCGGCACCTGCACGTGATGGGGGTGGCTGAGGATCCCTTATGCGAACGCTGCGGAGTAGAGGAAGAGACCTCGGCGCACGTTTTGTGTCGCTGTGAAGCTCTGAGCTACTATAGGCAGACTATACTGGGGTCCATTACTTTGGACCCTCAGGACGTAAAGGAGCTTGGACTCAAGGCGATTCTCAACTTCGCTAAAAGGGCGAGGCTTGTGATTTAAGTATTGTAGAGGTGCATAAGGGCCCGCTTAAGCGGCCTATGCACTGGCTCCTTATGGTGGCCGGGATGCCTCTAAAATTCAAGATTCATTCATTCAATTCCAGCTCCAATAGCGTATATTAAAGTTGTTGCGGTTAGAAAACTCGTAGTCTAGTTGTCAGTGTCAAAGACGCAATGTCAGCGAGAAGTAACTTGATTTAAATTTAAAATAGTACCCAGACAATTGACGCAAAAAATTTAACAGAATACAGCGGAGGCATAGGTTATGCAATGTACACAAGGGTGAGACCAAGATCGTCAATACCCTAAAAGTTGCCTGCTGGGACCTGAAACAAGAGCATTTGGGCCTGTTGAAGGAATGCGCAACCCCAAGATCTCAACTAATAGAACGAGACAAAATTATGTACTGGGAAGCTTACCAACGAAATTCAAAATTCGAGGAATATGACATCAAAATAATTAGGAAATAAGAAGAGGAAAAGAGGCCTACGTGATTTAAGAGATGTTTGTCGAGCCCTCTTATCCCCGCAGCCCCGCTCCGAGCCTATCGGCAATATTGTTCATCCCATCTTCCTTACATCAACATTGCTCACAACTCATTAAACATTATTATGATTGCCCATAGTATACAGGCTGTTTCACAACTTATGCGACAAATTTTAACCACATATGCACTGTTCCGAAAGAAGTTGATTTCTCAAAAAAATGTAATAATAATACAATTTAACAGTTCACTTACTTATAAAAGCTGTTCAAGATTGTTTCCATTGACTGCAATGCAAGTTTGGACGCGTCTAATCCAATTTCGGCGCACTAATTCAAATACACCTCCTTCCTTCCTTCCTCCTGGTGTGCCTGAAGGCTTAATTTATCGGCAGCCACTGTGATTCGGTCGCGCAATTCTTCAATATTCTGAACTGGAGTACGGTATACCTCGTTTTTCAAGTATCCCCATTAAAAGAAGTCCAGAGACTTTAGATCGGGAGACCGTGGAGGCCACCCCTTGCCATCCACCGTATCTTGTATACCTACCTGATTCAAACAATTACGAACTTCTAAACGAAAATGCGGAGGTGCCCCATCGTGCAGAAACCACATCCGTGCTCGGACCGTAAATGGTACATTTTCAAAAAAGAACCGACAAATCATTCCGAAGAAATTCCAAATACTGGTGACCATACATTCGATCTGGCAATATAAACGGTCCAATTAGACGTTCATCGACAATACTTGCCCACACATTTAAAGAAAAACGATGTTGGAAGTGGGTCTGGACCACTGCGTGAGGGTTCCCAAAGGACCAACCGTGTGTATTATGAAGATTGGTTATCCCATTTCGAGCTTCATTGGTGGCGAAAATATCAGCTGTAAATCGGGCATTTCGAGCATTTTCTTGCAACAACCACTCACACAATCTTACTCTTAGGGAGTAGTCTGTAGGTAGCAACGCCTGCACTCTCGGGATGGGATAAGGGTACAGTTGGGCCTAATGTAATATACGCCACGCTGTTGCATGTGACACTTCTGCGACCTGTTGGGCTAACTGCCTTGCGCTTATTCCCGGATTTTCTTCCACAATATCCAAAATTTCGTCTTCGACATTTAAAACGCGTTGTGGGCGAGTCCGACCCCCATCCGCTGCACGTCTATGGTGCAAATCTTCACTAGCACTTGCACGTAAAAGAATTGAACTAAATGTTTCGTGGTGTGGTATGTGTCTATTCGGAAATCGGTGTGCATAAAAACGAGAAGCCGCTCGCGAATTTTGCCCTGCTTCTCCGTACGCTAGAGCAATGTCCACTAGCTCCTCCCTAATGTACATATGTGCCATCTTTATTAATAAATAACTAAAAACATAAACTCGCAAGGTACTATAATAGGAAATAAGGTAATAAGAATTTAACTTCACAAAAATTGACCTTTCTTCATTCAGATAACCCACGATACAGATTAAATCTTATTTACACATCCTTATCAGTATGAAAAGATAAAAAATTCCTGGTATTTTTTTTCGTCAGTTGTTTGGTACGACACTTGCTACAATAAATTATTAATGCGTGTTCTAATATCACGACGATGAACGCAAGATACAGATATTTATTTTTCAATCTATAACTGAAACTCAGGCTTATAACTTAATTTCTGTAGGACATTTATTACATTTTTTTGAGGAATCTACTCCTTTCGTAACAGTGCATATATGGTTAAAATTTGTCGGACAAGTTGTGAAACACCCTGTATAAGGTAGCCTGCCAATAATGGTGTAGGTCGAACGAGACTTATTTTATAAAATACCTACATTTGTGTATACTGTACAGATTTACTTGTCATCTTTATAAATATTTTGTATTTCTTTGAAAGCCCCAAAGTGTGTGACTATTTTTAATAAGCAAGTAGGTATAGTTTGTCCTGCTTTTGATTGCTTTAATAATGGCGTCGATGGTATTTATTTTATATCCCAAATGTATCTATCGAATGGCTATTTTGTGTTAATCTACTTTGCGATGCATTTGGAAATATGCCCAACTATGAAATTGAATTGGATTCAAAATTCTTCATAAAGCGAAGATAGTCTCCATACCACTTTTTATATGTCATGTATTTACTTTCATGCTTATTTTATGTTGTATGTTATTTTGCAGAATAAAAGTTGATGAAAACTACTATAACGAATACACATTTCTTAAGTTAGCATAATTTAACAACCCTGTATATATTTGTTTATGAATATAATGCAACTCGATGGTAACAGAGGGGGCAAGTGTCACTGATCAGAATCCTGTAAACAATCGCGGTTTTAGTTTCGTTTATTATGTGTTAGTGTTGAGGGCAATCGTTAGATGGCGCTGTTAACGGTTGTGCCAGGAATCATATGAGAGAGTGTTATTTGTACTGTAGCTAATAATCGGTGGATCTTACCGTGATTTCCAAGAGGCCCTTTGCGTATTTTTTGATCAGGTCAACTTAGCAAGCTGAAACTGAAGCTGGTATTTTCTAACATTTTTTTATAATGGAAAAGGGGTACTGTAACATTTTAATACCCCTCAAGGGAATTTCATAATCCTAGTGCCGTATCGTCAGTCGTTCCTACTATTGTAGGACACCTTTATGGCCTCCTTAATTCTCGTATTCTTTTGTCAAAAATTTCTAGATTGCACCTGTTCCGTGTGAGCGACAATGCCCTCCTATTGTGAAGTTATGTTTTTTTTTAATTGTAGCAAATTTCAGGCTAATAAGACTCCATATAAATCAAAAGCATGAACAGTTTGATGCAAATAGATATTTGTGACATAACCTCAAAACAGAGCGCTGATACGGAAAAGTAGAAAACTATGAAAATCAAGGCGTCCTACAATGAATTGTAGGAACGACTGACGATACGGCCCCTAGAGAATAAAACTGCTAACTAAAATTCTTGAGATATTTGATAATGTATCTATCATACCTCGGCAACCGTTATAGCAAGACACCGAATTTTTCGTTAAAAACAATTTATGATACCATATTTTGTTCCTATCCTCTTACTTTTTCAATTTCTGAATAGTTTATTACAGTGTCAAGATCAAGATCAAGTATGCAAAATAAGACGCAGACCTTGATTGCCTTTTCCACAAGCTTTTTTGATATAAGGCTTTTGCGGTTTTGTACGACTGGCTTTTATGTTACAGCTGTCGCTTATAAATCAGATATCAAGACGAACGAACAATATTTCAATGTATTTCAAACTAAGAAAATGTCACTTGGTAATGGCAGATCATTAATATAAATTAAATCTACCTACCCTTATGCAATAAGTCGACATGCCTATGTTTTTAGCAATTCAAAAACCAGCCATACAAGCTCCCGTAAAACCAATACTAGATAAAAGCTTATGAAAAGGGAAATCAAAAAAAGAGAAATTAAAAAAAAGTTTGAGCGGCCTCTTGACTACTACTAAAGGACTACTGCTCTATCAACTAATAAGTAGGAAGATATAGATAGAATGTGGGTGAAAAAAATGGTAGCCAGACCTTACTCAGCCGGAATGTATGGGTTGCCAGGTTTAAACAGGTATCTTACTGATAGTGATAAAAGTCCGATGTATAATGTGTCCATAATTCAAAATAACAGCAATCGTTATCTTTGCGTGCACGGATGCTGCAACGTCGTGGAGATCTCTGCCGACTGGACAATGGGTAACAAATTCGAACTGGTCTATGGCGGTGTCCTTAATGTTAACACACCGCTATGGGAGAAATACTTATATATACTTAGTGACATTAAGATAGTTACTCCCAGAAAAAGTAATTTCTTCAACTTTTTTAGCAATATAATCACTACATTCAAGGCATGCTTTCAACATTTTATTTTTGTTTTTGTTTATCTTTGTTAAAGTAGTATCTCTTAATTTTGCGAAGAACGCAGTTTCTGAGCGCTGGCTAGTACAGACATTTTTAGTTATTGCCCTTTCATTTACTTGTGTTAAACATAACAAAATGCCTCGAGTCACCATTTTAGCGACTTTGACAGCGTTTGAATTATTGCCTATCGCAAAATTGGCCGCCGTGTTAATTGTACTGCAATGACGGTAATGCATGTGTGTCGTGTGTGGATAGAAGAAGGTAGATGGACACGAAGAAGGCTAACTGGTCCACCGAGGCGTACCACAGAGCATCAAGGTAGGCGCTTCAGAAAACTAACCCATTAGACCATTTTGCTACTACTGGTCAGATCGCTGGCCAATAGTTTGGAGAAGAAGGTAGACATGTTACTATGCGTACACTCTATCGCCGCATTCGAGCCTTTGGACTTTTTTCATACCGTCCACGGTTAGTGCTTCCTCTGACTGCGGACCACCGTCGTCAATGTTTGAACTGGAGCAGACAACGGCAATATTAGGAAGCAGAATGGCGTAATGTCATCTTCAGCGACGAATCGTGATTCTGTTTAGGTACGCACGATGGTCGTAGAAGGGTGGAGAGCGACGTGATATTGGATTTGCTGTTGAGAGGGACGTACATAGGACTGTTGGAGTAATGGTTTGGAAGGCTTTTGAATATGGTAGAAGATAATTCCTCCCCTTTTTTCATGACTGCTGCACGTTACATTGATGATGTCCTACAAACCACTTTACTGCCGTATCTATAGGGCTATCCAAACATCCTCTTTCAGCACATCCCCATATTTCTCGTCGTACTAAAGACATTCCTCAAGAAGCAGGCGTTCACATTTTGCTGTGGCCACCCCGTACCCCGGATTTAAATCCCATAGGAAATGTGTAAGATATGATGGGGAGAAGACTACCCACTTTGCACGATCTGCCATAGACTCTGCCACAGCTAATCCACGAAGTTCGGGTTACTTGAAATGGGGGGCTACAACCAGACATCGATAATCTCACTTTGTAGATGCCTAAAGGTATAAAGGAGTGTATTCAGCTGCTACAGATTTTAACTTTTTTTCTTATTACTTGTCAATAAAATTGCACGTTATCGTTTCATTCATGATGTAAGACTACCTCATTGCCGAAAAATCAAGTTGAAGAAATTATTTTTTCTGGGTGTAACACTTCTAATGTCACTAAGTAGATCGTAGCAATATTTGGATATCAGGAGTACGTACCACCGGCTACACATATGCTTTTCTGAATTTTATTATGCTTAATAGGTCACCCATTTCGCCTAACCTTCAATTGTAGTTATCACGCATTGACATACCACAGGCACGGACTGACAAACCGACATAAAAAAAAACATAGACTTTTGTGATGCAGATATATTTAATCAACAGAAAACCGAGGTTCGAATATTCTAATACTTCCACCATTTAGGTAGTCGTAGATTTCGAAAATTGATTTAAGGCGGCGGGAATAAAATCGCTGGGACATAGTGTCATAAATTCTTGCTCATCTTTAGATATTATTTGGAGGGCGATTAAAACTGTTGATTGAAGCTATATGCGGTAAGTGGTTGTAAATTGTTGCATTTTCGGTGTCAGTGAAATCCCTTCTATTTGGTTCATTGCTTTTCTTTGAAGCCTCCAACGGAGACGCAGGAAGTATAGTCAATCTACTTGACGCCCTTGTCTTAGTATGTTATATATCAATTTAAGTTTGAATTTTTCACTACACTACAAAATATGGTGCCTGTAAAATAATCGTCGCAGGTAGAGGATGCCATCATTTGAATTAATTTCTCCAACTTTGGATGGCTGATATAATGTCTGGAATCACATAAGGAGGTTAAAAAATTAATTAATCCAATCTGATTTACAAGCAGGTAAGCTGTTATTAAATAAGCGTTCATACAAAGCCCCAAAATAATTATATCAAAAAAAGCTTGTGGAAGGAGGAATAAGGGAATGAGAAATGCACAGGTTTTTCCATTCAAAATTTTTGAGAAGTCGTTTATTTTGCGTTATCGACCATCCTGTATAAACTGTTAAAAAAATTGAAAAAGTAAGTGGGCAGGGACACAATATGGAATCTTATCTTTTTTCTAACGAAAAATTAAGTACTCTGGCTATGAAAGGTGCGGAGGGGCGAGTTGTCAAAGGTCAGTGCTTTATTCGACAGATTGTGAAATATCTTTATAATTTGGCAATATAACCCTATGTAAGTTATATCATCAGCAGCAGAAGCCCAAATGCCAAGACTATGAGGATCCCAAAGAAATATTTTTTATCTGCCTAAAGTAAGTAGATCTAAGAAAACTTTGCTCTTGTAGATTGTTCCACAATCTCGAGTTCTGAATGTACGAAGCTTGACACGGTTAGGATGGAAGGCCAAAGTCAGGCGGGTCTACCTTGCAGGCACATCGCATGGCGGCATCAAAGAGGAGACCTTTGAGGAGCAAAGTACGTTGGTGTAGCGGTAATAGAGAGCTACGCCTACGGTCAGCCGGTGCAAAAGCGTCCCGAGACTGTCTATTAGAGAAGAGTCATCGATCGGTCGGATAGCTCTCCTCGGGACAGCATCGGGCATAGATAATGTAGTCGGGGCGGCAGCATCCCAAACGTGTGACCAATACTCGAGTCACAAAGGGACCACAAGCCCTGACAATCAAATGTTTGAAAAGTTTTGCGAGAACTGGAAAAGTGTGTAAGCCCAGAAAATACACATTTATACTGAGAGGGTATCATGCCTGAATATTTCAGATACTAGCTGCTAGAATTTTGATCGACATGAATTACCAAAGAAGTTGCTAGAGACGGCTATCGAGAATTAATAGAAGTCT
This sequence comes from Acanthoscelides obtectus, assembly GCA_963669975.1. Lineage (NCBI taxonomy): Eukaryota > Metazoa > Arthropoda > Insecta > Coleoptera > Chrysomelidae > Acanthoscelides > Acanthoscelides obtectus. Next base: position 15,807,820 of record CAVLJG010000009.1, read on the forward strand.
CAGTAATATTCCTTGGCGGAGATACCGAGAAAAAATTTAAGATTCGACCGCCAGGCGGCATGTATCAAGCTCGATGGATGACCAGAGCAAACTATTAATTAAAAAGAGCGTTACTAAGTTCACAGCTCTAGCTTTCTAGTAAGAATAAGGCAGCTCTGTTAGATATCTGCCTGTTCATCGTGACGACATACATGAAACCGTAGTTGCAATACACGTTAGCAGTAAAAGCACCTAACCAGCATTTATGCTGTTTAAAGGCAATGAAGGCTTACGAAATAATTGACAAAAGTTTTGCCAACATTTATGGTATTCGACTGATCAGGTCTGTCTCTGTTTGACAACGACGTAGATGATGAAAGTGAAGTGAAAATTGTTGCTAGTCTAGAAAAAGAAAGTAAATCGGCCCACGGTAAACGCCGCATCCCATCGAAAGAAGAACTATCTGGCTCACCTTATGGTAAGCCTGATGAATAAATGTTCCCTTGTCTTCCTTTATTGCTTCTAGAGGGAGCTAATCAAGTATGTAGACAAGCTTTAACCATCGAATCCTTGGTCAATTTGAAGACTAAATGTTCATAGGAACATGGGTCCGTAACGGCTTTCTTTTCGAGTAGAGCACTAAAGAAATACGAGTAATGTTCCAAATATTGCTATGAATAATGAAACGTATTTATTGAACAGTTGGTATAACCTATGATAAATTTTACATGTTTTCTAAGTTGCTGAGGCTCAATATGAATGTGGATGAAAATATTACTATCCTGTATTTCTGGAAAAAAATTATTTAGAAGGTCAATAGTTTTCAACAGTAACATTCGTATAGAACGACAATAACATAAAATATCGAATAGATTTTTTACAATAAATTTTCAAAGTGACCACCTTCGACTTCAATACAGGCGCCTAGTCTGTTACACATTGACTGACGAACTCTCCTGAAAATACCCGGAGTATTTTGTATAGTAAGACATTACTCGACAATTCTGACTCTTAAGACCTCCACGCTTTGAACAGGAATGTTGTATACTGATGATTTCACATGTCACCATAAAAAGAAATCGGTAGGATTCATATCAGGCGATCAAGGCGGCCAGGGCTGTGGTATTCTCGCACAACGACACTGAAGTGTGGCGGAGCATGTACCACATGCGACGTCGTTCTCCATTATTCCAGGTAGACCAAATTTCAAAAATCTTCGGTAGTCTTCGCCGCTATGTCAAGGGGGAAGAAAATGGGGGCTAATTAAGTGGTCACTAACGATTCCAATTCAAATATTGAAGGAAAAGTCGTGTTGCGTATTATGTTCAATTATGGCATGGGGATTTTCTTCACACATGGTTATTATGGAAATTTATTGTGCTGTTCGAGAAAAACATGTTTCATCCGTGAATAGTATTCGATTTAAAAAAAAATTATTTAATGTTACTTCTTCACGTAACCAGTTGCAAAAATCAACTCTTATAGGCAAATCTCGAAACAAAACCGCTTGTACACGTTGTACATGATATGGATAAAGTTGCTGATCTTTAAAAATTTGCCATACCGTTACATGATTTAAATTTAGCTGATGCACAATTTTTCGTGAACTTGTTGTAGGGTCCTTTTTGATTTTATTAAACACAGCTTCTTCGATTTGGATGATTCTTACACTTGCGGGTTTTCCTGCAACATGAGTGGATCTCTTGAAACTGTCTGATTCACATAGTCGAGCGTGAATGTTGATGAAAGTTTGTACAATAGGCAGAGGGCGTTGTGGAAATCGATCACCATACAAACGTCATGCTCGTTGAGCGTTACCCAGAGCCATTCCGTAAACGAAATGCATTACTGTCATTTCTTGATTACTGAACTAGACCATTATGATAATTAGTAATCACCAAAACTTAGAAATATGTGGAGTCTTAGAATGACCAGACAAGGAATCAAATATTTGACAGCGGTCGAATTATTTGAGAAAATATATAGTTTTTTATAGAAAATATAAAGTTGCATAATAGAAGAAATAGTAAGAGATTGAAAATTTAAAAAAATAATAATGTTATTACACAGACTTTTTGATATTTTCGACTACTGCTCTGTAAAATTATAGTGTCTTATGTTTACTACTCTTATCGTTTATCTAAATTTGGCAAACCTTTTGTGTTATTTTATGGTTTTCAGTACGAGTCTTTGGAGCGATCTGTTGTATCATCTTTTAATAGTGCGTATACTTTCATTTGTCTGACTATTTTGTGGGAAAAAATAGCCCATGTTTACGAAAACAATGCGCTTTTTCGCTGTGGGGCTATTTAAAACAGTTGGTGTATCATGATGGAGCAGTAAGTACTCTTCAACTTCAACAGTGCACTGAAAATGCTTGTTATTTTATTCGTGGACACCGAGCAAGGTCACTGGCGCTCCCACGGGGGGTAAAGGGGGTATTTGAACAACCCCCCCCCCCCCATAAGACTCGAGCCGTCTTTGAGAAGGTGGTATAAAGTAAACTTATAAAAAAATCTGTAACTTTAAGAAAGGATAGCGGCAACACTGCCAACCCGCTCATTGCGCATGCGACTAGCGACTACTCTCCCACCAACAGCAACGGTGTGCGCTTCTTCCTGTTGGAACAGGTATAGTCTAGTCTTTTTCTAGTCTAGTGACTAAATTCTGTACCAGTCCCGAGTTTGCAACAAAGTTTGGCTGAGAAGTGAACAAGCGAAGTTTTGTTGATCTGGTTTTTATTAAAGCTATTTTCCATGTTCTATTGATTTTTTATTTCCCACGTATAAACCAGAACGTTAATTGATATTTATACTATAAAAGAATCGTATCTAAAAAAATTACAGACGGAAAAATGGAAATTTAATATAATTTCAATTACGAAGTATTTGGTCCATACTCCAGCTATCATTATCATCTATATCTATTTTGTCTCGGAAGTCCCTGTATATAAGCACTTCAGTGCATTTCGTTCGTCCGAGATGGCAAGTTATATATTTAGTTTTTGAAAATTGCGTGAACTTAGGAAATCTTGTTTTCCAAACAGAAAAGGTTATTTGTTATGAATGCGTGGAAACCAATAATGCCGTTTATTTGACAATATTTGTGTAACTTTTAGTGCTGGTTGACGGCTGCTGTTGCCAGGATGAGTAAAAGGAAACAGAATGCCATCGATTGGTTCCTTTCTGAAGAAAACAACCTGTCTGATCCACCGGCACAAGAATTACCGGACAAAACTGACGATAATCCTACAATTCAACCTGAGCCTTCCACTTCAAAATTTCTTGATGTTGCACCGTATGCTGAACCAAGTGTTGAACAATCGGGTGCGAAACCTAAAGGATCTAATTTTGTTGATGTTGCGCCATATGTAAATTTCAGCGGCAACTGGTCCTCCCATAAAAAATATTGAGGTCTGTAATGAACCCTAAAAACTCTTTCAAATATCCCTATTCCACACCCTTGAAAAATAATAAAGAAGTGAAATGTTACTTATAAAAAAAAAACACTTTCCTTGGCTGTCATATTCAGAGGAACTACAAGGGCTTTTCTGTAAATATTGCGTGGTTTTTGCAAAATTAGGAGGAGTACATAAGTACAACTAAATTGGGAAAACTTGTTACCGTACCACTAAAGAAATTTTCGAAGTTGTATGACACAACCGGTGCTTCTGAGACACATGACAACTCAATATATCATACAGAAGCAGTTTCAGATACTACAAGCTTTTTAAAGATTTACGAAAATCCAAAAAATGATATAAGAAATATAATAGGTTCAGAGCGAATTAAGCAAATATCAGAAAATCGGCAAAGATTGATTACTATAATAGTATCTATAATTTTTTAGGACGCCAAAATATACCACTTAGAAGGCATAGACATAGGGGACGAGTTTTTTCTAATGACAGCACGAATGTCGAGGATCTCCTTAATAATGAAGGGAATTTTAGAGAACTAATACGGTATAGAGTCGAGAGCGGCGACAATTTATTGGAAAAAAACTTAGAGAACTGTAAAGCGCATGCTACGTACATAAGCAGCCGCGTCCAAAATGAAATTATAGAATGTTGTGGCGAAGGAATCTTGGATATAGTTTTAAGCCGCGTCAGGCAAAGTCAGTGTTACAGTATTATATTTGACGAAACTTCAGTCATTAGCCATAAATCACAAATGTCAATCGTAATGCGGTATTGTTATCAAAAACATATTTACGAGGACTTCATGGGGTTTGTGGATTGCTACTCAAATTTTGATGAAGACACAATGGAGCCCAAACTCACAGGTCAAATTCTTGCTCAAATAGTCAAGCATTTCATTAAAACCGATAACTTAGACTCAAAACTATGTGTGGGCATCGGTACTGATACGTGTAACCTAATGTTAGGTGAACAAAAGGGCGCTGTAGTGGGATTGCAAATATGTTTGCTAAATGCTCATGCGCAAATCATGCCTTGAATCTTTCGATTTCAAAAAGCAGCAGTGTCCAAGCAGTAAGAAATACTGTAGGTATAATGAAGGTAATAATTGCGTTCTTCAATGCATCCGCTAAAAGAAATACAGTATTAAAAACGAAACTAGACGTATATCAAATTCATAGTATGTGCGAAACACGACGGACTGAGAGACATGATTCTATGCTCCAATTTAAAAGCAAATTCAAGAAAATTGTAGAGGTACTAAATATTATATCAAATTGGAACGGCCGCTAAGCTTCTTCAAAAGCAGAGTCTTTGAAGACTGCCATTGCTTCCACCCAATTTATCGTATCACTAGTGTTTGTGTGATATATTAGCTTTAACAGTCAACCTGAGTAAGATTTTACAATCAATAACAATACACAATATGCTGTTAAACTCATAGGAAACATTATTCCAGTTATACAAGAAAGACGCCCAACTTCCAAAAAACACACACATCTATAACGAAATCACATGGAACCCTGGGTATTGAACTGACTGTGCCAAGAATAACAAGCAGGCAAATGAACAGACCGAACATAGTTACGTCTGACAAGGAAAATCATTACAGACTGAACCTATATGTCCCTTTGCTAGATAATATATTACAGGATTTGGTATACCGGTTCAATGAAAAATCTTTGAATATATACAATTTTAATATTTTCTTTGCGTCAGTATTCAATTCAAAAACTAAAGCTGAAGTAATGGACATATTAGAAACAATCTCTAAATATTTCCATGGACTAAATAGTAACGAGAACAAAAATTAATAGGTACCAGTCACGAACACAAGATAATATTGACAGTGGAATGTCACTCTACTTATCATGTGATGAAAACGTTTTCCCTTCAATTAATAGATGCCTACAATTATTCATTTCATTGCCAGTAAGTGTTGCGACATATGAAGGAAGTTTCTCCCATCTAAAGAGGATAAAAACTTGGCTACACTATGTTACAATAGCGATTAGTGGGTTTAGCTCTTTTGTATATGCATAGGGATATTAAAATAGACGTGAATACAATAATAGATCGGTTCGCCAGCAAAAAGAACAGGCTTCTTGATTTTGTAATATGATAGCCTCTGAAATTTGATTAAGGTTGTCTCTCAAATCCATCTCCCTTCGGTCGGCCAATAAATAAAAAAGTAGATGTAGTTAAGGGTTTACTTACGTTTAAACCACCACGGTGATCTTTTCCAAAGTATCCAATCAAGATATGTGGTTTTATTTATTGGTCAGCGGATTGATATAAAAGTCTGTTCAAATCACTTTATAAGCTAATGTAGTGATTGTTTTATTTTGTGACTGTGCACTGATGTAGTTTCATAGTTTATATGTTTTTGCAATGAATATTTTTTGTGTTTTTCTCATGATTAAGAATTTTATTTTGATTTACATTCAGTTTTATACTTTATAGAAGTCGTAACGTATTTGTTATAGGTATTTTTTTTTAATGAAGATGTATTTTTTGTTGTTTTGTCTGACATTGTTGTGTAGAAAAGTCTGTGATAGATTATATACTAAGTGACATATAAATCCGAACACCCAGTTTAAATGGTTTTATTTTAATAAAATTTTGTATAAGTACTTAATGAAGCATAATAAGTAAATGATAAAAATTTCAAAATGATTGCACTGCTTTAAAGCCCTTTGACATTTAATAATGTGTGGATGCACCCTGATGTGCTACGCATTCTCCAACGCGCCTAGGCATGCTTCTAATCAGGTGGTCAATGTCCTCCTGTGGTATCTCATTCCAGGCAACCACCAACTCCTCTCGAAGTGCTTCTAGAGTCTGAGGAGAACGTTGCAAATTGAGTAATCTCCTACCCATCATATCCCACACGTGCTCAATTGGGGATAAGTCGGGAGATCTTGGTGGCCATGGTAACAATGTGACATCATTATGTTGAAAGAAGTCTATTGTGACTCTTGCAACATGTGGTCGGGCATTATCTTGTTGGACAGTCGGATCTGCCAGGGTGTCAAGATAGGGTAAAAGATGGGGTTCTAGAACTTCGTGGATATAACGCTGCGCGTTCATGTTACCTCTGATGAAGATTAAAGGTGACCTGGAACCATCAGCTATAGCACCCCAAACCATAACTCCAACAGTGTGATGAACATGTCTTTCAACAAAAAACTGAGGATTCCTCCTTTCACCACGTCGCCTTCTAACCCTGGCACGACCATCGTGCATGCCTAAACAAAATCGAGCCTCGTCTCTAAAGACAATACTGTTCCATTCCTGATCACAGAGTGACCGTTGTCTGCACCACTCAAGGCGATTACGTCGATGTACTCGAGTTAAAGGGAGGACCCAGTGTGGCCGGTATGAAAATAAGCCAAAACTTCTCATTCGTCGGTAAACACTTCGCATGCCAATAGGTCTTCCGTGTTCTGCAAACCATTCATTTGCAATGGACCTGGTAGTGGAGAAACGGTCCCTTAAGGCCAATAATCTTAGGCGGCGATCTTCACGGTCTGTTGTTCTACGGCGGCGTCCAGTGCCCCTTGCTCTTTGCGTACGGCCTTCTCGAAGCCATGCCTGACAACACCTAATCACAGTGTCTACACTTCTTTGCACTCTAACTGCAATTGCCCGAAAAGAAAGTCCAGCTTCCCGAAGTCCCACTATACGGCCCCTATCAAACTCACTAAGTTGACGAAATTGTACAGGTCTCCGTACTCTAGGCATCGTAACCGATCGTAAAGGATGTCAAGAACCAAAATCCGCCAACGTTGATTCTTTACTGCGGCTGAAATATTCATTTTTACAGCGTTAGTGAATTAAAAAAAAAGCAGTATAAAAACCGGAATGTCCAACTGATAAGGCTGAACATTTTTTCACTTGTTATTTACAGTAAGATAAATACATTCACCAACTTTTATTAAAATAAAACCATTTAAACTGGGTGTTCGAATTTATATGTCACTTAGTATATTATTTTGTTTTAATATATGAAGATTGCTCGAGCTTAGTTTGCTTTATTTACACTTTGATTTCGTATGATTCAAAATGAAAAAAAAATTGTATGATTTTCTACAGAAATCACTGTAACAAATTCATACGTCTGCATATGTCCATGCTTTCAATGTTAAATTATATGTATTATATATAACACTTCAGTACGTCACACCGAGAATTTATTTTCCATTTTACCCCTCCCAGACTGAAATCCTGGGAGCGCCACTGAGCAAGGTTTTGCGTTAATCGAACAGATGGAGACAGTTTTGAACAGTTTTTCTCAAAACGGTATCAATTTAACATGATAATGATTTTTTAAATAATTTTGAATAATGTAAGCAACTCTCTTATTATGCAACTTTTATATAGGTGATTTATGCTACTCGTATATAAACTTCTTTCGGCGAGTTCTGCAAGCTGTTAAAATAAATACTTCTCCTCGCACTTTTCCGGTCTTCGACTTCGTCTAAAGGTAGGACGCAGAAACGCCTATTTTTAACATTGTCCTTCAGACATAAGGAAGTGAATCCGCTGCTTTTCCGCAACGTAAACCAAACATTGACATTAGCGTGCCTGTACGACATACATGGCGATTTCTACCTATTACGACTGCAAATGGGCAAACTCGATAAATCGAAAGTGAGAATGAAGAGTGAAAAGGCGGATTTCCAAAAACAAATGCTGTCATCGTTATACTTTATACGCGTGAAATCGCCATCAACAAATTGTATCGGTAATGGTAAATCACCTGATGAAGCCTTGAATCTGCTTAAGTTGGAATAAATGCATAATGGCAGCGAGTATGAGAATGGTGACTATTATTGGAGTGAGTAATTGATGTTATTGTAATGTAATTAGTCAGTTGATGCTTTGCATGTTCCGAAAAGTTAGAAATTATCAGTAGTAATGCGTAATGTCGGAGAAATTTGTACAATTTAAAAGCTATAGTTGTTAATAATAGAAGCAGTATGTATGACTCATCTATTGACTGCAGTCGTTGTCAGTCGCTTGAAAGTAAAAATTCACAGTCAACTTTTTATTCCCCACGGCTACTGGCGGGAAAGTATTGCAAGCTTTCGAAAGTCCGTCGGTCTGTTTTGATTGTCTGTATGTCGGTCAGTCCGCTAATCTCATAACCGCCTATAATTTGAGAAGTACGATGAAATTTATACAAAATGTTAGGGCATAAAAGCTTTGTTGTTTTTGAAAATCTGCCCAGTGGCCGCGGAGAAAAATATCTATAAAATTTACTCACACTTCATTTTTTGACGTTCTTTTGAAGGTCCTAATTATTTTCAGAAAAATGCTTCTGGGCTAATTGTATGGATCTTCTTTCTCAGATTGTCTAGTTTGTGCTGAACATAATCCTTTATGAACTGATAACGGCGTTACGTGAGAAGTACAGAGTCAACCCACTTGATGCCATTTTCAGTTGTAATCTAAGTAAAATTGAAGAGTTTGTAATCCAGGACTATCAGACGAAAAGAAGTCCAATCTCCTGAAAAAATCCCACCTTGCTGAATTCTCTACCAGAGCTTCTTTTCAACATTATAAATCAATAGTCCCCATGAATCCAAGTGGAGCTTTTTTTAAGGGGGGTCAAAGGTCACAAAAAACAGTTTTCCATATATCTTCGAAAATATCAACTCTACGATAAAATGAAATATTACCTTTTTTGTTCAGTATGAAATTATCCAAAAAGTTTCGATGCTCACATCACCGTTAAAGCACACATTTTATTTTTGCATGCTTTGACTGGATGTGACACAACTTCTCTCTTCAATAAAGGCATTATAATTTCCCAAAAGATAGCTTATTTATTTTATTTCCAACAGGTGAAACCCAATTACAGGAAATGCTCAAAAAATAACAATTAAAGAGACATGGTTCTTGGACTTAAATCTATAGTATCACACATTCTAAATAAGATTGGATGATCTATAGCAGTTAATAATCGATGCACAACTGTCACTGTAAATATCACACGATTCAGTAACACTGTTCATGACGCAGCACATGAGATTAATTGGCGATTTTGTCATACCATTTGTTACGCCAACTTGACAATAGAATGCCGTTTGTTGTCGACTCCCTAGCCTTAGAACGCGGAAACATATTTTTTCAAGTAAATTTTGACAGTCAATTTTATTGAGAATGAGGCCATACAAAAACGACAAAGCAAATATGTTTCGTCTTGTTGACAGTGAATGCAAATTGAAAAACTGTAATAGGGCCACAACCTCTTTCTGGATAAGAACATGTGCATTTAAGGTGAAAATACTTTAAAGCTTTACGTTAAATGGCCTCAAGGATCACGACAGAATTTTGGTATATAGGAGACCAGATCAGAGTCGCATACTCCAACTTGCTCCTGACAAAAGTAAAAAATAAAGTCATTAATGTATCAACATTGGAGAAACCCTTCCAGTTTCTGATACAGAAACCAAGTAGTCGAGTGGCAGCCGACGAGATATTGAGTATATGCTCAGTAAACGTTAGCTTGTTATCAAAAGTGACTCCAAGGTCTCTATAAGAGGTGCATCTGTCTATAACCTGACCATTGATGTTATAATTATCATAAATTAAATAGTTAACCTTTTTTGTATAAGTCATAACTTTACATTTCGAAACATTCAGACTGAGACAGTTCCGTGAACACCATGACGAAATTAGAGCTAAGTCATCTTGCAACATGACGCAATCCTCGACTGTCTTGACTGACGTGCAGATTTTAAGGTCATCAGCGAAAAACAAATGGAAACACTTAAGTTCAAAACACAAGTCATTAATAAATATCAAAAACAATAAATGGACCTAGATTTGACCCTTGAGGTACCTGGACGTGGCCCGATAGTAACTCGACCTATGACCACCATATTCGACAAATAACCTTCTATCCCTCAAATATGAATTCATGAGGGACAGCATTGCATCAGACATACCCACTGTTTTAAGCTTATCCAGAAGTGCATAATGATCAACTTCTCAATATCTGTGTAGATGACATCAACTTGTCCCTGACCGTCCAGTACTTCAGAAATGTACTGAGTAATCAGAACCAAGTTGGTGACCGTAGATCTGCCTCTCATAAGATCTGGGCAAATTACCAGAATTTGCTAGGATCATTGACAATGGCATCCTCAACCGATTGGACGTAAGCGGAGTATGCAACACTGATCTGGTTCTTAATGAGCTTCCTAAAATTACTGAACTGATCATAAGAAAACTTATTACCGTCACGTTTCCAGTTCCTTCTTGCTATGTCCTTCGTCTTGATATTAAGTATAATTTCACATGTGAACCATGGAGGATACGAAAACATTTTATTTTTACATTTAGGGACATGGACCTCAAAGATGTTATTGATAACTGAATACAAGGCGGTACAAGCGACATCAACATTAACTGCACTGATCACCTCCGTCCAATTAACATCTTGCAAGGCTGTGTACATTTCAGGAAAGTTATCTTTACGAAAGTCAAACCGTGGAGAATTAGCAAATGGGAATTTTGTTGGAATTCCGGATGTAATGAATTCCATGATCAGTGCAGGATGATGAACGTCCTCTTTAACAGAAGGTGTATTATCTCTGAGGACTTCTATTTCGATATTTCCTAAAATTAAATCCAGTATTCGACCATTTATATTTGAAATATTATTAAAATTATTTAAATCTAAAAACGAAATAAAGTTGCTCATTAGTTGAGGCTTCTGATCATTAACGTCACTGTTCAATGATGCGACTTAAAGTCACCAGCAACAATTATTTTACAATTACTGAATGCATTGTTAAATACTTCCAAAGCTTCAAGATACTGACCAAACATGTCCAAATTAATTGAAGGTGGAATATAAATAGAAAAGGTAACAAAATGCTCATGGTTAATAATACAGTATCAATCGTCGGAAAGTTTCGACTCAAAGCACTAGCGTCAATTCTAATTGCATGGAATTCGCGATTTATGGCTATCAGGACTCCTCCGCCGGAAACTAGACCAGATTGAATAAAGTCACGATCACATCTGAACACACAGTATTAAGCCGGAAATAATTCACTATCACTCACATTCACAGACAGCCACGTCTCAGTCAAGCAAATTAAATCAAATTCGTAGTCACTGACTGCATTGAAGAATGACACCGTCTTAGAATTGAGACCACGAACGTTCTGGTAGGAACACCTTAGCTTAAGTCTCTCATGACAATTTGGTCTGTTATTCGGTTCAGTTATGCGTTTAAAGTAACAATCTTCGGAACCCCATTGAAATATTTAATTCTGAGGTTAGTTTCACCTTGCGCGATCCTTTCATTAAGTTTGCCCTTTAAGTAGCGATAGAACTCCATCTCTTTTGGAGTTTTATCAAAAGCAACCGATGTATTTTTATATTTTTCATTGTTTTTTAGGGTATTAGTCTTCTTGATCATAGTATGAACCATCTCCTCTGAGTGAAAGATTGCCTTTACTGGCCTGGTCGAGCCTTGTCTAAATTTTCCAATGCGTAGAACCTTAACGCCCAAATTAGTAAAATTACCATCGACAGCACCAAGCAAATCTTTAACAACAGCTTGATCAGAAGCCAGTCTTTCCTTTCCATCAGTACCTATCGGTTCCGGCAAGCCAAATATCATCAAATTCTTTTTACGCTTTTCTCTTTCATGAACTTCCTGAATAACCTCCTCAAGCACAGAGGAAACAGATGAGTTTGAACTATTGGTAGCCTTAAGCCCACTAATTTTTTTTCTACAAAGCAGACATTTTCGTAGCGAAATCGTTCTTAAGGGTCTCCATAAGCTCTTCAAATCACCTAGTTCGCCCATAAACTTACTACAGTTATTGCATAAAAATTTTACTGACTTGGACTTACTACGAGTAACCCTTACCTCATCAGCACTGAGACATACACAAGTGAGGTGTACATCCTTATTACAACCATCACCGATATTGACGATCCCTGATGGGACGTATTCATTAAACAGTTAGGGCACTTGAAGGTACTCATGTTTGTAGAATTCCAGCAAAAGACGGCAACGTCGAGATGGTACGACCCTGCAGGTGCAGTGCCAGGTGTAGCACAAGAAAACTCCGAATAACTGACTGCAAGCAGTCCCAGTCACACACTAGATGTTAACTATGACGATGATGCCCTTTCAGAAAATTAAATTCATTCATCTATAGGCTCTATAAACAAACACTGTGATGATCAACTTACAATGTTGCCCATTAGAGATTCAGCAAAAATATTCAACAAGGAAGGATGTTCTCCAGATCCTATTTTCACAAATGGTATCAAACCATTATTAGCGATATATGGTGCTCCACCGCGCGAAGAATCTCTTGACCATCATCGATATAACTGCTTCGCGAAATCGACAAGGTATAATAAACCTGTTAAGCTCTCGATGCTGCCACCAACATCGAGTGCAGCTCAAGCATATTTATGTCGTGTGTATTATCAAGTTCAGAAATGGCTTGGAAAGAATTTGAATCCATTAGACTGGGAATAGACTATGACCGAAAAATATTTACAGCCAATACAAGCTCTATTGCCACCTGCTCCTGCTGTCTTATTAAACACAATCTTTTTTATTTGTTCGAAAGGTTGTGAAGCTAATTGCGGATGTAGGAAACTTGTCCTACACTGTTCCGTCATTTGCGGCTACTGTTATGGACAGTCATGTCTGAATATGATGTCGAACAATGAAGAATCGAATAATGTGAAATTCGATGAGAATATAGACCCCATGAATTTCTTATGCTCAACACACAGGTTGGCGAAGGCTTAGATAATGCCGCATCATGTCACATTGATGACTAAGGAAAAAATTAACAATAACATCATTTTTCCATTCTATCTCCGTGGATTAGGCCTATCGGGGAATCCACATGAAAAAAAAACGCGTCTGGTACTTTACCTCTATGGTGACATGGAAAAAAGTACGTTATTTTACAATTTTCTCGATGTTCAGAAAAACTTCCTCGAAAAAACGATCTGTGCAAAAAAGTGCATGAAACCTCTTTTGTGGAGAATTTTATACTGAACAAAAAAGGTAATTGCTCATTTTATCGTAGAATTGATATTTTCGAAGATATATGGAGAAAAGTGTTTTTGTGGCCTTTGACCCTCTCCATAAAAAAAGGCTCCACCTGCATTCATGGAAACTTTTGAGGGATTAATAATGATGGAAAAAAGCTCTGGTAAAAAATTCAGCCAGGTGAGATTTTTTCAGCAAAGAAAGTCTAATAGTCCTGGACTATTTGGTGCAAAAACCGGTCAGCTTCACTATCTTCAGAAAATGAGTTTTTAGTTGGATTCTGTACTACTTGAAATTTTGTATTGTTTGTATTAAAAAACCGACAGCTCCGTGCTGTACAATGTGAAATATAACTATAACTAAAGTTGTCGGTCAGCTCCGGAGCTATCAAGTTGCTCCAAATCATAGATGGAGCCGTTCTCGCAACTGCCTGAATGTGCATGTGTAGTGATGCATCTAGCATTATTTACTCAGAAGCAAAGGCCAAACAGCAACTGTAAAAATCTCTCCATCTTGAAAAATCAAAAGCTTGTTATGCCTCGCTGAAAACAAAATCCATTCAGGCCAGAAATGAAGAATCAGTTGAGGCCTTGTGCTTTGAGTACCAGCAGAACATGCCTTAACCACATACTCCATCTGGAGACATATTTTATAAAAGGCAGTTGTGGGATTATAATATTTGTGTTAATTCCAATAAAATGTAGGACGCCTTTATCGCCTCCCTGTTTTCATAGTTTTCTGCTGGTCCGTGTTAGCGCTATATTTTGAGGTTATGTTACAAATATCTATTTGCATCAAATTGGTCATGCTTTTGATTTTATCATTTGTTATATCAGCCTGAAATTTACTATCTTTCAAAGAGAAAACGTAGCCTCACAATAGGAGAGCGCTGACGCTGACACAGAGCAGTAGAAATCTAGAAATACTCCAGCCTTTCTGAAGGAGAGAAAATACTATGAGAATCAAGAAGACCATAGAGTCGTCCTACAATTATAGGAATGACTGACGATACGGCCCAAAGAAAGCCAATCGATCAATAAAACTACAGTTGGCCTTGCTAGGGCTCAAGGGCCTTATTAGGAACATCTGGGAATCATGAAAATATTAATGCTTACTTGCAAAGGAAAGCCGGGTATATTATACCGGTTTTTAAATTGTACAAACTCGAAGATTCACTGAATTGCAGATTTCTAAAGGCTATCTGGACTTTACAAGGAACGGACCCAGAGGAAGATCATCTTGGTCGGTTTTTTTTTCTATTCCATTACAAAGGTTGGCAATATATTTGATATCGATACAGTTATTAAAATTACGATAATGTTCAGTATTTTTTATGTAAATATATTGTAGTAAGTATTTATTGCTTCATTATATGGCAGAACATTTAAAATGACTGGAGAGCACCTCGCAATTATTATTATTTTAACACCGATAAGCCATCATTAAATTGAAATGGTGGATGTGTTATTTTTTTACACATGTAAAGGGTAGGCCACCCGTTGCTTTCTTTTTTAAATTGGTATTAAAACTACACACTTCAATAGTATGTAACACTAGATAATAATAATAATAACAGGTGAGGTCCTTAAGAAGTTACACACAAGTCTTGAAAAGTTAGACCTTGACCAACATGTTTACAAAAAAATTCAGAAAGCCGCTTTACTGGGGACATGCAGAACAGTCCGTAGGGTCCTGGCAGGCGAAAACTCGACATTGTAACCTGCAAAATTGGTAGTTGCCTTCAAAATGCTTACATCCTCTGGTGCAAACCTGGATTAAGCATATCAAACCCTCTCAGAGGAGATGATTGAATGAACAAATAATAATAATAATAATAATAATAATAGCTTTATTGTCCAACAGTTTCCCATTTATAGGACAATTTATAAACATAATACAAAAGCAAAAAAAAGCGAAAAGAAAGCAACAAATGCAACACAGGTATAAATTTGTAACATGAGCTATTGGTCCGAATAAGCCTTAGCTGCCTTAGCAGGTAATTAACATTTGTCGTAAATATATCACAGTAACATCCAATTCTGCTTAAGTTAGAGCACATTACATATAACGGTGACTTGAGAAGAATGTTTGTCCTAGCTCTAGGAAGCCCGAATATTTTATGATTGCGAGATGCAAACGTTGGAGTACGAAACTTGATCTGTTCCAGGATCATGGGGCAATCAATTAAATTGTCGATCATTTTGTAGCCAAATGTTATTGAGGCACAGTATCTACGTTTTTTCAAAGTCATCATGTCTAAGCGACTACATAGTTCCTCATTACTTGTACCTCTCTCTGGATATGTCCCATCAATCCTAAACAGAACAAACTTCATAAACTTCCGTTGTACTCTTTCAATAGCTGTGCTATAGCATTCATAGTGAGGGCTCCAAATAATACTACAATATTCGACTTTGGATCATAAGCATAATATAATAGCTTAATAGACTTTATGTTATGAAAATTCCCGCAATTCCTTACTATGAAACCATAAGCCGCCAATGCTTCTGACGCTTTTTTATTTATATGCTGACTAAAAGTTAACTTTTGATCATAGATTATACCTAAATCACGTACATCAGGGCATCTTTCTAGCACAGACCCATCAATAGAGTACGGATATTCGCAAACGTTAATTTTTCTGGTATAGCTGACTATTTTACACTTCCTCACATTAAGCTCCAACTTGTTTTCTACACACCAAGACAGCACAAAATTTAATTGGTGTTGTAGCTTGATACAATCATCAGGACTATTTATCTGCGAATAAATTTTTAGGTCGTCAGCAAAGCATAGGCGTTCATATTCAACTGAGTCACAGAGGTCATTAATAAATAACAAAAACAGTAATGGTCCCAGGTTGGACCCCTGAGGAACTCCATAAGGTGCCAAGTAGGTCTCAGATTGGAAGCCATTATAGCTAATAAATTGTCTACGATCCTATAAGTAAGATTTCATCAACTCCCTAGCATCATCTGTGAAACCAAGTGCACCTAACTTATTTAATAAAGTTTTGTGGTCGAAAGCCTTCGAGAAGTCGGTATAAATAACGTCAACTTGCTCATTACTATCAATGGCTTCCGAGAGGTACTGCTCTACTACTATTATAAATAGATTTGTGGTTGATGAGCGATTAGCGACAAATCCGTGTTGATGCAATGACAGCTGACGCTGGACGGCAGTGTAAATGCGACTGTACAAGACTATTTCAAAGACTTTCGAGAACATGCATAATATATAGATTGCCCTGTAATTTTCAATATTTGACTTATCCCTACACTTAAACACTAGATACTTTATTCAAAAGAATACACCTTCCGATTATGTATAAAAACCCAATTTTGAAGCACATTTTCAATAGTTTGTGAGTCTATTTCATCAATAGTTCGTCGGATATTTTCCTTAAGAGTAGTAGCTAATAGTAGCAATGCGTCACTACGCAGCAAATACTCCAAAAAAACACCTTCCACTCTAAGTTATCTTTCAAAAATGTTCGGAATTTGTTGATGAAGAATCTTGTCTTAAGCACGTTATTGGAATCACTCTCGATGCCACTAACATAACCATAAATACCAGACAGAAAGCGAAACTGGTGCATAGACGTCTGCCTTTCTTATCAACCGGTCTATGCCTGAATCACCATGCAAAGGATAACATTCCTATATTTATCATTGGAATTACTCTTTTCACTTTTTTTATCTCGCCGAGTATGCCTTTTCAGACGTTACACGTTTGCGGGAAATGTAATGAGTCGTCGGTATTCCAGCTGAAAGTAATCTAACAATGATAAATACTAGAGAAACTGTTAGTTAATGGGAAAAGTGCATCCATTCTATACAGCGTAAGTAATCCCACGAAACCCCATCATACTGCAATCGCTTTTACAAAACAGACTGGATCTTCAGCCGTTATGGAGAAGAGTACTTTGTTATTACTTTTACTTGCGGATCTTAATATAAATGCAATGCTTACAAGTATTTGATCATATTCTCCACAGTAGTATCGGACAACTTTGAACTTTCACTATGAACGCACCTTAAAATCAATTACAGAACTGACAATGTCAAAACATTCAGTAAAGAAAGCATTCTCATCATGCTTACAAATAATTAAAATTTACTACCGAAGTTCCGGGTCGGTGACTGCAACAAGAGCGTTAACGCCAACTTTTGGTCGTACTCCTCGTCCCAGTAGACAAGCAGTTCATAGTGTGGTAAAAAAAATTTAGTCTACATATAACGTATTAAGTGACATATAAATCCGAACACCCAGTTTAAATGGTTTTATTTTAATAAAAGTTGGTGAATGTATTTATCTTAATGTAAATAACAAGTGAAAAAATGTTCGGCCTTATCAGTTGGACATTCCGGTTTTTATACTGCTTTTTTTTAATTCACTAACGCTCTAAAAATGAATATTTCCGCCGCAGTAAAGAATCAACGTTGGCGGATTTTGGTTCTTGACATCCTTTACGATCGGTTACGATGCCTAGAGTACGGATACCTGTACGATTTCGTCACCTTAGTGAGTTTGATAGGGGCCGTATAGTGGGACTTCGGGAAGCTGGACTTTCTTTTCGGGCAATTGCAGTTAGAGTGCAAAGAAGTGTAGACACTGTGGTTAGGTGTTGTCAGGCATGGCTTCGAGAAGGCCGTACGCAAAGAGCAAGGGGCACTGGACGCCGCCGTAGAACAACAGACCGTGAAGATCGCCGCCTAAGATTATTGGCCTTAAGGGACCGTTTCTCCACTACCAGGTCCATTGCAAATGAATGGTTTGCAGAACACGGAAGACCTATTGGCATGCGAAGTGTTTACCGACGAATGAGAAGTTTTGGCTTGTTTTCATACCGGCCACACTGGGTCCTCCCTTTAACTCGAGAACACCGACGTAATCGCCTTGAGTGGTGCAGACAACGGTCACTCTGGGATCAGGAATGGAACAGTATTGTCTTTAGTGACGAGTCTCGATTTGGTTTAGGCATGCACGATGGTCGTGCCAGGGTTAGAAGGCGACGTGGTGAAAGGAGGAATCCACAGTTTTTTGTTGAAAGACATGTTCGTCACACTGTTGGAGTTATGGTTTGGGGTGCTATAGCTTATGGTTCCAGGTCACCTTTAATCTTCATCAGAGGTAACATGAACGCGCAGCGTTATATCCACGAAGTTCTAGAACCCCATCTTTTACCCTATCTTGACACCCTGGCAGATCCAACTTTCCAACAAGATAATGCCGACCACATGTTGCAAGAGTCACAATAGACTTCTTTCAACATAATGATGTCACATTGTTACCGTGGCCACCAAGATCTCCCGACTTATCCCCAATTGAGTACGTGTGGGATATGATGGGTAGGAGATTGCTCAATTTGAAACGTCCTCCTCAGACTGTAGAAGCACTTCGAGAGGAGTTGGTGGTTGCCTGGAATGAGATACCACAGGAGGACATTGACCACCTGATCAGAAGCATGCCTAGGCGCGTTGGAGAATGCGTAGCACATCAGGGTGCATCCACACATTATTAAAGGTCAAAGGGCTTTAAAGCAGTGAAATCATTTTGAATTTTTTATCATTTACTTATTATGCTTCAATAAGTACTTATACAAAATTTTATTAAAATAAAACCACTTAAACTGGGTGTTCGGATTTATATGTCACTTAGTATATTTGCTGCAGCAAGTTCCCGTGCCAGTGAGACAACTTGTAGGTCGAAGTGCCGAGAATATTGCTGCCGTTCAAGCTTCCGTCGATTCCACGACATTCTCAAGAATTGGGCGTCGCTCAGACCACACGAGATCTTGCCTTGCACCCTTATAAGATCAAGTTAACTCAAGAAGTAAATTCGTTTGATCAAATGAGCCGACGTACGTTCTCGAATATTGGGTCTAGAAATGTTGCAACAAAAAAGACCAATTTCATCGCAAAATCATCTTCAGTGATGAGGCGCATTTTTGGCTAAAGGACTTCGTCAACAAACAGAGTATGCGTTACTGGTCAGGTGAAAACCCTAATGTGCTTCAAGAAACACCACATTATCCACAAAAAATAACTGTATGGTGTGGTGTTTGATGCCGGTGGTGTCATTGGGCCGTTTTTTTTCCTTGATGAAAATGACCATCACGTTACGGTCAATAGAGATCGCTACAGAGACATGTTGCAACGTTATGTTTTTGGTCAACTGGATGAGCTAGACATTATGATATGTGGTTTCAACAAGACGGTGCCACAAGCCACACAACGGGTGAAACCATCGACATATTGAAATCAAAATTCGGTGAACGTGTTATATCGAGAAATGGTCATGTCGAATGGCCGCCTAGATGGTGTAACTTAACACCTCTATACTTTTTTTTGTGAAGTTATTGGTCTATGTCAACAATCCGGCGTCGTTAGATCAGCTCAGAGCCAATATCCAACGAGAGATAACGGCCGTTTCTGCTGAAATATGTGGCCAAGTTTGAAAATTGGGTTCAACAAATCGATCGCTGCGAACGTGCCCCTGGTGGACATATGAACGAGGTCGAAGTCCACACACAAATGTTTTGAGTATACTTCAGTCCAATAATGAAATTTTCTAGATATATATCTTTCGGTAGCACAGACTATATAATTTTTGAAAAACATCTATATAGACAAATTCATGAGTACTTTTCTCTCCCTGGTCTACTTCCTGACTGCCAGTCTGGAAGAAGTACTGAAACATCACCAGCTACGGCAACCTCAGATATTTTAATAGCGTATGATCAAGGCTTGTCTAGCGCTCTTGTTCTTTTGGATTTTTCCAGGGCTTTTGACACCATCGATTATAAATTGTTGTGCTCAAAGCTCAAATACTATTGTTTTACTGACCCCTCACTGTTAATGTAATATGGAGCTACTTAGACGCTCCCAGAAGATTCATATTGATGGTCCTTATTAGGCAAGCACAGATATCCTGTCAGGGGTGCCACAAGGATCCATAATTGGGCCTTTGTTATACATAATATCCACAGCAGAAATCTTAAGAAAGATACAAAACGTCAAGGTACAATCGTACGCTGACGATATTCAAGTTTACTTTAGCTTTTCCATGAAAGACAGAGCTGCAGCGGAACTAACTCTGAATGAAGAGCTTCAATCGATAAACACATTATCAGAGGAGCACAGCCTAAAGCTCAACTCTAAAGAGTCAAAAGTAATATTTTTTTGCTATAAAAATAGTATAAATATTTGAAAGGACACTCTAGACTATATATATATGTATATATATATATTTTTATTATACTGAATTTTCTTTGAACATAAAAGACGGTTTATTATTATTATTATCATTATTATTAATATTATTATTATTAGCGTTATATTAAATATTTAAAATAATAACATACATCTGCTGGTTTTTCGTTCCCAACTTCAAATAACAGGCTCTTTTGATATTTTGTAATTATTTTCCAGTCTCATCATTGTGACTGCTCTGCCGTACTTAGGTAAAAGGCCTTAAAATGTAAAAATCAAAGTTTGCGAAAATTGATCTTAAAATGCTGGAATCTTTAGAACTAAATGAATAGTATTATTACAACACAACAAAAGGGAATGAATATTAAAAAGTTACATGACTATAGATAGCCATCTAAATGTAATTTCGGATCATGATTGTTATCGGGTTGTAAAATAAAATTTCATTCCGTCTTTAATCAAAAAGCAGTAACATGTACTCTGCAAATTTAATGCTTTTTTTGTAGTTTCGATATCTATCTATATTATTATTTCAAAGAAAAAACGCAGTAATCCACAATTTTATTCTGTCTAATATAACATATTCGTTGAAATCCACACAAATAGCACAAAAGTAAATCTTTTCACCGTATAATAATTCAATTTAATGATTTTATAATTATATTTAATAATTGCATTCATCAAACATAATTATATAAATAAACTAAAAACAGGATTTTTTTATATGTTAGGTTAAAAGAAGAACATTTTGCAAAATCATTATTCCGGACCCGAATTAAATCATTATTCATAACGGTAAATACTTCACAAATAATAGAATTATTACTTGAAGAAAACAAAATAAATTATTTAAATATCATAATGGGTTTTAAAAGGGTAAAAATGCAGTAACTGTATCACACAGAGAATAAAAATAGTACAGCTTGAAAACTACTGCTTTTTAACTTTGATAAATGATTTACTGCTTTTATGCTTAGGAGATATTTCACAAAGTGAAAAAAAATGACTCTTTTTGTTAGATAACGTGATCAATGACATATCTTGTAATTGGAATCATAAAAGAAGTGTATTGGCGTCAAAATTTTAAAAAGTCAGTTAATTGAAAATGTAATTAGCAGCTGCAGAGGTAGCAGGTACATATTTTATAACTCAATTTTGCAACTACCTCAGGTTAATACATAGAACTGGAAAAAGTCTAAGGAAGCATAGTCAAGATACTCGGTGTCTAAAGGAGCAGCCGCATCGGCCAAATCTCGACGTACAAGTTCCGATTGAAAAGCAAAAGCTTGGCGGGCTCTCTGGCCGCACCATCGAAGGAAGCTCGGACGAGTAAAATCTGTTGGCATAACGGTTAGAGAAGGGTCGGTTAACGTTCCTCTCAATAGCACCAAGTCGGAAAGTCAAAAGTATGTTCATGGTATCAGAACAGAAATAACGATTTGACTTTATTTTAAAAATCTTTCGACATGTAATGAAGTTGTTCCTATTTTTTTTTCTCGAAAACGAAGTAAGATATGGAGGGATACCAAAAGACAGTAAGAGATGTACAATTAGCTGCTCGATCCGAAAAAGGTTTATTTTATATATTTGTTTATTTTATATTTGTTGTCAATATTACTCGTGTGTGTGCCCCTGAGATCCCACTGGAATTCATAGTTATCTTCTACTTAGTGCTAACTTACCCTCTTAATGCAACGAACAGTAGTGCCAAGATTTAACAAAATCGGCGCAAGGATATCTGAGATAATAGAAAACAACATTTATTTAACTTTGAAATCCTGCATCTTGAAATCCAGACTCATCGGGGCACATGTTTATATTTTTCAATTTGATTCAGGAACGCCCTTGTGATTATGAACTACTGTTAAGTAGCACCCTGTATATGACGCAGCTGTGTTTGAAAGTGGTCCGAGATGAATGACGGAGTTCAAAGGCAATTCAATGTTTTTATACAAGTATGCACAATTTGCCTTTGGCACCACACTTACAAGCATGCTTGATAAAAATAGAGGTAGCTTAACAAAATATGTCGAGGACGGATGACGATGCGCTCGCTTTGGCCGCTTTTGTTCTTGTGAAGAAAAAAAATTCCCGAATAAAAAAGAGTGCGGTGATGTGTAAAGAATGGTTGACGAAAAGGAAAACCTATTCTCACATTAACTTACTAAGTGATCTGAAAATATATCCGCGTGACTGGCACAATTATCTAAAAATTGATGAAGAAACGTATTTAAACCTTTTGTCTCGTGTACCACCTTTGATTCAAAAGTAGGTTAGGATCATCAGCGGACGCCACGTTGTGCAAGCTTGAAAATCTTGGGTACATACCTACCGTTTTGCTTAAATTCATTAAAATCAATTCAATCGTCAAGCTGCTTGTACAATTACAAAGCTTGCACCACATTTCCCTACAGACATTGGACAAGCATGCTGGACAATCTTGCAGTTGTGTACGTAGCCACCTGATCATCAAATTTCGCTTTTTACTTCTCAATCCTACTGGCAGCGCTATTGTAATCACGAAAATTTTCAAAAATGATATATCATATTTTATGTTAAATGTACACCACGAAAAACCTCACTCATTTCCGTCTATTTGTCAGTTTGTCAGTCTGTCTGACCACTAATTCTATAACTGCTTAATATTACCTGAGAGGTACCGGCCGGATTTTGATGAAATTTTTACACAATGTTCTTGAAAAAAAAAATCACTCAAATTTTGTTTTTTGACGTTTTAGAAGATTTCTGAAAGCATTTTAGAGGTAAAGAATTTGAGAACTGATCAGTTCATAAGGAATTATTTTCAGCAAAAACTAGACCCTCGGCGAAAAAGGTAAGTTAAACAGGTCCATATAACTAGTCCGCAGATTTCCCTCTGCTACCGGTAGTCCAACTGGCAACGTTGCCTTAACCTGGCTAGACATGGCAACACGCTCACAGCTTAGGAACCACTATGTTGTGGCGCGGCAGAAATACGTGTAATACTAGAACACTCACCAAGACCGCCAAGAGACAATAAGACGCAGCAGATAGGTACGTAAGTTTTAGGAGCTAATGTATGAAGACATCTATGATGTGTGAAACACTTCTAATATGTGCGCAGAATTATTGGGGTTGGAGGCATATAAGTATGCCAGCGTCAAAAAATTCATCCTTCTTTATCCCTTTACTCCTACAAAAAAAAATCCGATTTTTTAAATTTAATTCTTTTTCTTGTTTCTGGCATTTTTTCAGCCACTACTGGACCGAGAGCTTGTGCGTCCTTGGCATAGTAGTAACATTGTGTAAGAGTTTTAGCGAAATCTGAGCGGCACTTTTCAAGTTATAGTCAATTATAAGATTAGCGAGCAGATCCGCTGGTTCTTGTTGATGTCTTCTAGTTGTATTTCCTTTTCCACCCTTGTTTTCCTTCAGGTTACACCTGTACCCAGATATAATTGGCACAGGTTATCACTTTGATGTTTTCAAAGCACATCCATTTGGGGCTGATGAAACCAATAAGCAGAATTGTACGCCGCTCGGGTTAACAATCCTTCTATTTCTGCTCTTCGCTTTATTACGGACAAGCCCACGATTATCCTTTGTTTTTTCATCTAAGTTTCCGCAAAACTACTAGTCTTTCTTTGTAAATAGTTATAAGCGGGACCATACTGGATGATGAAAGGTACCGCCTAGGTCAAAAGTAAAATTTTCACACACAAAAATAGTTTAGAGTATTTTATGTTTTTTATCATTCTTTATCTATTCTTTATGACTAAACTAAATTTGCAATTTTGTTAGGATGAATCACCTGAAATTCGTTATTCCTATGATATGGTTCACTGAATTAACGAATTTAAAGATTTAATGTAATTTTTAGTTTTGTAGGAAGGAAGCGAAATAGTATCTTGAAAGAAAAGAACGAGATAATATGTTGGAGACGGGGATACTTACGCGAAATCTGGAAGTATAGAGAAGAAGGCAGGAAGATATACTACCTAGACGAGACTTGGCTCAATGCAGGGCACACTGTTAGCAAAGTATGGGTGGATTCATCAGTTGAGCATCATCGGCAAGCCTTTCTGCAAGGTCTCTCGACGGGATTAAAAAATCTTTCAGATAAAGGAAAACGGCTAATTATCTTACACATCGGATCTGATAACGGCTTCGTGGAAGACGGACTATTGGTATTTGAATCAAAACAAGCAGGAGACTACGACGCCGATATAAATGCCCATTTATTTGAAGAATGGTTTGAAAATATACGCCGTCTAGAAGCGAATGCTGTCATTGTTATAGACAATGATTCATACCACAGTAGGAGTATTGATAAAGCACCAAACAGTGGAAACAGAAAAGGGGAAATACAGGAATGGTGACGAAGGCATAATGTTCCCTTTGACAACGATATAGTTAAATCAGAACTTTTAAATCTGGTTAATGGCAATAAAAGTGCTGACAAGTATGTCATCGACGAAATGGTAAAATCTACCAATCAGACTAATTTACGCCTGCCTCCTTATCATTGCGAGTTTAAGCCAATCGAGTTAATTGGGACATACATTAAAAACGAAGTTTCCAGAAAAAACACAACTTTCAAGATCGCAGATGCAAAGCAGCTTTTTTACACCGCGATACAAAATGTAACTCTGGAAAATTGGAAAAAAGCAATCGAACATGTTGGGAAGGAGGAAGAGAAAATGTGGACAACTGACCAATGCATGAAAGGAGTGGTCGAACCAATGATTTTTAACATAGGAAATGATTCAGAATCTTCAGATTATACTGATAGTGATAGCGATTAGTTAATAAATGTAATTTGTATATTTACTGGATAACTACGAAGGACCTATATCCCTAAACATACTTATATAATTACTGCTCTATTCGGATAGACTTCAAAGTAGGTTATCTCAATCCTGTGTTAATCCTGACCCCTAATTTCGAAGGAGCCCTCTGTCCCAGATTTTGACGTTATCAGTTTCGGTTTGACTTGTGGATTGCCGAAATAAGCGGTCAGGATTACACATGATTGGGATAATCCAGTTTAAAGTCTATCCGAATAGAGCCGTCGAAATAAACGTGGTAATGAATGCAGGTAGATTCATTATTAGGTATTATATTACAAAGATCCAGAATCCAATCTAAAAAAGAATTTAATTTTTGAGTCCTTTTCTTAATTTTTTCCCATGTATTAAAATTACTTTTGTAATATAAAAAATATGTAAAGTTAACGAAATCAATGTAATAAGCCTTATAGCACCTGAAAGTAATGAAAAGATAGACGAAGCAGTGAAAATAAATTGAATGGTACCTCAATTAATTTTAAAACCTTCACGCCACTGGCGATAACGCATTATCGGTTTTGCAGGTAGTTGTGCGGTGTAAATCGGGCTACCCTGTCACTTGTTTTATTACTCCGTACGTTCGTTGGATAGATTATAGTTTCTTCACATCAGTTTTTATAACTAGCGCAACGTGCCCGTGCCTAATCATGTCCTCAATAACTTTGCTTCTCACAAGTCTGAACTGACGGTTTCTTGGCAAAGCTCAATCAGACGTACGTGATAATAGTCCAAAACATTTTCTCACACGCGACATCAATACCAAAACAGCAGACAGAAAGTGAATCCGCCTGGCCAACCCTTCTTATCACCATCCGCCCACCCATAGGTCCCCGTATAAAGCCTTTCCACGGCTCTTCTTCGGTTTATTTGGCGGTCTCATCCGCCGGCATAACACTTCTTCCGCTGCACCGCGGTCTGCCTGTCTATCGATTTGTGCGATGCTGCTTTCTCTGTAGGTCACTCGCGGTGTATCTCAGGGTCGCGAACGTTTCTCTCTTCTTCATCGACTCGCGCCAAAAAGTCGCTGCGTTGTTGTGACGCTGACGCCGTCGTGATTCATTTGTTTATGTGGTGCGGCTAGTGAGTTCTTTGGGATTCCTTCGACATCGGACCGACGATAAGGATTGTTTTTGTGCTTGGGATTGTTGTGGCATTGGTAAGTACCGTATGTCATGATCTAATAGAAATACTATTAGTCAACTTTGATAAGGCTTTTTGTTACTTAACATTTTCCTTCAATGACGTATTACATTCCAGAAATATCAAAGTGGAACAATGCGAAATGACATTTTTAATTTCGTTATTATCTGCTCAACGAGCAAATTCAGGGCAAAGGTTGCGGATGTGAAATAGCGAAGTTGTGTTTGAAGTAGATATTATCTGAGAAGTGTCAAAAATTAATAATTTGGATTTTGCCGGACCACATTTCGGTCGATTTTTTTAATCCTCTTCCCTCTTAACCCATTAACGCCCAAATTAAGTTTGAACATGGAAAACGGATATTATGTATATAAGTTAGGTTATTAGGACTAAAATAAAAACTGAAGATCATAAAACCATATATATTTTATTTTTTCCAAAAAAATATGTGTACTCATTTGAGTACAATGGGCGAAACCGTTTATTTTGTATGATGTAACTTGAAGCAGGCACGTTCAATACCTAGTGTTCACAAACCCTTGAATGGCATACTGCACATCGTAATTGCTTCTATAGCTTCGCAGGAAAATGTCCGAATTTATGAAGGTTTTCATTTCTTCTTTGGTGGTGATGAAATTCTGACGATTATTTTGAGAGGTATATAAGTATATATGATCGACAATATGTTGCAAAACCGTATCATCAAAGAAAAGTTCAAATAGTTGTATTGGATTTAAATCTCGACTAGTTTATCCCTATTGGCATTCATTTCACATAACGGTGACGGCTCAGACCAAATGGAATATTTAGGATTGCATTTCTCCCAGTCCAAGTCATCGCGTTTAGATTCATTTATTTTTATACGTTTTCGCACTCAAAGGCTCTTCCTCGCTGCTGTAGAACTCGTCATTAGCTGAACTTTGGCGAAACAGGTATAAACGACCAGAAACATCTTGTGGCATTCCTTCTGCCATCAGTTGGTTTTCGTCCAATTCCTCCTCGTCAGTCAAATAATGTGCGTCTGGAGGCAAGACCACAATATCATCGTTATCTTTTAAATCATCTAGAGCATCAGGCAGAAAATTGTTATACCCGTATGTTTTAATAGGATCATCAAAAAATGGTTTACTTATATCTAATACAAAAAAATAGCATTAGTCGAATGATAACGAATTTGTCCAGTGTACTCATTTGAGTACAGTCAAACTTGAACATACATTCTATTACATCAAATCAGTTAAAATAATTTATGCCCGGCAAAACAATCAAACAACCTTTACATATACATAATATACAAAGATTAAGAATTATTAGATGGTCACCTCAATGAGAAAAAAATATGTAAAAGCCGAACTTTCCTTAGATCAAATAAGCACTAACTTCTAATACTGTAAAGAACGTCACACTCACAGAATTTATGAAAAATGGCTCTTGTGCCCTGTCGCATGTACCATCTACAAATGTTTATAAGAGGTAGTATTTCTGTGGTTGACTCAGGGATGACTCTGATAGGAACAAACACGAGTGTACTCGTTTGAGTACAGCGGGCGTTAATGGGTTAAATCATTACAAAAAACGTTTTTTTCGCTCCGATAGTCTTTTTCTCAGATCATTCTGAATAAGAAAATATCTCAGTGACTTTTCGCTAAGGTTAGACGTCTGAATGACCCTAAAAATCTTCAAAAACTGGGTTAAGTATCTTTGAGGTTGTCAGGTATCTAAAACCTTCCAGTATAAGATCCCGAAGTGTGTGTCCAGATTAAGTTTCTTTAGCGTGATCTTTAAGCATATTTGCTAAGCCAAATTAACTGCCGATATACTTCGATATACAGGGTATTCGATTGAAAACTTCAAACCACGGATTTATCGAAAACCACTGTTCAAAAGAGAAAACGCCGAGACAAGTCAAAATATTTGTCAAGGGGAACAACTTTTTAATCAAAATCTACTTCACCCCTTTCACCCTCTGCCCCCAGGGTCATTCTTTTGAAAATGGTGGCGTTCAAGACTTTCAGACGCACTGGTGATAGTTAATATACAGGGTGGCGCATCGAAAACGAAACAGACGCATTTACTGGGGGGACACTTGTTTATCAAAATATCACGTTAACACGTACAGCCCCCTGGCGGGGGTGACACCAACCCTAAAATCTTAAATGGAAAGGGGGTCGAGTGATACCTTATTTTAAAGGTTTTTCAATTAACTTTATAATGATGTAAAACACATGAGCTTCAGTTCAGTAGTAATGAGGATTTATTGATTTAAAGCTTAAAGTAGACTTTAATAGGTACATCAGATTAGCTTGTACTACTTTCAAAAGAAATTTGACTAAACGAAGTAAATGCTTTTCTTCACTACGCCCATGGTTTGTTTATCATTTTGTTGTTGAAAATAGCTATTGGAGCGTTTTTTGTGGCAAAAAGTTATTTCTTGAAGAAAGATAAGGAAATATCTCGTATTTATTTTAAATAGGAATTTAGTACATAGTTTGCGATTGATTTGACCAAACTTTGTTGCTAAAATAACTTGTAACGCTCTATTACATAAATTAACCATGGTATATTCCACAGCAGAAGGAGTTGAAATTATCGAAATATTTTTCGGAAATAATCAGTGCGCTAATAGAACTTCATAAATATTTAATGAGCGACATGAGAACAGTAACGTGCATCGAAAATATGTTCTAGAACTTGTAGCTAAATTTCGGGAAACTGGGTCAGTCGCCAATAAAAAACGCAACATTGAAAATCCCATAAGGAACGAAGCAACAGAAGTGGGGGTTTTAGGACAAGTTTATGTAGATCCTACGTTAAGTACCCGCAAATTGGAGACTGTGTGTGGTGTTAGTCGTCGTACTGGCCAACGGATTCTAAAGGCCCATAGTCTTCATTCGTATAAAATTCACCTGGTACAAAAACTTAATGCAGACGATTTTGATCGGCGATTACAATTTTGTGAAGATATGAGTGAACGAATTATAAACGATTAACATTTTCTATTCAGCACTTGCTTTTCCGACCAACTTTTTCTTAAATGGCGTAGTAAATCGTCATAACTGCCGATATTGGTCCTATTCTAATCCCAGAATTTATCATGAGGTTTATTCACAGCAGCCACAAAAATTAAACGTTTGGGCTGGTATTTTTGGTGATCATTTAGTTGGTCCTTTTTTCTTACCTGGAAATTTGACCGGTGAAATGTATTTGGAATTACTGGAAGACGCCATAGATCCTGCATTAACAGCCATAATTGAAAATCAGAATGATCGGCGGTACATTGCGAATAGGTTGATGTTCCGACAGGATGATGCCCCACCACATTACGCATTACGTGTTCGACAATATTTAGATCAGACGTTTCCAGATCGATGGATTGGTAGAAGAGGTTGAATGGCCCTCAAGATCGCCAGATTTATCACCTTTGTGTTTCTTTATGTGGAGTCATTTAAAAAGTAAAATCTATGCTACTCAGCCAACATCATTAGAAGACCTGCGACAAAGAATTGTGAATGAGTGCCTTCAAATTACTCCTCAAATATTGCAAAATATGCGGGAACGTTTTGAGCAAAATATTTATTATTGCATGGAGAGTCATGGTGGGCATTTTCAACATTTACTTGCCTAACGGGTCAGTTCATTCTTCATTTTTAAATTACTTTGCTGCCAAATGTATTGATCTCCACTAATGATGATGTATTAGTTTTATTTAAGCTTTTAATCAATAAATCTTCAAAACTAACTTAAGATTTTGGGGGTGGTCTCACCCACGCTTAGGGGCTGCACGTGCTAACGTGATTTTTTGCATATTATTTGTGTTTGATAAGAAAAAAAACTAATATTTCAATAGTTGGGCCAACTGAAGTGGGAAGGGCTCGTAATGTTTGCACATTCACCATATATGTAAATACGGAAATGAGTCGATTCCATTCAATGGCAAACGTAAACGTAAGTGGATTACTAAGGTGGGTAGAACTTATGAAAAATTCCGTTTAACTTCTTACGGCAACTGGCGAGGAAGCAGGTTTTGTAATCGCAAAAGATGTCGAAAACGATATATTATTACGTTTTTTGGAAGTTATATGTCAATTGTACACCACGAAAAACCATTTCCGTTGGTCTGTCTCTCGGTCTGTCTGTCCATCGGCTTGTCGCCTGTTTGCTAATCCTTGAATCCTTGAAAAGGACCGTTCGAATGTTGAGGAAATTATCACTCATGGTTGCTACTATGCCATGGAGAAAAAGTTTTGTCGATGTTAAAAGTCGACCCAGTGGTGGCGGAAAATAAGGCCACAAACAAAAAGAATTTTATCGATCAAATATCTCTTTCAGAGGCTACTGATTATTTTCAGAAGGATTTTTTATTGGGGAGGATATATCTCAATCTTTTATAGTACATATTTCATACATCTTAATTTTTCCCGAACATTTCCCATTAAAACTTCCACGTCTATGTTCTTCAGTTCCATGGATGTAAGTTTGGCTAGAAGGAATTTGTCATAACATTGCAATAGCTATGGCGTTACAAGCAGCATGCTCTTCCGAGGTTCACCCACCTTATGTCTAACAGTTGTGTAATATTACGATATACAGAAACCTCATTATAACAGAACTTCATAAACTGAAAGTAAATATGCAACATTCACCACCTCCAATCCCCTATATCCACCTACTCTCTACAATCGCCTGTTCCATACAACTCCTTTACCACAATTTTCAACACCTACAAAAAATGTTTATGACGAAGCTTAAGTGATTTTCATTTTTTCCTCGTATTGTAATTTAGATATCAAGATATCAAATCTAAATGGTGCCTTCCAAGTTATATGGCCATAGACTAGCCACACAAGCTGGCCATTTAAAAGCATAATATCTCATTTTCAAATCTTTGCATGGGGAGTGAAAGGGAAAGCATAATTTTCAAAACGGATCTCATATTTGAACATTTCTGCTGTCTCAACGCATTCCATGGTCTTGAAAATTGTCTCGTTACTAACAAGTCTATGGCATCAGTTCTTCATTCGGATGTCCCTGTCAAAAGTTTGCTCCCTCTAATTGAAGATGCTAAACCTTGTGACTTACATGTTTGTTTACGTGTATTTATTTATACACAATTGCACAAAATACTGATTCAATTATAGGGCAACAGAATGGCAACTCAACTAACAGTGTGCATAAAGAAACCACATAAAATGAAAAAAAAAAAGGTTAGCTATTCAATAGTCCCTAAAGTTCGACAAGGTGTTACTGATACAATCGGAATTATGCTGCTATAGAGTTACTTATACATTGGTGCGGGGTATTATTACGGTAGAAAGTTAGAATCTTTCTCATATTTAAACCGGTAATACAAAGCTTCAACGTCAGGAGACGTTCTGGTGTATATCCACTACGTCGTACAGAAGCTTATGGAGGAATATCAGGCAAGCAGTGAAACGTCTCAATTGTAGAGACTCTAGGCTGAAACGTAGCAGCAGAATAAATTGACTCCCCTTTCTGGATATACGAAGAAGACATTTTCTTTATACATTTTCTAATCCATTTATATTATATAGAGAAGATTCCATATCAAAGAAGCGTTTCCGAGTTTTGGTTGCACCATGAGAAAAAAGAATGTTTTTAGTGCTTTTTTATTGGAAAAGTATCGGTAGCTACACAATATAAAACCTAGAATCAGTGTCGCTTCGGAAGTGATGCGTGCTACATGGACAGAAAAGTCCAACCTGCAGGAAAATGTTGCACCAAGGATCTCTGTTGATCTCTTCAACATGGCATCATTTATGGAATAATCAGTATAATCGAGTTCTTATTGCGACTATATGACAAATTTTACTCTTGAAAATGCTTAAGACGAGTTACTATCACACCATTGTGTCATAGTATCTAAATGCTCCTGAAGGAAAATTCAGTTCTTTAAATTTGTATCTTTTGCGAAGATTTTCAGATTATCGGCAAATTGTAAAATCTAAGACTGTAGTGAAGCGGCAAGGTTGTTTATGAAGAGTGAAAACAACAAATGTCCTAGGTTGGATCCTTGCAGCACGCCAGAGGGAACAGTATCATTTGCTGAATATTAAAATGAAAGATTATGATGTAAATTGTACCAAAAAGTCATTTTTTCTTTAAGGAACCATCTGCTTGTTATTTTATAAAACATCAAAATTGCATTTTGGGTGTATGTACTTGAAGAATTACGTAAAATGAAGGTGATTTCACACAATATGCCTAAAAAAATGTGATATATATGAGAAAATACTGAAAAAGTAGCTATTGCCAGTCAGTAAGGCCCATATCGTCAGTCGTCCCTACAATTGTAGGGCGCGTTTATGGCCTTCTTGATTGTCATACTCCTTTCTCTTCTTCAAAAATTTCTAGATTACACTTGCCCCGTGTCAGCGTCAGCGCTCTTCTATTGTGAAGATATGTTTTCTTTTTAAATTGTAGGAAATTTCAGGCTGATAAAACATGATATAACTCAAAAGCAAGCACAATTTGATGCAAATAGATGTTTGTGACATAACCTCAAAATAGAGCGCTGACACGGAGAAGTAGAAAACTATGACAATCAAGGAGGCCATAAAGGCGCCCTACAATTGTAGGGACGACTGACGATACGGGCCTAAATAATGAAAACATAACAAAGAAGAACATGGAACTTTTTTGCTGATTTGATGAAGTGGTCGTCGATCTTTATTTAAACTTAACACTGGAAGATGATATATTGGGTGGACCTTGCGACGTGGTTCAAATCGACGAATCTAGGTTTGGTATTTTTATATGACCGTTGGTGGTTTTTGTATTTTTTGTCACGCGAGCCGCTGGTGCAATTTCCACTGTTTAGACACGTACTGTTCGAAGTTTCATCTAATTTTCAGTAAATACTTCTTATAAGATAAGCTATTTACAATAAATTAGGACTGTTATTTTACAAATAACTTATTTTCTTATTATGTATTTCTCCCAAAAGATTACAACTCGGCAACAATGGACATCATTCATATTGTCTGTAAAGAAATGAACGTTAGTAAATGGCCATTGGGAATTATTTGTGCTTTCAAATATTTCTTATAAAAACAAAAAACTTTAATCTCATTGAAAATACGCGAAACAAAATGGTTAAGGAATTTCAAGAAAATATTCAAAAATCTCAACACAACACCTCTACACAGTTTACCAAGTAAATACCATCAGTTGCGGTATGTATTTTGAACTATTATTTTGACTTATCACACGGCTACTTTTGAACCTTTTTTTTGTAAAAAACAACGATTTTTTATAGTTTCACATCTATTTTCATAAAAAAATGATCATTTTTGCTGATTTCTTCAATTTTTTTCCGAAAAAAAAACACGAATTTCGGTCTTTATGCGCTAAAGTATAGTCTTAAAGGTACGTATTTGGAACCGTGATTTCAGCTTATTATACGGCTAGTTTCTAACCTTTTTCTTTTAAAAGCCAACGATTTTTTACAGTTTCACATCTATTTTCTTTGGTATATTATATTCTTATAGTTTAGAGCACCCTTTTGTGCAAAAAAAACAGCGTATAAAACAGTATTTATTCTATTCTAGAATACTATCACCAAAATTCCAAATTTGAAGTTCTATAAAATAACAAGCAGAGGGTTCCTTAAAGAAAAAATGATATTTTCGCAAAAGTTACATCCTAGTCTTTCATTTTCAAATAAGAAAGGAAATATTTGAGATAAGTAACTTGTTAATTATTTAGAATTTACTGCGTCCAGAGATACATTTCTACAATATTCCATTACCCTTATGCAATTTGTAGTTAACCATCAAATAATATTCGATTAATGAGTCCGCATACAAATTACCGTTCATCATTTCAGGAACGCATCGTGCCCGATATCCAATCAAAAGCATTATTTAGCTTGTATGTAGTTATCACAGCCAACGGTGTGAAGAATTCGGACCAAAGTTTGACTAACCTTTTTCCATACACACACCATACTAGATGCCTGCTGGCTTGGTAAATTGAAGTTAATGTTCTAGATAATGATAAGTTTACGTAACATTTACCGCGCTGAGTGAGAGTTCAGTGATATGCGTTGTATACGGGTTGTAACCATTGCATGGAGGTACTGCAAATATTAATTGAATTTATGTTATAACTTATTCTTGATTGTGACCGATTATGCAACCAGGAAGCTCATCATTCTACTGAAAGGAAAATTTAACTGATGCTAATATCATTTGGATCAATTAGCACGTCAGTGTGGAGCCCACATTATGCTGCCTTACCTTTCTATTTCCCATAACGGCATGTATTAGATGATTTGGACTAAACATCAACCATAAGTTTCCGCAATCTACACATATTGTGAACCTTAATATAACAATAAAATCAGGCAAAGTGAAGTGATTTGGTATTGATAACACTGGTCGACAAATTTAAATGTTTTAAAGCAACATTGATGAAAATAGGTCTATTTCTTTGTTATAAGGAGAAAAGGAGGATACAACATATTCTTACAATGTCATATATTTATGTAATATAAACATATCTATGCAAAAACATTACCGAGGATTGGTTGTAATGTGAATAAAAAATATATTGCACAACATTTATGAAATAGCGACAAAAACGTTCACTTGTTCCTTTTGTGTTCTGTAGCGTTATCCCTTTTTAAAAACCAACAGTAGTCGCCCAACATTGATGGGTTCCAGCGTCCCTGGTATCTTGTTTCCATCGTCCTGGTGTCCTGATGAAACCTCTCTCCTTGTTCGTCGCTTACTGCATCCAAATTTTCCGGGGAAAAATCCAAATGGGAGTGCAAAAAATATATTTTTACAGACATGCGACACCCTAGTAATTCATAGGTTTTCATCTATGAGGCTTTCATAGTCTTTATCTTTCTTGTTGCCGAAAAATCATTTCACTACATGTAAAAAACACGTCCAAGCTTCCAATTCCTTTTCATTTTATTGTTCTTGAAAAGGGAGATCATCTAGGAGCTTCCTTATCTGAGGTCCAATTTCTTCTTTTAATCACCTAGTTGAGGAAATATTTCTCTTAGGTACTGGAAACCATTACCTTCTTTATCCATGGCTTTGACAAAGTTTTTTATTTGTCCAAGCTTAATATGGAGAGGCGGTAGCAGTACCTTGTTGGGTTAACAAGGGGAGCATATTTATTATTTGAAGTACCAGTATGAGGCCAATCCTTTTTACTGTAGTGTTCTTTTGTTGCCCTACTGTCCCACAGACACAAAAAACAGCAATACTTTGTAAAACCCCCTTGAATTCCTAGCAATATACCTATGACTTTTAAATCTCCACAGATATCTCACTGACACTGTTAGCATGATTTAATATGGTTGCTGAGTTGTCTTAGGTTTCTTTCATCGTCACTATATGAGCTAAAGGAATAGATGGTTTTTTGTTTCCATTATGAAGCAGGACTGCTTCTAGGCTGTATTTCGACGAATTTGAATAAACGCCACTCGCTAGGGTCATGTTCCATATTAAGCTCAGTCATTAAACCATCAATATCACAACAGACACATAACGACCCTTCTATTTTAAAGAAACTTGATAATGTTACATTCCGTTTTCGGTAAAATGAAATACTGGCTTTTCTATCTAACAAGTTCCACTGTCTGGAACCAAGAAGTTCGGATTTTTGTTTTGACAATCCTAGGTCACGTACCAAGTTACTTAATTCATTCTGACCTATTAAGTGACGCTCCCTGGTAGCAGTCGGTAAGAATGTTGGGTCACAACTGCTGTTCTCAGGAAGTTATGGATCAGATTCTGATGAAGAATTAGAATCACCGGGAGACACGATTGTTCAGGTTTAAAGGCGCTACGGTACTGGTAATTCCTGTGAATGAAGAACTGGCCTTCGCGCAGAAGGCAAATTTGGATACTCTATTTTGTCTTTGTGCTGTTTTGAAATCACTTCTGTTTTATTGATGCAAAAGTAGCAATCACTTACATGGTCAGTAGGTTCTCTCCATACCATAGGAACAGCAAGCGGCATAGAATTTTTCTTGCGATACATCCACTGCACTAAATTTACGTGACAAATCACACAAAAAACATGAGGAACCCAACTTTTATGTTGATCCCCAATTTGGCACTTAAAATATAAAAAATAGGCTTCCTCAGATATAGATCTAGCTTGGGAGATTATAATGAATCGTCCACATATACAGGGTGACTTCGAAGTTGAGTCATTTATTTTAACAGTGAGTAGATCTGATCAAAAGAAATGTTTTTTTCCTTTACCATTTTTTTTAGTAAAATTAAAGTAACAAAGTTATAGCCCTTTGGAAGTTTGAGTACCGCCCTGTCTCAATAATAATATTATGTGCTCGTGTTTGGCGACAACGGATATAACTCGCCTTATCGGTTCATAGCATCGGAAACAAAAAAGCGAAAGAATTTGGAACGTTGTTTTTACAATTATTTCATTCAGTTGTATACAGTCAGTGTCAGTCGGTAGTGGATAGTGGTGTCTGTTGCGTGGCTCAAACGAAATAAAAAATGGCACATGTTTATGCGGATCGGTTTCCCAATCGAGTGCAACCAACCCCTCGTGCCTTTGTTAATGTAGTACAACGGGTTCGTGAATCATTTGACTTAAGACCTCACATATGGACGGCATGCCGGTGCTCCAAGACCTCACGATCAAATACAGGTCCGCACTGAAATACTTGTCGGGAGGATACTTTATAAAACAAGGTAAACTTTTTTTTTAATTTTTTTTTTATTTTTACACACATAATTTGGTTTATCTTCCTTCTACAATCATTATCTGAAAATTAATGACTCAACTTCAAAGTCACCCTGTATAAGTATAACAAAACTTATCGGCTGGATTTTTGCAACGTCGTCGACTCGAACTTGCCAATTCATTCCAAAATCTACTTAAACACTTGACTACTGTACAGAGACAGAAACCAACTGAACTGCAGAAAACAATGAAACTCTCACAGGTTCGAACAATACGAGGGATGTCTTTTAAGTTTTGCATATAGAAACATAGTAGGCCGCGCGGATCGAACGTCAGTACTGAATCTTCATTAGTAAACTTAAATTCAAAGTTTCACAACAATACGTGCAGTGTTCTCACTACAGTGAATTTTTAAGTGTCACCAAGTCACTAGAAAAATGGAACTCAACCGAGAACATTTTCGCGCAATAATTTATTAGAACTTTCAGAGACAATTATCGCAACAAGAATGCCTTCTGAGTTACTGTCTGTTTTCGGCAACGAAGCGCCACATCAGTCGACAATTTCCCGTTTATATGGAGAATTCAAACGTGGAGGGGTGAATCTTAGCGACGATTCCAACGTCGATGCTGTGCGCAGACTCATCATTGAAGATAGACATGTGACATATCGCGAGATTGAGGCGTCCTTGAAGATCTCAAAGACCTCAATTCAAAAAATCGTACATGAAGAATTAGGAGTAAGAATATTAGTTTCTCGTTGGATACCCCACCTGTTGACTGAAGAGCAGAAAGCAGCCAGGGTTAGTTGGTGTCAAAAAATGTGTACAGCATTGTTGGTGGTGATAAATCGTGTATTTACTGTTATGAACCGACAATAAACGACAGTCGGCTGTTTGGGTGTTCCAAGGTGAAGAAAGGCCAACAAAAGTCATCCTTACTAAGTGTTTCGAAAAAAGTAATCGCGACATTTGTGTCAAAAGCGGGTCATATTGCAACAATTCCTCTTAATGAGCTAAGAACTGTTCCTGCGGATTGGTATACGACCATTTGTGTCAAAAGCGGCTCATATTGCAGCAATTCCTCTTAATGAGCAAAGAATTGTTACTGCGGATTGGTATACCACCATTTGTTTGCCAAAAGTCATCACCGAGCTTCGAAAAAAATCAACCCCGGAAGAAGAATCATCCGCCACCAAGACAGTGCTAGCTCGCACACAGCCCAAAAAACAAGGCAGTATTTAACGGAAGACAACGTGGAATTATTGGAGCATCCTCCATATAATCCCGATCTAAGTCCTAACGATTTCTTTACTTTCCGGAAAATTGAAAACAGACTGCGTGGTCAAAGGTTCCAGTCACCAAAAGAAGCAGTTGGCGCATTCAAAAATGCCGTTTGGGATCTGCCAGCAAACGAGTGGAATAAGTGCTTCGAAAATTGGTTCGAGCGCCTGCAGATGTGTGTAAATCTTCGTGGAGAATACTTCGAAAAACAATAAAGTCTAAAAACTACCTACCGTGTTGTTTTATTTCCATATGCAAAACTTAAAACACATCACTCGTACTGTGATAATAACACCTCTGCAGTCTTCGTTCCGGTCCTATGGCAAGTAACAATGATTTCAAAGGTAGCATTAAAAAAAGAGCAGGGAATCGAAAATGGGACGTGCTAAGCCATTGCTGGGAAAAAGTGTTTTAATAACTCCCTAAATGAAACGCAAAATACGTATTCTTATTGGTGTTGCTCAAATTATGTCGACTTGTGTAATTGGCCATTTTCGAAATTTGGTTATTGTATTCCTTTCAAGAGCTTTTAGAATGTGATCTGACAAGAGACAAGTACCTTCACCGCGATAATTCCACCTCCAGAAAACACGTAAACGTGAACGTGGAGCCATGCGATTTTTGGAATGCAATTTATTAATCCGATAAAATGATGATGATTCAATGTATCTCAAAAGGTGAGACTAAAATAATATGTGCGTGGTCTAGGTGATATCAAAATGCAATTATCTATTTATCATTATTAGTTCTACAATAGTTCAATAGTAGGTCAGTTGCATAAGAACGTGAAGGCCTTTACTGACAAAAATGCACTAAATATTCGCTAAGGGTGAATAATGTGGAGGAAAAAAATTTAAAATATTATATACATAAAAGAGACAGGAATTAATATTTACAGTCAACACGCACCGTTAAGTTGGTGGCTTTTAGTTTTCAATAGATTGGCTGATGTGGCTACAGCTGTAGGTCAAATTGATACTGTGATTTTGAACACTTTTGAGTTTTAGCGGTTCTAAAGGTGTTTGTAATTGTTGACGTCGCGTAAAAATTTTACATATATTTTAGTAATTATATTTTTAAAGGATGTCCTTAAAAGTTGAATTTCTTAAGAGTTGAATCCTTGGTCAAAAATTGGTAACTACGTACTAAATTAGGGCACTAATAGACTTTTGAACAAAAGGTAAAATTGGTTGGTTTAAAACTACAAAAAAACACACCTCTAAAAAGTACTTAGAGAATTCTTGACCGCGAAGATGAATTCAAAGTTTATACCTTACGTCATTTTAACCTAAAATGTGTTCCTCAATGTTAGGTTCTTTTTGGTTATATTCTCTCTATATCTCTCTATCTCTCTATCTCTCTATCTCTCTATCTCTCTATCTCTCTATCTCTCTATCTCTCTATCTCTCTATCTCTATATCTCTCTATCTCTCTATCTCTCTATCTCTCTATCTCTCTATCTCTCTATCTCTCTATCTCTCTATCTCTCTACCTCTCTATCTCTCTACCTCTCTACCTCTCTATCTCTCTACCTCTCTACCTCTCTATCTCTCTATCTCTCTACCTATCTATCTATCTATCTCTCTATCTCACTATCTCTCTCTATCTCACTATCTCTCTCTATCTCTCTCTCTCACTTTGTCCACCGTCGCATTACCAACAAGGGCCAAAACCTGCAGCTTGCCTCGGTTTTCGGCCATAACTTTTTTGCTAACAGTTGGATCTTTTTACGTGTGGTCTCATTTTGTAGGTCTCATAAATGCCGAAACATCTTATATTTCGATTGTTTTCCTTGCTGCCAACACTTTCGATTGAAACGCGTTTTCTCATGCTTTGTTGTCAAATAAAAACTTTTCCCACAAAAATTGGTCTACTCATTTTATGCGCCCATGTTTTATATACCCCCTTGAACGACTTACAATATAAAACCAGACTTTACGATTATTTCGGAATAATTTGCTGATATGATTGGAGGACAACCAACACTGCCTACATTCATCAATCTGAAAGAAATATTACTGTATTGTTCGTACAAAACCCAAAAGCAGGACATAGTTTCACAATAACTTGGAATTTCACCTCTAAGAAATTATCAGGTCTGAAATAAGGTAAGGTCAACTATAAGTTGGAAGTGCATATTATTTCCATCGTAGAAATATTTACTGTTGGTTAGAATTGATCCCTACATGTTCAAATTCTGAAAACATCCATATTTGATATATTTTTTCAATGAACAGTAACTCTTTGTTTACATATTATGTTTTCAAAACTACCAAAGTTACCCAAAAACACATTATTTTACATACCTATAATTAACAATTTCGCGCCTAAAAACAAAACGTTATGTTGATATCAGAGTACCTAGTTAAGTTTTTCAACATTTCTTAACTTCGCTTATTTCTGAGGCAGCCATTTTGAGCAGCTATTGTGGCCACATTTAATGAAAAGAGTTCCTGCGCATAGATTTTTCATTCATCAGTGACCGAAAATATAATTTAGAAATAATTCTACTATAATCACTAATACAAATGGAAACCATACATATGTGCTTGGCTATAGATAAGTGCATCACCAGCTAATCTTATTTTTAACCAAGAGGCTTCCAACTATATTTGTGAGCAAGAGGCAGCGACCTAGTATGTTTTCTATATTATTAAATTTAAGGCATCATCATGTGGTGTTATATAGCAAAATGACTAAGATTCTACCTCATGATGACCTAAATAGTTGTTTAGTACCTTCAACCTAGTAGTCTTAAATGCCTCAACGACCAGATATTGAATTCTGAATTACTTTGGTTTTCTTAAATTTCTTAAATTTGTCCTGCAATCTTTTTAACCTATTTTTGATCAAATTAACGTAATGATAACTCAAAATGTTTGTTGTGTGATGATTACATAGATCGTAATGAATTTCCTACTATGTGGGGTCTACAATGGGAAATGCTGGAAGAATCTCTACCGGGCGGCTTAACTCTTCATATGTACAATATACAGGGTGTCCGCAATGTTGGGGTTTTCCTTTTCAGTAACAACTACCCTTGAAATAACAAAGGTAATGT
Organism: Acanthoscelides obtectus; assembly: GCA_963669975.1. Classification (NCBI taxonomy): domain Eukaryota; kingdom Metazoa; phylum Arthropoda; class Insecta; order Coleoptera; family Chrysomelidae; genus Acanthoscelides; species Acanthoscelides obtectus. The sequence goes on from CAVLJG010000009.1 coordinate 15,849,483, forward strand.
GTAGTGAAACGAGGGCGACCAAGTAAAAAAAATAAAGGAAAAAGTACTCACTCTCCAGTTGACGAGAAGGGCTAAGTACGACTCTGTCCGAAATCATACCGCTCCAACAGAAAATGAAATCAGCTGATGCGCTACCGAGCAGACGCCGGCGGTGGTGCAGACCACGAACAGAGGTAACAAATAAGACGGCGTTGCCGAGTTTTCAGTTTTTAGGTAAACGTACTTTATAGGTATTGTTCGAAGTTATCGCCGTTTGATTCAAAAACACAGATGCGTGCACGACGTAGCCAAGCATCGGTCCAGGCTTTGAGAATGGAGTCCCTCCCCCGAATGAAAGCACCAGCTTGTTCAATTCTGAGACGAAGTTCGTCAACCGTATGCACTTCAGTTTTGTACACTAAGCGTTTCATTTCTCCCCAAAAAATCACATGGTGTTAAGTCGGGTCCATTACGTCCAATCCACCTATTCGGGAATAATTCATTCAAAAACTCACGCACTTCGCGTCTAAAATGGGGCGATGCACCATCGTGCAGAAACCACATTGATTGTCTTACACTTAAAATGGCACATCTTCTAACAAGGAAGGCAAAATGTTGCGTAAAAAGTCTAGGTATTGCATCCCGTCCAATCGATTTGGGAGAATAAATGGTCCAATGAGCATACCGTTCACCATGCCAGCCCAAACATTCACCGAAAATGTTTGTTGAAAATGTGCCCGATGGACAGCGTGCGGATTTTCTACTGACCAAACATGAGTGTTGCGAAAGTTATTCACCCCAATACGCGTGAACGTAGATTCGTCTGTCACCAATATGCACTTCAAAAAGTCCGGATTATTGTCATGTTGATGCAACAACCACTCACAAAACCGCACTCTTGCTGGAAAATCGTCAGGTTGAAGGGCTTGTACACGTTGGACGTGAAACGGTTACAGCCCTCTTCACGCAGCGTTTGCCACACTTTAGTTTTTGATACTTGCACTTCTCTAGCCACGTCTCTAGTGTTTGTTGAGGGATTCTCGTCTACGCGATTCAGTAGTTCTTCCTCAACTTGCACCATTCGTGGTTGTCTAGGCCTCCCACTGTGCCCATCTCGAAATTCCTCCAAATGGCCCGTATCCCTGACTCTCTGGACCAGGTACACAAATCTGCGGGGCCTTGGATGATGCCGTCTATGGAAACGATCTGCATACACTCGCGACGCCTCTGTAGCATTTTGAAGACATTCGTCATAAATTAACAACATATCAACGAGTTCATTATTGGTGTATGAGTGTGCCATTATTTTTTTTTTAAACGCAATCGATTATACGGGTTCGTTTACATCAACACGCGTAACCGTAACCGTCGGTTGAAGGTTGCATACTGACCTGACACACTGACCCCGACCCAGTTCTGTCGTCAGGTTGAGCTAGTGTCCTAGTACCACTCGGGGATGTCGCGGGTCGCGGCTACAGGACGGTATTCAGATATTTTTGATGTTGCAGAGCCCTTTATCTCGGTTCCCTTAAGACATTGGTGTATATGGTACTAAGAAAAATTGCTTATGTTTTCAAGATCTACACGTCGCGTAAAGGAAAACCCCAACTTTGCGGACACCCTGTACAGTTTTCTCTCACTGTTTCAAGGAAATGAAAAATAAAGGAAATTACTAAGCATCATCATAAATGCGTTTCAATTGCACTATTTTACAAATGCTGACGCGCAGCGCTTGGAAACAACTATTAATTTTTGTACTTTTTTACCACAAAACCAAACTTTTACAAGTACTCAATTACATTTCGATTATAAGTACAAATGAAAAGATATTTATTATGGCGATTAAGCCCTATTGATTTCACTTTATCTGAATAGATACCGCATACAATAGGAGATACAATATTCGCATTCCACAAGCCCAAATACAGCACCAAATATCCTTTGTATCTGTGAAATTATATACCTGTAGCTTTCCATTTCCAATACAATTCGTATTATTTTCAGACACAGCCCGGAGCTAGAAACTCCATAATAAACTATCGAAATTATGAATCGAAGGTGAAAGGTTGCGAAGATCTATCGAGTCATGGTGAGATACAAGGTAAGAAAGTGATAAAAATAGTAACAATGTTAAGTGTGACGCTGTTGTCTTTGTCATATACCATTTTTGTTCAACAATTTCACAATTGATTTTTTTCATATGCCTCTTATACGGTAAAAGCTACGCGGCACAATACTGACAAAGATATTCACATGTCATATTATTGCTTATGATAGTAACTAACTGAAATCTTCGACTGTTACGGCTTATTACTTACTACTGCTATAAAGATACATTCTTGATACTGATGACTAATTAGAGTAGACAAAAATATGCTCAAAGTTATAGCCCTTCAAAAATACGATTTTGATATCTATCAACAGCTATGAGAATACACTCAGTGACGTTAGAAATAAGACACCCAGAAAAGATTTGTTTTGCTTTACCTTTGTTAATATATTATCTCTTAGTTTTTGTGCTAAAAGCACTTTCTGAGAGATGAGTAGTATAGATATTTTTAATTATTGCCCTTTCATTTACTAATGCTAAGCATAAAAAATGTATCGAGTTCGAAGACGTCCAAATTATCACCATGTTAGCAACTTTGACATGGTTAGAATTATTGTCTATCGAGATGTTGGTTTGTCCTATCACAAAATTGGCCGCCGTGTTAATTGTACTGCAATGACGGTAATGCATGTGTGTCGTGTGTGGAAAGAAGAAGGTAGAGGAACACGAAGAGGGTCAGCTGGTTCACAGAGGCTTATCACAAAGCGTCAAAATAGGCGCTTCGGACAACTAACCCTACGACACCGTTTTGCTACTACGCGTCAGATCGCTGATCAATGGTTTGGCGTACACTCCATCGCCGCATTCGAGCCTTTGGACTTTCTTCATATCGTCCACGGATAGTGCTTCCTTTGACTGCCGCCCAACGTCAACGTTTGAACTTGAGCAGAGAACGGCAACATTTGGAGGCAAACATTGGATGAGAGTCGTATAGTCCTACCTATTCGATATAAATACATTGGATTTTATGCATAATGACAATAATTGATATTTCAACATAACGAAATTATGTTTGATCATAGGCGTGGATACTTGTACCGACCAATATTGTTACAACCGTGGAAAATATACTAAGTGACATATAAATCCGAACACCCAGTTTAAATGGTTTTATTTTAATAAAAGTTGGTGAATGTATTTATCTTACTGTAAATAACAGGTGAAAAAATTTTCAGCCTTATCAGTTGGACACTCCGGTTTTTATACTGCTTTTTTTAATTCACTAACGCTCTAAAAATGAATATTTCAGCCGCATTAAAGAAACAACGTTGGCGGATTTTGGTTCTTGACATCCTTTACGATCGGTTACGATGCCTAGAGTACGGAGACCTGTACGATTTCGTCAACTTAGTGAGTTTGATAGGGGCCGTATAGTGGGACTTCGGGAAGCTGGACTTTCTTTTCGGGCAATTGCAGTTAGAGTGCAAAGAAGTGTAGACACTGTGGTTAGGTGTTGTCAGGCATGGCTCCGAGAAGGCCGTACGCAAAGAGCAAGGGGCACTGGACGCCGCCGTAGAACAACAGACCGTGAAGATCGCCGCCTAAGATTATTGGCCTTAAGGGACCGTTTCTCCACTATCAGGTCCACTGCAAATGAATGGTTTGCAGAACACGGAAGACCTATTGGCATGCGAAGTGTTTACCGACGAAAGAGAAGTTTTGGCTTGTTTTCATACCGGCCACACTGGGTCCTTCCTTTAACTCGAGAACACCAACGTAATCGCTTTGAGTGGTGCAGACAACGGTCACTCTGGGATCAGGAATGGAACAGTATTGTGTTTAGTGACGAGTCTCGATTTTGTTTAGGCATGCACAATGGTCGTGCCAGGGTTAGAAGGAGACGTGGTGAAAGGAGGCATCCAGTTTTTTTTTTTGAAAGGCATGTTCATCACACTGTTGGAGTTATGGTTTGGGGTGCTATAGCTTATGGTTCCAGGTCACCTTTAATCTTCATCAGAGGTATCATGAACGCGCAGCGTTATATCCACGAAGTTCTAGAACCCTATCTTTTACCTTATCTTGACACCCTGGCAGATCCAACTTTCCAACAAGATAATGCCCGACCACATGTTGCAAGAGTCACAATAGACTTCTTTCAACATAATGATGTCACATTGTTACCATGGCCACCAAGATCTCCCGACTTATCCCCAATTGAGCACGTGTGGGATATGATGGGTAAGAGATTGCTCAATTTGCAACGTCCTCCTCAGACTCTAGAAGCACTTCGAGAGGAGTTGGTGGTTGCCTGGAATGAGATACCACAGGAGGACATTGACCACCTGATCAGAAGCATGCCTAGGCGCGTTGGAGAATGCGTAGCACATCAGGGTGCATCCACACATTATTAAAGGTCAAAGGGCTTTAAAGCAGTGCAATCAATTTGAAATTTTTATCATTTACTTATTATGCTTCATTAAGTACTTATACAAAATTTTATTAAAATAAAACCATTTAAACTGGGTGTTCGGATTTATATGTCACTTAGTATACATTATATAATAAAAATGAACTTTTCAATGTTCTGTTACGGTTTGAGCTAAGTGAAACTAATAAGTAGTTTCATACACGTTCGAAAGAACAGGAATGTGAATCACAATGACAATATGCTTAATTCTGTTCTTGTCGCTGATGATGACAAAGACCCATATGAATTTTCATGATGCAGCTGTCGAACAGATCTCGAATGAAATTGTATAATATTTGCGCTTACACTGCTCGATTTAGTTATGCGAAGAAAGGAAAACGTACATGCCTGAAGTCTGTAACTAGTAAAAACTACTTTACCTTGAAAGCCCGACTAAGAGATTTTACGAGTAGGTCATCATTCCGCCATGCACCAATTTCCTGGTTCAGTATTATTCCTAGAATATACTACTTTAAAATAATGTTAAATATGCTTTTCCTTTCTTCCGCAGATTTCAAAATCGAGAATATTTTCTGTGTAGGAAGCACCATGCTGGAATGTTGTTATGCTAAACATGTATGTAATAGTAATGATGGAAGCTAAAATACACACGATAGTTGAAATCAGGACCATAACACTTTTTCTAAACAGTTTCTATCAATAACAGTGCATCAGATATTGTTTCTCGTGGAGTCATATTGTTCGTTTTGTCGAAAGCTGTAATGAGATTTTACAGTTCACGAGAAGGTGATTGGAATGTGAGTTTTTGTAAAAAGTGAAAATGCATTGTTTCTTGCGATAACTTTGGGAAAGTAACTGTTTAATATCTCATATTTCTCGGATAGATTAGTGCAAAAATATAGCTATTATGTAACTCAGCAGAGGTGTTGCGATGAAGCAAAACTATCGGTTAAGGTTAAGCAGTACCTCCATCCATTCCTATGTAGTAGAATTATAACCTAACTGGTTTATTTCTTGGGATATACATGAGACGTTTATAAATGATAAAGAGAACTTTTTGCAATCTTTCCTCAATGTTGTAAAAAGCGTGGAAACTCATATGCATTTTGTGATGCAAACAAGCAGTTAATAAACAGGTAGGAAGGAGGACCATTTTTCTACTTTTAAAATTTGTGAAAAAATTTCTCACAGAGGCTTTTTTTTTGATGGAAAACTTACCAAATATCTCAACATTTGCACTGGGCTGAGCCCCTATGTCAATAAGCATACGAGTAATCATGATATTATAAAAAAAATTTCACAAAACGTAAAAAATTGGAAACGGGTACCGTAAAAGCCCCTATCTTCGGACAAAATTTGGAATATTTTCTCAATATTGAATGTTTTAATGTGGACTATTACTATTCTGGCTATAAAAACATTGCCAGTGGTATGGAATCAGTCAAAGTATATAACCTACCTATAAATATGTCAGTGAGGTATGAAAAAAAAAAATAAAAATCGTTGTCCGAAGTTAGGATATATTTTCCCAAATTTCGGACATGGACGTTTTACTGCGAAATTGAATAAAAAACTCGATTTGGACACTTAGGAAATACTGTGCCCCACTTCAAAAAATATATCAATTATTGTCCGAACTTAGGACATACGGTTTTCAATGTATTTTAGAATGGATCATTCAAAATTTTATTTTTTTCGAACACTTAGGAAAAAATGCACATAATATAACTGAAAAAGTGATTCATTCCAAGGAACTAGCTACAAACTACGTAAACAAATAGGTAGAAAATGTTATAGAAAAAATACATCAAGAAATTTAAAAAATCTACAATACTCCTGTCAAGTCTTCCGAAAATCTAAAAATTCCTCTCCGTTTTGTCGGTGTCCCAAGAACAGCGCAAATGTCCTCCTGAATCACGTCGTTAAGTCGATAAGTGGGTATACAAAAGACTCAGAGTCCTTTCGTCGCAGACAACTTATCTGTAGCTTGGACCCATCAGAATTGAGAATTTTGGCGACGAACTTCTTCTCTAATTGGTGTTTTGAATGTTCGTTATACATAAAAGTGCAAAATACAAATTTACCGTTTTCAATAATATTGTCAGCGTGAATAATAGCATCGCCATATTTTTGATGCTGTAGTGTAGATAAAGGAACGTCCCACTCACTGTTATCATCTTCTTCATCGCGTTCTAAATTCAAATCGTTTTCCAGATGGTTGTCACTTTCTTTCAAATCAAGTACATCTTCGTTCACATTTTCTTGATGTGTACTTCCATCCCTATTTACTTCTCCGTCCTTATTTTCCATGGCAGTTATAGCCTTGCCAGCTGGAAGGTTCAGCTTCTTTTAGACCGTTTAGGTGCGGTATCGGTAAGTCTGGCATTTTTTAGATGTTCAGTAAAGGTTTCACATCATTTTGAAGAATTTTCTGCGGTCTGATGTTCAGAAGTTGTGGGTAGTCGCTTAAGAACTTGACTAGAGTCTAAAGGAAATATACCACATGCGCGGAAACCAGATTTAATATGTTTCTCTTCTGACTCACTAATAGCATCCAGTGTCTTCTTCAGCAGCAATGGGAAATATTCTTTTGGAACTGTTCCACGGTGGCGTTTTTTCCATTCGAAAAGAGTATTTCTCCAAGCTCTTTTTAGCGGACGAAAGTATGACATTTTTATTATTTTTATTCCATCCTTTTTTTTGAAGTAGTATAGCGGAACCCTGTCAAACCAGTCACTGAATATAAAAGAATCGAACCAGTCACTTGCGCTTCTATTATATAAAGTTCCTGGCGGTCCATTTTTGTCCAGGTGTCGTGAAGGTTTGTGGCTTTGTAGATGATGTATGCAGGAAGTCTGGATCCGCTGGCCGATACTGCGAACATCACTGACGTGCTGGACCTAGAACAATCGATAACTTTTTCTGCGTGTTTTGATCCGCGTCGCACAGTGATGCTCATGTTGGTCTCGTCATAATTGATAATATTCTCCGCTGGAACCCCTTGCAATGTTGAAGAATTCTTCGATGATTTCCTTTGAGATAGCCGCCCTTTGTCGTTTTATATTTTCACTCAGGCGAGAAGATATCAACCGCTTATGTCGAGCCATGAAAGATTTTAACCATTTACGACCGGGCTCGTTATTCTGGAATCGTTTTTCAACTACACCTTTCCGATCCAAGAACCCCTTAACAATTTGTTTAACATCGGTGCCTGTCAGTGGATAACCCCAATTGGCTGCGGTTGAAATACCATTAACTAAATGCTTCTCATCGTTAGTTGATAAAACTTGTGGTCTACCATTTTTGGAAATGTGCTTTCCCTGATATTTATCGGAAAGTGTTGATTTTGGTATATTATATCGCTCTCCAGCAGTTCTCAAGCTCGATGTGCCATTTGCGACCTTCAATAAGGCAGCCTCTTCATAGTTCGTATATTTCCCTCGCTTTCTTCGACTTGTTGGAGCCATGGTCTACCTGATAACAGAGAAAATTATAAAAATAGTATTTCCCAGACTATGAAGCACCATAGTTTTAAGCAAATTATATTTACATAAGGCTCACAAAACATGTCTATCACATTATCATGCATTTTTAATAAAAAATAATGAGTTTCATACTACTTACCATCAAAGTATGCAGAGAACAAAACAAATGCAACTTAACCGCTCATTTAAAACGTAACACCTTTAGATAACGACACAACACACGAATTTTTTGTTGAGGTTATTGCCCAAAGATGGTGCAATTGGTTTATTAAGTTTATGACGATTTGTCCGAAGTTAGGCTACCATCCGAAGTTATGGCATTTTACGGAATTCTAAAAAACTAAATAGTACGAAACTACATATCTCGCTACATATTACTAATATTATCTTTTTTGGTGTATTTGGAGCAGAGATATAAAACATTGCATTACATCATTTCACCGAAATTAGCATGTCGGTAAAATGAAAAAAAGTGCATTCTAACATTCAGCAAGCACATGCCGTCTGCTGCTGCATCTCATTTCTTCATTCCGAACAAGACTCAGAAGCATGTTTATCTATCGGAAATGGCAGCACTCACGCATAAAATTTAATGTTACGCTGGATTGAACATCAGCTCATTTGGATTGTAAGAAGCTATCTGTGATTGCTGCTGTTTAGATGTAAAAACGGTTGATATGAGAACAACAATTGTTCAGTCTGCTTCTTGTGCAAGACTAGCAGATTGTCTTATACGCTTTTCCTATGTCTATTTGCTCCTTACAAGAAGTTTTTGATCAGACGGATTCTCCTTTTATCCTTCATTATACTCTGCAAACTTGCAGTAGCACGTGATGTGTTTTGCCGCTCTCTTACTTTTCGGTAACAGATTATAGCAAGTGCTTTTACATTTTTACCTACAATGACAACTGGATCTGCACCTCTGTGCACCAGTTAAGAGCTGATAAATTAGAAAACCTTTAACCTTTACGTTACTCCTGGTTTTTGCTTTCTGAACCCTTCGTGCCAAGCAGTGATTCCAGATGTTTTTTGAATCACTAACAAACCTTAGAAGCCACACGACTTGATGCTTAAGCACGAACAGAATGGTAAATGATGCTTTGTGTGTTCTTAACCCTTGTCTAGGGAATATCATAGCTTCAAGATTTCTATTTGCTTCTGTAAAATGAGGTTCTGTCATGACTGTGTTAGCACTTCAGGCATTGCAGTCACGAAATTCTTGATTTGGCGGGTATGGGCGAGATGGTTGCAACCATTTTCTCTACCGATTTCAAAGCTGAAGTTTCTATTTGTGGATGCGACTGCACATTTGATTCAATCCCCTCGTTGCTGAAAATTCGACCATGAACGTCCCCCCAACGCCCGAATACCGTTGATACAGAAGGATCCTACAACATGCGGGAAGTAATATTCAAGCGTAAAGGGATGCTCTTGTCGCTCAACAAAGCTTCCGGTCCGGACCTGATCCCTGCTGTTGTATTGAAGGGATGTGCAGTGGAGCGACTTTCGGATCTGTTTCAGATATCTTATCAATCAGGCACCATCCCAGAAAATTGGAAATTTGCTCATGTTCAATCCATCCCCCCAAAAAAATCGTAATTGATGGGTTCTGCTCTTCATCCCACATTGTCAACACTGGTGTTCCCCAGGTATCGGACTTCGCTCTGGCATTGTTCCTCTTACCACAGTCTACCAGCCGGTTAACAGCTTCAAAGCCAGTCAGCGCGCAAGCTGGCTCCAGCAATCCATTCCTGTTCGATCAATCTAATCCACACCTTTAATGCTGAAATCATTCTTGGGGATGCAACAATCTTGTACAAAGTTTCTTTAAGGTCCTCATAGCAGCCGCGGTGCCCTGGCTTGTGCCTGCGCCGCTGCTTCGGTGTAAAAAAACTGTTATTTGACCATTATTAAACATTGTGATTTATTTATTTATTGATTTCCAACAGGTGAAACCCAATTACAGGAAACGCTGGAAAAAATAACAATTAAAGAGACATGGTTCTTGGACTTAAATCTATAGTATCACACATTCTAAATAAGATTGGATGATCTATAGCAGTTAATAATCGATGCACAACTGTCACTGTAAATATCACACGATTCAGTAACACTGTTCATGACGCAGCACATGAGATTAATTGGCGATTTTGTCATAACATTTGTACGGCCAGCTTGACAATAGAATGCTGTTTGTTGTCGACTCCCTAGCCTTGGAACGCCGAAACATATTTTTTCAAGTAAATTTTGACAGTCAATTTTACGGTAACTGAGACCATACAAGAACGACAAAGCAAATATGTTTCGTCTTGTTGACAGTGAATCCAAATTTAAAAACTCTAATAGGGCACTATGGTCACAACCTCTTTCTGGATAAGAACCTGTGCATTTAAGGTGAAAATACCTTAAAGCTTTACGTTGAATGGCCTCAAGGATCACGACAGAATTTTGGTATATAGGAGACCAGATCAGAGTCGCATACTCCAACTTGCTCCTGACAAAAGTAAAAAATAAAGTCATTAATGTATCAACATTGGACAAACCCTTCCAGTTTCTGATATAGAAACCAAGTAGTCGAGTGGCAGCTGACGAGATAGTGAGTATATGCTCAGTAAACGTTAGCTTGGTATCAAAAATGACTCCAAGTCCTCTATAAGAGGTGCATCTGTCTATAACCTGACCATTGATGTTATAATTATCATAAAATAAATAGTTAACTTTTCTTGTATAACTCATAACTTTACATTTCGAAGCATTCAGACTGAGACAGTTTCGTGAACACCATGACGAAATTAGAGCTAAGTCATATTGCAACATGACGCAATCCTCGACTGTCTTGATTGACGTGCAAATTTTCAGGTCATCAGCGAAAAACAAATGTAAACACTTCAGTTCAAAAGACAAGTCATTAATAAATATTACAAACAATAATGGACCTAGATTTGACCCTCAAATATGAATTCATGAGCGACAGCATTGCATCAGACATACCCACTGTTTTAAGCTTATCCAGAAGTGCATAATGATCAACTTGATCAAACGCCTTCTGAATATCTGTGTAGATGACATCAACTTGTCCCTGGCCGTCCAGTACTTCAGAAATGTACTGAGTAATTAGAGCCAAGTTGGTGACCGTAGATCTGCCTCTCATAAACCCATGTTGATTAATAGAGACTGCACCCCTGACCGAGCAGTAAACCGTTTCATAAGCGATGAACTCAAACAACTTGCTGAAATTGCACAGGATTGCTATTTGGCGATAGTTGGAGATATCAGAGATATCTCCACTTTTGTGAATAGGACATATTTTAGAGGTCTTCCAGATATTTGGATATGTCTCTGATTTTAGAATTAGGTTGAATATGGAAGCCAGCGGATTCGCTAGTATATGAATGCAATCTAACGAAAAAACTTGGAATACCATCACATCCAGACGTCATTTTGTTCTTTAATCTTTTCGAAGCCCTAATTACGTTTTCTTCACTTATATTTTTTAAAGAAATGATGTCGGTAGAATTATTTGTTGGAGGAGATGACCCTAGTAGACCAGACGGGATAAAAACTGTTGAAAAGAAGGTAGCAAAACTGTCCACTATATCCTGAGGCGTATCGCAGACATTGCCGTTAAGCGTCATCCTGGGAGCATTCTAGATTGCTGTTTTTTGATCTGGGCAAATGACCAGAATTTGCTAGGATCATTGACAATGGCATCCTCAACCGATTGGACGTAAGCGGAGTAGGCAACACTGATCTGGTTCTTAATGAGCTTCCTAAAATTACTGAACTGATCATAAGAAAACTTAGTACCGTCACGTTTCCAGTTCCTTCTTGCTATGTTCTTCTTCTTGATATTAAGTATAATTTCACGTGTGAACCATGGGGGATACGAAAACATTTTATTTTTACATTTAGGGACATGGACCTCAAAGATGTTATTTATAACTGAATACAAGGCGGTACAAGCGACATCAACATTAACTGCACTGATCACCTCCGTCCAATTAACATCTTGCAAGGTTGTGTACATTTCAGGAAAGTTAGCTTTGCGAAAGTTAAACCGTGGAGAATTAGCAAATGGGAATTTCGTTGGAGATCCGGATGTAATGAATTCCATGATCAGTGCAGGATGATGAACGTCCTCTTTAACAGAAGGTTAGGATATTTCCTAAAATTAAATCCAGTATTCGACCATTTATATTTGGAATATTATTAAAATTAGTTAAATCTAAAAACGAAATAAAGTTGCTCATTAATTGAGACTTCTGATCATTACCGCCACTGTTGAATGATGCGACATTAAAGTCACCAGCAACAATTATTCTACAGTTACTGAATGCCTTGTTAAATACTTTCAAAGCTTCAAGGTACTGACCAAACATGTCCAAATTAATTGAAGGCGGAATATAAATAGAAAAGATAACAAAATGATCATGGTTAATAATAAGCCTAATACATACAGTATCAATCGACGGAAAGTTTCGACTCAAAGCACTAGCGTCAATTCTAATTGCATGGAAATCGCGTTTTATGGCTATCAGGACTCCTCCGCCGGAAACTAGGCCAGATCGAATAAAGTCACGATCACATCTGAACACACAGTATTCAGCCGGAAATAATTCACTATCACTCACATTCACAGACAGCCACGTCTCAGTCAAGCAAATTAAATCAAATTCGTAGTCACTGACTGCATTGAAGAATGACACCGTCTTAGAATTGAGACCACGAACGTTCTGGTAGGAGCACCTTAGCTTAAGTCTCTCATGACAATTTGGTCTGTTATTGGGTTCAGTTATGCGTTTAAAGTAACAATCTTCGGAACCCCATTGCAAAGCAACCGATGTATTTTTATATTTTTCATTGTTTTTTAGGGTATTAGTCTTCTTGATTATAGTACGAACCATCTCCTCTGAGTGAAAGATTGCCTTTACTGGCCTGGTCGAGCCTTGTCTAAATTTTCCAATGCGCAGAACCTTAACGCAGATTAGTAAAATTACCATCGACAGCCCCAAGCAAATCTTTAACAACAGCTTGATCAGAAGCCAGTCTTTCCTTTCCATCAGTACCTGTCGGTTTCGGCAAGCCAAATATCATAAAATTCTTTTTACGCTTTTCTCTTTCATGAACTTCCTGAACAACCTCCTCAAGCACAGAGGAATCAGATGAGTTTGAACTATTGGTAGCCTTAAGCTCACTAATTTATTGTTGCTGAAGCTACCCAGTACCAGACGTGATTTGTAGAGGAGATTAGTCTAGATTAATAGTAGAAAGTGAAAAATCATCTTGCGTCTGAAGAATTGATCGTCTGAGTTCTGCGTTTTTTCCTGCGCGTATTGTTTTGATTACCCTTAATCTGATGTATCGGGAGAACAAGTGTAAATATAACTTCATGAAGCAGGCCTCGCATTACATCTTATAAAGATGAAGGATTGTCACGTTCAATCATTAAGAAAAAACTGATTGGTTAATTTAAAACTGGCGCTATAAATTAATAAAATCTGAGATGTTATTTCACTCCATTTTTTATTTTAAACATAATGAATAATACCGCCCATTGTGCTCATAACATTCCGTGACGCCGGCGCTAATTCAATATGCTGAAGATTTATCATAAAAAACATATTAAAGCCATTCATTCACCTTACCACCTACCTCGAAGCCGCGTTTTATAGAACAACTTGATTTGTGGTAGCAGACGGTTTTCATTCACCTGTCTGAAAATTGTAATGTTTAGGAACACAACTTATATGGTAAAGGGCTTCCAGCCAGTTAAAACAGATTCATTTTTCCTAGCATTCATAGTGTGCCACTATGAATTATGAATTGAAACTGATTTATTGAAATGGGTTTTGAGAAAATATTCTTAGATCGTTAGGTAACCTTCCTGTTTTAATTTTTGTTGCAATAAATATAGTTGCTTTATATTTTCCCCGGTATCCGGTGCCTCTGTTAATTAATATACAGGGTGCTTTAAAACCTGAGTCATTAATTTTAACTGCTTGTAGGACTCGTCAAAAGGAGTTGATATACCAAAAATCACCTATATGTGATGCATTGTAAAAGAAATAGAGGCTGAACTATACTTGAGCGCATATCGTCAATATTTTATTTCTTATTTTAAAATGAAAGACTAGGATGTAACTTGCACGAAAATCTCATTTTTCCTTTAAGGAGCCCTCTGCTTGCTATTTTATAGAACTTCAAAGTTGCATTTTGGATGATAATACTGTGGTATAGAATACTGCTTTATAAGCGCTTTTTTTCTTGTTTATATACTAAGTGACATATAAATCCGAACGCCCAGTTTAAATGGTTTTATTTTAATAAAATTTTGTATAAGTACTTAATGAAGCATAATAAGTAAATGATAAAAATTTCAAAGTGATTGCACTGCTTTAAAGCCCTTTGACCTTTAATAATGTGTGGATGCACCCTGATGTGCAAAGCATTCTCCAACGCGCCTAGGCATGCTTCTGATCAGGTGGCCAATGTCCTCCTGTGGTATCTCATTCCAGGCAACCACCAACTCCTCTCGAAGTGCTTCTAGAGTCTGAGGAGGACGTTGCAAATTGAGCAATCTCCTACCCATCATATCCCACACGTGCTCAATTGGGGATAAGTCGGGAGATCTTGGTGGCCATGGTAACAATGTGACATCATTATGTTGAAAGAAGACTATTGTAACTCTTGCGACATGTGGTCGGGCATTATCTTGTTGGAAAGTTGGATCTGCCAGGGTGTCAAGATAGGGTAAAAGATGGGGTTACAGAACTTCGAGGATATAACGCTGCGCGTTCATTATACCTCTGAGGAAGATTAAAGGTGACCTGGGACCATAAGCTATAGCACCCCAAACCATAACTCCAACAGTGTGATGAACATGTCTTTCAACAAAAAACTGTGGATTCCTCCTTTCATCACGTCGCCTTCTAAGCCTGGCACGACCATCGTGCATGCCTAAACAGAATCGAGACTCGTCACTAAAGACAATACTGTTCCATTCCTGATCCCAGAGTGACCGTTGTCTGCACCACTCAAGGCGATTACGTCGGTGTTCTCGAGTTAAAGGGAGGACCCAGTGTGGCCGGTATGAAAACAAGCCAAAACTTCTCATTCGTCGGTAAACACTTCGCATGCCAATAGGTCTTCCGTGTTCTGCAAACCATTCATTTGCAATGGATCTGGTAGTGGAGAAACGGTCCCTTCAGGCCAATAATCTTAGGCGGCGATCTTCAGGGTCTGTTGTTCTACGGCGGCGTCCAGTGCCCCTTGCTCTTTGCATACGGCCTTCTCGAAGCCATGCCTGACAACACCTAACCACAGTGTCTACACTTCTTTGCACTCTAACTGCAATTGCCCGAAAAGAAAGTCCAGCTTCCCGAAGTCCCACTATACGGCCCCTATCAAACTCACTAAGTTGACGAAATCGTACAGGTCTCCGTACTCTAGGCATCGTAACCGATCGTAAAGGATGTCAAGAACCAAAATCCGCCAACGTTGATTATTTACTGCGGCTGAAATATTCATTTTTTGGAGCGTTAGTGAATTAAAAAAAAGCAGTATAAAAACCGGAATGTCTAACTGATAAGGCTGAAAATTTTTTCACTTGTTATTTACAGTAAGATAAATACATTCACCAACTTTTATTAAAATAAAACCTTTTAAACTGGGTGTTCGGATTTATATGTCACTTAGTATATATATATATACACATATATTCTACCTTGTTCAAGTTTTTAATTAGGCGCATAAAATTATATTTATCTAACTTTAAAAACATGCTATTGTTGTTTGAGTAATCAACCAGACGGTTAAGATCTTCTTGAATATTTTTGCAGTCTTCAATACTCCGTAGAAAAAATTTTGAAATCATCCGGATATAGAAGGAATTTACAATTTCTTATATATTCATCGATATTATTTAAATATATTGTGAAAAAAAGCGGTCCCAGGTGACTTCCTTGTGGAACTCCCGATGTTACAATAGAAGGTTGAGACTCGTATCCATTCACAGTGATGATTTGTTGTCTGTTTGTTATGTATATATGTTAGCGGAAACTGGGAGTATTTCTCCCAATGCTTCCTTCAGCCATGCTTCCTTCTCAGTGATGTCTTCTCCACGTGACCAGAAGGTACATTTGAATATTCTGGAGAAAGAAATTGTCTTTAACGTTTTTTTAAAGCATCCTGAACTGGAAACTCATGATATTGACAGACGTGTGGTAAGCAATACATACTTATGTCCTAATTTTCAACATTGTTAAAGAATGTAAAAAAAACAAAAATTGTCTCCACCTCACAAGCTGTTGGATACAGTTGATAACTTTGATCGGAATGCTATCAGATGCAAAGCTCATCCATTTTTTGAAAAGTATATAAAGTATATAAAAGTATTACAGAAGGTTAATAGTGATGAAGACTTACCTACTTTCAAAAGGACCACATACTATGGTTTACTCAAAGAACTTCATTTTGACTATAGAAAACGGGGCAGAAATAGTATTTTCACGGACAGCCAAGAGATTATTTTATGGAGAAGGAATTATAAAGAAATACCGCGACCAGGGCAGGAAGATTTATTACTTGGATAAAACCTGGATAAATGCAGGACATACAAAACCCAAAGTATGAGCTAACTCGACAATTAAATCAGTGAAACAAACCTTCTTAGGTGGACTAACCACTGACCTAAAGAATCCGTAAGGTATGTATATCTAAAAAATGGTGTCAAGGAGACTGAATCTATGAGCCCAGGCTGAAAACTTAGCTACACTAAGCTTAGCGATATCTAGTATATTTGAAACCAATACCAACTAGATGTTGCGCTTGTATTATTAGTTTTCTTGAATACGATATAAAATAATTAAAGGGTTGTCCAATAGAGACGCAGGAAAGTAAACGTCAATTTGACATAGACGCCATCTTTGTTTTCTGTCACCGACATGTCATTTTGTTAGTTGAATGTTTAGCATTGATCGCTATGGAGTCGTATTCGATTGAAGACCGCATTAAAGTTATTCAAGAGCACTACAAAAATGGTGCAAAAATAAAAAAACACGTTTCGCGCGCTTCGTGAACATTTCGGTCGCAACAACCGCCCAAACGAAACAACCATCGGTCGTCTGGTGCGTAAATTCGAGGCAGCAGGTTCTGTGGCAAATCTGCCAGGCTCTGGCCGGCCAAGGAGCGTTCGCACACCGGAAAATATTGCTGTTGTGAAGGAGAGTGTGAGAGACGATCCGAAACAATCAACAACGCGTCGATCCCAAGAATTGGGCATTTCGAGAACCAGTTTGCTCCACATTCTCCACAAGGATTTGAATGTACACGCCTACAAGATCCAATTGATGCAAGAGCTGCGTCGGGCTGACCATTTTTCGCACCGAACGTTCTCAGATTGGCTCCTTGAACACCGCCAAATTGATGCCAATTTTTCATCAAAAATCATGTTCAGCGACGAAGCGCATTTCACTTTGAATGGGACGGTAAACAAGCAAACCTGCCGCATCTGGGCGAACGAAAATCCCCGTGAGTATCAAGAGCAGCCGATGCATCCCCAAAAAGTGACTGTGTGGTGTGCATTGTGGTCAAAAGGCATCATCGGACCTTACTTTTTCGAAAATGCGGCCGGGGACGCCGTTACCGTCAATTCTGAGCGATATCACGTGATGATAGAGGACTATGTTTTGCCGCAACTTGAAGGAATGGATATGGACGATGTTTATTTCCAACAAGACGGTGCAACATGCCACACAACCAACGTCAATATCCGTCAATTGCAGTCCTTCTTCGGTGATCGCGTGATTTCGCGCAGAGGAAATGTGCCATGGCCACCAAGATCGTGCGATTGGACTCCCTTGGACTTCTTTTTATGGGGATATTTGAAAAGCAAAGTCTACGTCAACAAACCAGCCACCCTCCAAGAACTCAAAAACAACATCATTGCCTAGATAAATGGCATAGAACCGACCATGTTGCAAAATGTCATTGAAAATTTCGACCATCGCGTGGACGTCTGTAAATCCAGTCGTGGTGAACATTTGAGCGATATTATTTTTCATACATAAGTGGTATAAATGAATGGAATACAAAAAAAACATGAAGAAGTTCCTTTGAACGTTGGTTTGAAGGAAAGCTTCCAAAGCGTGACGATAATGCCGTCATTGGACTTGATAATGCCGCATGCCACATTAGAAGATTAGAAAAAATTCCCACAATGCCCACAAGAAAGGCAAAAGTTCAACAATGGCTCCTATCAAAAGACATTAGTTTTAATGAAAATGTGGCTGCAGACAATAGAACATTGACATTTTCTGACGTGAAAAATTTGTTTTATGAAGCTGTCAACCGAGTGACCACTGGAAAGATTGCATCCGTCACGTTTAAGAGGCAATTGGAACAAAGATGTGGGATCTGGTCGATGATCGATATTCAAATTGAACCTGTAAAAATTAATAGAATTAATACTTCCAGCGAATAAAGAATTGTGAAAAGTATGTGCACTTCTTTCTATAAAAAATAATCATTTATCTTGTTAGGTTATTCCAAGACCATTGAGGAAAATACGGACCTGTACAATCTCACTTTTGGGCATATTGTGTTTCAGCTCATTTGTGTTTCAAATATAGGAATCAAATTGGGAATACGAAAGAGCAGAGGAATGTTTTTCAGTTTTTTCCAAAAAAGGTTCTTTGGAATTTCGTATTTACAAATATATTCTTTGTAACCCAAATAATGAGTCACAGCAAGACTGTTTCCCATTAAAGTTTTTTACAATAAAATATATAAATAACAAAAGGTTTGACAATTAAGCCCGTTTCTTCTGTAGAAGACAAAAATTTCATACTTATATTTCAAAAAATTATTCATTGAACCCAGGTATTACGCAATGATAGTTGGATACTGGAAGCTTTACGTTGCTACTTAAAATGACGCCATCTTAGTCGATAGTTTCTTTGTACTCTAGATTAAGTAACTTCTGGTATAAGTGCATGTCATGCTTCAAATTGCTCCATTACTATTCGCTTGTCATAATTCGTTTACATCGTTCTAAAATATGTATTATCAGCATTATAACAGGGCCTTGTATTGATACATACATAAGACGAAGACAGATCTCTGATAGTATCTGAGATTAGTTTTTTTGAACTCCCGCTGATTATGCTGATGACTACTTGTGCATTCCAGATATTTTCCATCCAGAAGTTATTAATTCATAGGTTAATGACTGATGATTCCCACAAAGAATATGTGTTTCTGTATGCAATCTCCAGTCAAGGATACCAAGGAATTTTTTATATCTATTAAAAGATCGTTGTATCCATTTGTGGAAATCGTGATTATCCGTGCACGCACATTTTCACTTTTTAAACGTCCTTAAACTAAACCGGCGCTCTCATCTGAATTCTTCGCCTCTATTAAAGTACCTAACGCATAAGTGAAAACCGTCTCTTGTGCCGCCTGAATAGCAAAACGCTATTATTTTTTATCTTCATCTTCAACGTCGGCGCCGCAGAAGCAGATTTCATAAAGTGGTTACATTAGTGTAGTCGCTGTTTTGATAAAACTTCCTTTGTAACAATTTTTCCACATCGGAGCCTCCGCAATATCGGTATAACATAAGTAGTCAAATATATTCAATAAGTCATCCTATTAAAAAAACAATATTGATGAAATAAAAGCAAAAACAGACGAGTTCATAGAATATTTCACGAATATAGGAGAAAACTTGGCAAATAATATCAAACAAACTGCTGATGTTCATCTGCAAGTTTAGCTAAAGTTTTTGAAAAATTACTTCTTAATGAAATGATTACTTTTTTTTTTCTTTCTCTTAATAAATTAAAAATTTTAAATTCAAATCAATATGGTTTTATAACGGGCAAATCTACAACAGAAGGGCATTAAGTATAGTAGATGAAATTACCCAAAATATGGAAGGAAAAGTACCATCGATATGCGTATTTGTGGATTTACAAAAAGCGTTTGATACAGTTAACCACAATATACTTTTGGAAATCTTAGAAAAAATAGGTTTTTGTGGAAAGATATATACATACTTTAATAGAAAATTATTTATCAAAGAGGCCGCAATCAGTAAAATTATTAAACTCGTATAGTAAAGAAATCTTTGTTAAATGTGATGCACCACAAGGTACAATTTTGGGTCCTCTGTTATTCAATATTTATTTAAACGATATATTCATAATTAATAGTATTGGTAAAATACTCAGTTTTTTGGACGACACTGCTATACTCTATAAAGGTAACGATTAGAACGACTCAAAAGATGTTATCCAAAATGACTTTTGCAAAACTATTCAGTGGTTTAATAACCGAAAATTAACAGTTTTTACCATTTTCATCAATACCTAATCATCTACCAAAGTATAACCTACTCAGCTTCAAGGTAAATGATAGAAGTCAAAAAATCAATAGAGTTAATGATACAATAAATATTTAGGAATTTATCTAGATCCCCACTTGAGATGAGATGTACATATTTCTTACATACTAAAGAAAATTAGATTCGTAGCATATAAAATAAAATTATAATATACAGGGTGACTTTGCAGTTGATTCATTAATTTTCAGATAATGATTGTAGAAGGAAGATAAACCAAAATATGGGTGTAAAAATAAAAAAAAATAAAAAAAAATTTGTGAGGTCTTGGAGCACCGGCATGCCGTCCATATGTGAGGTCTTAAGTCAAATGATTCACGAACCCGTTGTACTACATTAACAAAGGCACGAGGGGTTGGTTGCACTCGATTGGGAAACCGATCCGCATAAACATGTGCCATTTTTTATTTCGTTTGAGCCACGCAACAGACACCACTATCCACTACCGACTGACACTGACTGTATAGAACTGAATGAAATAATTCTAAAAACATCGTTCCAAATTCTTTCGCTTTTTTGTTTCCGATGCGATGAACCGATAAGGCGAATTATATCCGTTGTCGCCAAACACGAGCACATAATATTATTATTGAGACAGGGCGGTACTCAAACTTCCAAAGGGCTATAACTTTGTTACTTTAATTTTACCAGAAAAATGGTAAAGGAAAAAAACATTTCTTTTGATCAGATCTACTCACTGTTAAAATAAATGACTCAACTTCGAAGTCACCCTGTATAATAATGTATCAAGCTTTAAACATATGGTATAGTAGTATGGGGTGCTGCATGCACGACATACCTTAACGATTCAGATGTGCTTCAAAGAATAATTTTAAAATCAATGTTTGGCAAATCACAATTATACCCAACTAATGACTTATACCATGATGCACAAGTGTATGATACTAAACAACTTTACTTCTTACATATCATCACACATTATCACAAAATTATTAGTGAACGCGACTTAATTAAACATAGTCATACCATAAATTACGCGCAAAAATGTTCCTAAACCAAACAAACCTTTAATGAAAGGATGTCACCTGTATTTAGCTCCAAAATTGTACGAACATTTTACAAATAATTTAAAACAATTACGCAATACATTAGGTTATCGAAAGATTCTCTATAATACCCTAGATTAAATGTACGGCTTTTTGCAGAAAGGAACCAACCCGGAAAAACACTTTATTATTGAGCAATTAGGCGTTGAAGTTTTGAAAATGATAAAAATTCATTCCAGACCAAAAACGATTTTAATTAATGGCATACCAAATGCTTTAAATATGTGTATGCATCTTTTTTAACGGTAAATGGTATTGCTCGTAACAGATTATTTTACAAAAAATCTAGATCTTTTATATTTAGACGGTTGGTTCGTTTCATGCAAAAAGCCGCCCAAATAAGGTATCCCATTCCTGGAAGATCAGCAGAAATTATTTATTGATTTATTACAATAGCTATACATAAATTATTAAACTAAAGAAGAACTAGAGATTCATGCGATACCCAACATACTTACATTTATCACCTACCAAACTATCTTTTATTGCGACTTCGTCTGCCATTACCAGTGAGATTTATTTGTGCAAGCACCTATTAACTATTTTAAATAGAAAACATGAATAAAAATGCCCCTGCAGTGTTACAAGGAGCCTATGTTCAACGTTCTCATTGATTCTGAAGCATTCTGACTCCGATCCATTTTAATAGCTACCTGTTCTAAAAAACTATCTTGCATTGAGTGAATATAGTTTATGTCACCAATTAAATTTGGCAACCACTGTGTCGTTCTCCAAAATACCCCGCAACAAAAAGCAGTATAAAATTCCAAAAACGTCTACAAAGAGGTGTTTAGTAGATCCACGTATGTCTTCCAATGTTTTTCATGATTTAGAATTATTTTTTTTAATGTGCATTTCAAAAGTTAATTTTGTATCAAAAGCTATACCTAACTCCCTAAGTGAATCAGCTCTCATAAGGTCAGTGTTTTCAAGTTTATATTAATCCTTTTACTGCTACACCATCGACTAGTATTTATGAGCTTTCTTTGTAAGAGTCTTGGATATTTATATCATAAATAGTTTAATTATCAAATAACTGCTATTTGACATAGATTCTGCGCATCTGTCATACTGTGTTAGTTCTGACAGGTAGCTTCTAGGTCCGGATAGTAGACTGCTAGATGCTTCAAAATTTTCCAAATTAGTCAAAAGTAGACCGTAATTTACTGTGTCGAAAGCTTCCGTATAATCCATAGAGGTGGAGTTTTTGAAGCTTGTTTTCAAAAGCAGCGATAATGAAGTTCTCATAAATGATCAAGTTTGTAGCAGTTGACCTTCCTGCGGTGACGCCATGCTGTTAGTCACTACTTATGTATCGAGTGTCCCATGAGAGTTTCTTTGATACCAGGTAATCTAAAAGCTTGGGGATTTCGACTAGAGACATGCTGCCTGATAGTTTTGCACATCATTTGCAGGATCAGGGTCATGAAATGGTGTTAAAGAAGTCTATTTCCTGTCGTTCGGAAAGACACCGAAACCTCGATCCTTTGAAGATAGATAGGAGTGGCTTTGCAAGATGAAAACACACTTTTCCAAAACAAACAGGGGAATTCCATCCGCTCCATAAGACAGCTTCCAGGGGACTTCCATCACAGTTTCTATTATTTGCTCAATTTTGGACTGATATCACGTTTCACCAGTACTGTTCCTTTTATTCTAGGGAAGCAAAACGGGTTAGTTAGTTGTCTAGGGGGGGGGGGGGGCGCAAACGATATTTTCAACCTCAGTCGAACTTCTAGAATTTATTTTATTATTGCTCCTTAAATTCATTGTGTTGTATCTGGTCAATGCCAGCTTGAAAAAAACCATGGAAAACGTTCAGAAATCCTCAGAAAGGCAATATTTTATTATATTAGAACAATATAATTACATACGTAGGTAGCATTTATAATTAAATAGGGCTCTGTTAACCGAAAAAAAAATTGAGAGACCCTGGACATGTCCCAATCCATTCCACACAAAACAATATCTTTGATGGCGAAAATGAATATGAGACCGAAAAATTCACATTATCGTATGGACGCTAGACGAGACAAAGAAGGGTGGGGTCTATAGACTATATATAGATCGTGTCTTGAGAACGTCTCCAGACCATTAAGACCCTGAACTGCCCATTAAACAAATCAAGTAATTGGTGCAAAGACTGACACAATCAAGCACTTCTATTATACCAGCTGGTCATATACTAAGTGACATATAAATCTGAACACCCAGTTTAAATGGTTTTATTTTAATAAAATTTTGTATAAGTACTTAATGAAGCATAATAAGTAAATGATAAAAATTTCAAAATGATTGCACTGCTTTGAAGCCCTTTGACCTTTAATAATATGTGGATGCACCCTGATGTGCTACACATTCTCCAACGCGCCTAGGCATGCTTCTGATCAGGTGGTCAATGTCCTCCTGTGGTATCTCATTCCAGGCAACCACCAACTCCTCTCGAAGTGCTTCTAGAGTCTGAGGAGGACGTTGCAAATTGAGCAATCTCCTACCCATCATGTCCCACACGTGCTCAATTGGGGATAAGTCGGGAGATCTTGTTGGCCATGGTAACAATGTGACATCATTATGTTGAAAGAAGTCTATTGTGACTCTTGCAACATGTGGTAGGGCATTATCTTGTTGGAATGTTGGATCTGCCAGGGTGTCAAGATAGGGTAAAAGATGGGGTTCTAGAACTTCGTGGATATAACGCTGCGCGTTCATGTTACCTCTGATGAAGATTAAAGGTGACCTGGAACCATAAGCTATAGCACCCCAAACCATAACTCCAACAGTGTGATGAACATGTCTTTCAACAAAAAACTGTGGATTCCTCCTTTCACCACGTCGCCTTCTAACCCTGGCACGACCATCGTGCATGCCTAAACAAAATCGAGACTCGTCACTAAAGACAATACTGTTCCATTCCTGATCCCAGAGTGACCGTTGTCTGCACCACTTAAGGCGATTACGTCGGCGTTCTCGAGTTAAAGGGAGGACCCAGTGTGGCCGGTATGAAAACAAGCCAAAACTTCTCATTCGTCGGTAAACACTTCACATGCCAATAGGTATTCCGTGTTCTGAACAACATTCATTTGCAATGGACCTGGTAGTGGAGAAACGGTCGCTTAAGGCCAATAATCTTAGTCGGCGATCTTCACGGTCTGTTGTTCTACGGCGGCGTCCAGTGCCCCTTGCTCTTTGCGTACGGCATTCTCGAAGCCATGCGTGACAACACCTAACCACAGTGTCTATACTTGTTTGCACTCTAACTGCAATTGCCCGAAAAGAAAGTCCAGCTTCCCGAAGTCCCACTATACGGCCTCTATCAAACTCACCAAGTTGAAAAAATCGTACAGGTCTCCGTACTCTAGGCATTGTAACCGATCGTAAAGGATGTCAAGAACCAAAATCCGCCAACGTTGATTCTTTACTGCGGCTGAAATATTCATTTTTAGAGCGTTAGTGAATTAAAAAAAGCAGTATGAAAACCGCAATGTCCAACTGATAAGGCTGAAAATTTGTTCACTTGTTATTTACAGTAAGATAAATACATTCACCAACTTTTATTAAAATAAAACCATTTAAACTGGGTGTTCGGATTTATATGTCACTTAGTATAGTTATAATTTAGACTTTTGTTGTCGAACTTACATTTACGGCATAGTTGTTATTTTCTCAGTTTTCGAATCAGTGTTGATCGCATGTAAAATGTTGGAGATCTTTGAAAAAAACTAGATCTGTTAGATCGTAATTATTTTGATACTGTATGTACGAAACAAGTACAGTAATGCAGGGCCGTACATATTCACCTATAGTGCATAAGCTCTGTGATTTAAACGAATTCAATATAGCAACATAAATAGACACATACGCGGGAAGAGATCCGGGACGTGTGATATTGACTCTGAGCTTCGATCGACGCATTTTCTGGACAGGCTATAGTCGCACCGCTAAACAAATCTCATAAATGTCTATTTCCCATTTGGGCGTTCATCTAACATAGTACTTCGCTGCGACACCAACCCCAATCAAAATCAGTCAAACTTTACACACTTTTCAAATTACTGTTGAGCAATAAACAGAACATAAATCATTGTTTAAGTGCAATATGTATAGCTAATATATTACTCGGACTTAGATTTGTCACAAGTCACAATACTCGTACATACGTATACGTAAGCGATGTCAAATAGGGACAGGGTTTGAAATACCAAAGAATCGCAATGGTCAGCTCATACAGTTATAACTTATAGTTAGTATGCCTCTGTCGCCATGATGTGTCAGAAAGTAACATAATGGTGTTAGATTACAAAAGCAAGTGTCAGACGTCTCTCCCCCTCCCCCTAGATGCGCCACTGAATTCCCAGACGGCATACCTTGGAAGTTTCTACAAAAAGACAATGTGGCAACACTCCTGGATTAGGCGAACAGTAAGTTTCTTGAAAACACTGAAAAGATAAATCAGTTAAGCCGATTTTTCCCAAAGTAGATCATGAAATCAGCCAGCCAAATCAGCGATGCCAAATGCACCATCCAAAATTCAAGCGACCTGTGTATTATCTCATAACAGTGTTTATACTTTATAAACAGGTATTGTTCAACGTCTAATATCCTCCTTCTCGTATATCACCCCTTTCCTAAGAAGTACATGTTTTGGATGTATACAGGGGCAAGGTTGGGAAATCTCGAAACTGGAGATACTACAGACCAAAAAATACCTTAGTCCAAAAGTTGATCATTTGCAAAATACAGGGTATCAAAGTTACAATTATATTTTCTATTTTTCCTTATTGCTTGAGAAGTATTTCAGATTTTGGCATAAAGTTAGTATGAAAAACAAGAAACCGTTATTTTTAAGGCCAAACTTCTAGAGGGCGTCACTACAGCACTCTTATCATAACTTTTTTGTGCTATCCTGTATACAACAACTGACCGAAAAATCTTGTTTCCTCATACTTCCACAATAAAAAAGGTTAACTTGTTAGAAGTGTTGTTTTCGAGATATTTGTTTTTAAAGGTTCCAATGCATTATTTGTACCATGGTAAAACAATTTTATAAGCTAATAATCAAGTTGCTTTGGATAATATCTGACTAGTGTTGCTATGGTTTTTAACAATAACATATGAGGATGGCAACAAAACTAATAAACAGAAATAATAACTACTAAATTTGTTCAAAATGTGCACCACCTTGACTAACACACTCTCGAGGTCGACGAACGGATCCTTGCTGCACTCTCCAAGCATTTGGATGCTATTTTTCATTTCCTGGCTATGGTGGAAGATTCTGTGTCGAATACCATCTACATTTTCCACTGGCGTATTGTAAACTCGTCGTTTTAAATCACCCCAGGAGAAGAAATCTATAGGATTTAAATGTGGTGATCTAGAAGGCCGCGATACAGGTCCTGATCGGCCTATCCACTGGTCTGGATAAGCTTTATTTAGGTGCATAAACCACATATTCATGGGGGTTTGTAATGGAACATCTTCCATCTAAGTGGGTAATTGTTCTTCAAGAAATTGTAAATACCTTTGGCCATTTAGTCTAGGTTTCTATTAAATATTGTCCAATTATTCCTGCCCATAAATTAATTTGAAATTGTAGGTAGTGGCATGTTTGTATTATTGCATGAGGATTTTCCTCTGCATATGAGATTCGTTCTAAAAGTATCGCAAATTTTGAATTTTCGCGGGCTACGTATTTTCGATTTTCGATCTTTTTATGGTGTTCTGTTGGTACTCATGACCCACACTAATGTTGACAACATCGGCCATTTTGAATGTTCAGTCAGGTTTTGACAGCTATTGTGCGTCACGTGTTTTAGCTTGTCTCCGAAGTTTGTCTATTTCAAAAAATGGATCAAAGAATTTGTATTAAATTTTGTGTAAGAAACAACTTGAAGTGCGCGGACATTTTCCAAATGTTGACTGTTGCATACGGCGAAGCCACTTTGGATAAAAGCAACGTTTGTCGGTGGTACAAAATGTGCTCAGAGGGCCGAGAAGATGTGAGCGACGAAAAGCGTTCCGGATGCCCGAGCACGCCAACAACATACGAAAACATTGATGAGTTCTTGCCGCAGGGTAGAACGGTCAATAAAAAACGCCCAGATTTGTGGAAGAGCAAAAATTGGCTTTTGCATCATGATAACGCCACTGTTCATGCATCGTTACTTGTTCGCGAATTTTTGGCCAAAAACAACACTCCAATAATGCGTCACCCACCGTATTTTCCAGACCTGGCCCCTGTGAATTTTTCTTGTTCCCGAAACTGAAGTGGCCCTTGAAAGGACGACGCTACGCTACTATTGACGAGATAAAGACGGCATCGAAGATCACAAAAAATTATTTTTCAAAAAGCTTCGAGGATTGTAAAAAACGTTATCACATGTGTATAATGTCTGATGGGGATTATTTCGAAGGGAACAAAATAGATATTCATGAATAAATAAATAAATCGTGAAAAAACATGAAATTCGCGATACTTTCTAAACAAACCTCGTAAATGTAAAGATTATGCGAGTTAATGGGCCCAGCCTACCCACATAGTGCTTCGTCCGAAAATAATGTTAACGAAGTAAAACCATTGTCGTGGTCGAGTTTCCTTAAGAGCCATGTAAAAAATTCTTCCCTTGCGGGTTCATCATCCGCGCTTAAACCATGTACTTTTTGCAGGTGGTATGGATAGAGCAGTTGCTCTTGAAAAATGGTATTTACTGTACATTTGTGAACTTGAAATTCTCGAGTTACATTGCTAACCACAACTGTAGGATTTTCAAAGACAGCATCTAAAACATATTCAGCTTCAGCTGTACCTACAGTTCTGGGAGCTCCACTATGTCGGCCCATATTTTGAGCAAAACTACTCAACTAGCAATGAAGTGCTATAAGCTTTTGGTAAAGGAACTGTTCAGCCGTAAAATCTCTTTATTGTTGTTGCCTGAACACCAAAATGCTGGCTTGATGTTGTGTGGAATGCAAATTTGCTTTCTGCAGCATATTTGCTCTAAAATGAGGTGTTTAGAATATCCTTAAAGCATAGTTATACAACACCTTACAGGACAAATTTTTAACGGTTGCATAAACGTTTATACAAGTATTTTATACGGCATATTTGCGCGGTAGTCAAAATAGTTGTGTTGTGGCATCCATGGTAACGTTTATACAACAAACCCAAGCCTTATTGTTTTGGTGTGCACAATTACTACTTTAGCCAACAAATTGCTCCCAACGGAAGCACCTGTCGTTTAGTAACTGTTAAAGTCTGTACTTCTGCAACAATATTACAACTGTTATAGTACAAAATTGCAGCGCTCGGCATACATTTATTGCTAAATATGTTGGTATACAACTTCACCATAACCTAACTTTCTGCGGTCATCTTTTTAGTTAAAATGCCATAACCAATATTTTAAGACATGCATATTGGTTTAAAAGGTTTTATCAACTGTTCAAATAGGAGATATAGATCTGGTACAAATTCTGGGTAAATCATTCGACTCTGTCCGTATTTCATTTCAGAGATTTGTCAAATTGTTGTATAACACTTGCAAACAACACCAAAATATTCTAATAAACCAAAGGCAACATAGACGATGCCATGATTATACATAACCACCCGCCATATTGGGCGAAAGCATACTCCTATATTGAAAATTAAACAAATTATGTTTCAGTTCGACATTACAGATATAAAGTGATAAACCTTAGTGTAATTCTGTTTAAATATAGGATTTGTGGAAGATTTAACGCAGATAAGTTCAGTTTTTCATCTTAAAAATCTAAGCATACTTTTGATCATTATTAAAATATGAATCAAATACGAAGCCCGTACAAATTGCGTAACTACTTTGCACGATAATCACAATAAAATTTGCTGCGCAAGTAATTTAATAGCACTATATCACAGTGAGGAAGTTTATCTTATACCTGTGTATGAAATTCACAATGGCCGATATGTAAGTAAACAAGATGACTGTAATGTGTTAGTTATACAGGGTGACTTTGAAGTTGAGTCATTAATTTTCAGATAATAATTGTAGAAGGAAGATAAACCAAAATATGTGTGTAAAAATAAAAAAATAAATAAAAAAAATGTTACCTTGTTTAATAAAGCATCGTCCCGACAAGTATTTCAGTGCGGACCTGTATTTGATCGTGCGGTCTTGGAGCAGCATGCCCTGACCTGTGAGGTCTTAAGTCACCTGATTCACGAGCCCTTTGTACTACATTAACAAAGGCACGAGGGGTTGGTTGCACTCGATTGGGAAACCGATTCTCATAAATCCGTGATGCATCCGGGAGCATTTTGTAAAGACTGCCCCCCGTAAATAAGAATCATGTCCACAAGTTCAGCATTTTCGTAAACATGTGCCATTTTTGATTTCGTTTGAGCCACGCAACAAACACTACTATTCACTAACGCGTTATCGACTGACGAAAAACATCGTGATAAACGTTTCAAATTCTTTCGCTTTTTTGTTTCCGATGCGATGAACCGGTCAGGCGGATTATATCCGTTGTCGCCAAACACGAACATATAATATTATTATTGAGACAGGGCGGTACTCAAACTTCCAAAGGGCTATAACTTTGTTACTTTAATTTTACCAGAAAAATGGTAAAGGAAAAAACATTTCTTTTGATCAGATCTACTCACTGTTAAAATAAATGACTCAACTTCGAAGTCACCCTGTATATTCTTCGCCTATACAATATATAAGAAATAGTTTGGTTGCAATAAAGTAGAATCAGGTAACAGAATAGTTGTTTAGTTGACAGAGACTGAATCTTGCACTGACGCAAATGTTCTATAGCGGCTGCAAGAGGTTTACGTTTTTGTTGTGTAACTGTTACCTGCAGCCCTTATACAACCTCTTAAATAACTGAAGTGTCCTATTAGGTGTGCCCATTCCGCTTGTATAGCTGTTCTAAGAGCGTTTTGTCAGTATTCTTACAGCATACAACGCTGTGTAAGGAATACTGTATAATCATTCTTGCAACTCTAATAGGAGTGATAATTGTTAGTTGGGTACCTAAAGTCCAAATGATTTTTACTACTCAAAATAAGACTATAATCATTTCTTACCAGTTTCTCGTAACCGCTGATCGATTCGTTGGAAAGTATTTGAATTAGGCAGGCGTCTACTAGGGAATCAGCGTACAATCTTCGTGCTTTTAAAGCATTACCTATTGCCAATCCGTACATTAAATGCATATCAGAATACTCATCAAACGTAAACTCTTTAACAACTTATTGTCAACTTAAAATTATTTATGAAGCTTAAAGCAATATTATGACAAACATTAGAAACCATAGCAGCCCTACTCAGTTAATTATCTAAAGCAACTTGATTATTATGTTAGAAAAATGTTTTATCATCGTGCTACAAATAATGCATTGGAACACTTAACAACAAATATCTCGAAATCTATTAGCTTTAAACACTTCTCACAAGTAAACCGTTTTTGTTATGGAAATAGAAGGAAATAAGATTTTTCGAAAAATATAAAATAAAATTGTAACTTTGATACCCTGTATTTTGAAAACTATCAACCTTTGGACTAAGGTGTGTTTTGGTCTGTAGTATCTCCAGTTTCGAGATTTCCAAAACTTCCGCAAGTTCATAGTCGACGTCGTTCGTTTAGCAGATTAACAAATTGGACATGTCAGGACGCGGAAAAGACGGTAAAGTTAAGGGAAAGGCAAAGTCCCGATCCAGCAGGGCCGGCCTACAATTTCCCGTCGGTCGTATCCACAGGTTATTGCGAAAAGGGAATTATGCTGAACGCGTCAGTGCCGGAGCTCCCGTATATCTAGCGGCCGTTATGGAATACTTGGCCGCTGAAGTTTTGGAACTGGCAGGCAACGCTGCTCGCGACAATAAAAAGACCCGTATTATTCCACGTCATCTACAATTATTGGCCATCAGAAACGACGAAGAATTGAACAAACTGCTTTCAGGCGTCACAATTGCTCAAGGAGGAGTTCTCCCTAATATCCAAGCTGTTCTTTTGCCGAAAAAGACGGAGAAGAAAGCTTAAAAAAATCCCTGTATAAGCGAAGTTCTGAAGCAACTCTAATCGAAATCTCCTGCATTTCGGATACACGACGCTTTGTTGCTTGCAACAAAGCGTGCAAGTTTCTCAACAACACTGTCACTTTCGCAACGACCCAGCATACGTCTCACCTGTTTCGTACACACCGGTACGACACTTCGTCAACCGCCATAAAAATATTTGCACAACAATCAAACTTACATATGCAAATAGATGCAGCCCGTGCTGTGCGGACGTGAGATCGCACATTAGAAATTCGTTTATTCAATGGGATTTTCGTTTTAGGACGCGCTGTATGCGGCTCTCGTCTGCCGGTATTTGCCTAACCTAGAAAAAGCCATTTGAAGAAATCGGCGGTGAAGATGTGAAGTGTTTTGCTATTCAGGCGGCATAGAAGACTGTTTTCACTCGTGCAATACTTTATTGTCGAAGATGGGGAATGCAGATGAGAGGATTGCTTTAAAAAGTGAAAATAGGTATTGTAGTTAAAGCTCATACACATTTTAGGAATGATAGTGAATTCGTAAAGAGTACGGCATTAAGAATATTTTAAGAATGTTGCTAAAAGACAATTAAACATCGAATTTAAATGCGGAATAAACGTATGAACGATCAATATTAGGTCAACGTATAGAAAATATTTAATGTTTAAAAGCTTTACTACCAATTACAGGTTTAAATATATAGTACCAAACCTACCTTTGAATATCCATAAATAAAGCGCTTTATAGGAAAGCAGTTAAATACTTTGGGTTCCGAATTTGAAATATTTTGAAGATAATACACAAATACATTTTGAGAAAATCTGAGATATAATTTGTTTTCTCTAGAAAAACCCCCAATTCGACACCCCCACAGTCCGCCATTTTGAAATTTGGAGTGCTGAATTTTGTATCAAAAAAAAAATCTACACAGCTCAGCTTTTATCTTATTCTATTCGAGTTTCAATTTTTGCTCATACAGGGTGGTCAAAAACGCAAATTACAGTTTTTGTCAAAAATGTCAAATGCATCGCCCTGTATAAGGGTTTCTACGGCTGTTTTTTCGATTATCAGCTCGTCTTTTATGGAACGGCTTAATTCCCTAAAATATTGATCATCCTTGGAAACAAATACATTGTTGATTAGTTACAAACTGTCAAAATTAGCTTTGTCAGCATTACAATAAAAACCTGTTTGAAAACGATTTTTTCTATAGAAGAAATGGTAAATATGGTGTTCGTTTTGGGCGAAGCCCAAAGAAATAGTTTCCTAGCATCTCGCATTTATAAATACTATAAACATTTTCCACACTACGACAACGTTTTGAATCAAGTGGAGCATATAACAGCATAGGTTAGGCAAATAGATTTCCAAAATAAATGGGGCTTGAATGTTTGGGAAGGAGTTATTGGCAGACAAGTTATCGGGTCTTTCTTTCTCGACAACAAGTTAACAGGTACAGAATACTTGAATTTTTTGATCGAGCATTTGCCTTTGCTTTTGGAGGATGTCAACCTGCAAACTCGGATGCATATGTACTTCCAACATGACGGCGCACCTGCGCATTATCATAATCGTGCGCGTAACTATTTGGACACTTGGAGTAACAATCGTTGGATCCGTCGTGATGGGCCTATATCTTGGCCTCCTAGGTGACCAGATATGACACCGATGGACTTCTTTCTATGGGGCTACGTTAAGCAAGAGGTTTATAGATATCCACCATCTACCTCGGAAAATATGAAGGAAGTGATTAAGGATGCTTTTCTGAACATAAGGGATTACATTCTGAGGTATGTGCAACGGTCATTTATCCAAAGACTACGGCTCTGTATTCAACATGGTGGAGACATTTTCGAGGAGTTTTTGTAGACTAGGTCTTGAGTAGTGAGAGTTGTTTGTTTATGTTGTTGTTATAGTTGTTTTTCTCTATTACGCATAAAGCTGATTTATACTGTTCTGATTGTTATTAGTTCTTACGTCAAATCTGTAGTCTTAGTGGCAATGTGGAACTAGCTCACTGTGTGTCTTCCGTTTCCATGGATGATGTGATCCTTTTCCTTAATTTTGGTGGGTTGTTCTACTAAAATCTTAATAACTCAATATCTAGTAACTTTATCTGAATCAAACCTTATACAAAAGAAGCTTATAAAAAATTGAATCCAGACTTGCACAAATATACAGGGTGATTTGAGGTTTTTAAGAAAAAGTACAATTCGCGTTTTTGACCACCCTGTATGAGCAAAAGTGAAAATTCGGAAAAGTAACAAATAAGATAAAAGCTGAGGTGTGTAAGTTTTTTTGAAACAAAACTTCAAATTTCAAAATGGTGGATTGACGGGTTTTCGAAGTGAACGGCTTTCCTGGGCAAAGCACCTTACATCTCAAAACCCCATAGTATGTTATATCAACCTTATTCTTTTGAATTGGTTTATCCAAATATGCAACAAAATTTGAGGGACTCCGTTTAAAAAATCACAACTTTGATATGTAGGTCAAAATTGGCACACCCTGTATAATTGCCAGTATTTTAGGAATGTCACCCCAAATGTCATGTATGATATTCCATTAATAGACTTTCCCGAAATGTATTTGTTTATGTGCAATATTCCTCCCACACATGGATGGGCCACTCTGTATATAGGGTATCCCAACTGTGCGAAGACGGACTATTGCTCCAAAAACTGTCAAAAAAATTATTAATGGAATACTACATATGGTATCTTAAGGCATGTGTCAAAACTAGTCATAAGTATACAGGGTGTCCCATTTTTGACCCACATATCAAAGTTGATTTTTTAAATGGAATGCCCCATTATTTATTACATATTCGGACAGACCCTTTTGAGGGAATGAGATTGATATAACACACTTATGGGTTTTGATAAATTAGTTGTTGTTATGTTGATAATATAAATATTTTATAATACTCAATTTTTTGAATTCCATGATCGATCAGTCTAGGGTAGTAAAAAACGCAAAATGTACTTTTTCTCAAAAAGAATTTTCACAAGCTTTATTTTAATATGAGTTGTTACCTGTTTGTTCAAAGGGTCTCTTCATTAAAGCAATTTGTTTCAAAAAGTTCGATATTTCTCTATTCCAGGTCGCATCATCCATGGAAAAAAAACAAGTAATGGATTATTGACAATGTGTTTACAAAATCAGGCTTTCATCAGGAAGCCAAGTAATTCAATGCTTTTGTGATGTAAATCTTTATAGAGAATTCATATTGTAATATAAAATTATTTTTTTTAAATATCTAAAAGTAACGCCTATAAGTAAAGATAACTAAAAGTGAAACTATTTGTACTATAATAAAAAAAACGTTCAGAAATGCCCCCTTTATGTTGAACACACAATCGAAGTATTTGAATGAAGGTTTGTTCAACCTTTTCTAGTATATGTTAACTGATATTTAGAAACAGTAGTTGTATTTATTCTCTGTTTCATATCCTCTACATGCGAAAAATTTTATATTGTAGGTATCATAATAATGGATTGCAACTCCAAAACATTGAATTACTTGGTTTCTTGACGAAAGCTTGATTTTATAATAATAATAAATATAATAAGTGTTGTTTACTCGTTTTTTTCCATGGATGATGCGACTTGTTTGAATAAAAAAATATTCAATTATTTGAAACAAAATGCTATAACGCAGAATCCGTTCGAGCAAACTACTAACAACCTTATATCGAAAAGAGCTCATGAATTTGGGGATACAAGGCGTTCCAATTAATTAAAAGTATTAATCATTCGAAAAATTGGGTAAATCGATGAATTAGCCTAAAACTTGAGTACTATGAAATATTTTTGACACAAAGTTCATTACTCCAGCTATCAAGATAGCAGTTACGTAGACTATCATACTTTCTGTTTTTTTTTTCAAATAAAATACAGATAATTATGAATATTTTAGAAATGTGCCTCGAGGTACCATAGATAATAATCCATAGTTTTCTTTGAATAATTCCTATAAGGACCAATACTCCATCCTCGCAAGGTTGGGACACCCTATAGAATCGGAAGGAAAAAGTGTACGGCCTTCAAAGCATTATAGGGATCAGTTTCTATATAAATTTTAACAAAAGGTTGAGAATAGGAATTTTATATTTAAACGCCTCTCGCAATCAGTCCTTCAAGGATAGCAATTCTTCGTCAAGTAATTTCCCATTGTTAAACTATCTAAGCTCAAACTTAGACATGGTTATTATAAAACAAGTACAATATCCTATACTTTTCACATACAGCTACCAATTGCAACATGCTTTTTCAATATACTAGCTAGAGTAATTTAGAACACACTGACAAAAATAATATCTGCAATAATAAAAAATTAAAACTTTAAACCGACATACGATAGCTGTTTTCACTTCAGCCCATATGAGATTGCTAACTATTTCCGTTATTCCGCTTCCTCTTTTTTGGCATAATTGCTCTGATAAGACATATCTAAACGTTCACTAAACTGAATATATACCAATTTCACAATTATGAATATATAAATATGTATGACTGGTTTTGTAAAAGCGTGTCCAATTGTTGTATGTTTATTCAAATTGTAACGGAAAATATGTCTCGGTCTACGAATATTCTTCAGATTTACAAATGTATGTTCTTTCGTAGTGAAGGCTCTTCAATATGCCTGTCACTATGAAAACGTACATCCATAATATCCTCATAATTATTTTAGTTTTTTGATATGGAGTGGAAGCTTGGAAAGGGAAAGAGTTAATACAGGAAAGTGCGTGTGTTTTTCGATTTTTCTGAACATCTTGTGTCATTATTTCATTGAATTGATACATCTTATAATCTAAGAGAAATCGCAAAAAATTATTGTTATGTTATATTATAATATTATTATCGCATAATCTACATAACATATTTTCATATTACTGAATTTCTTGCTTATACAGGATGTCACGAAAAAAGTGTGCAATATTCTACCAGCGGTTTCTAGGGCTTAAAATAGGAAGAAAAGTTTATACAAACATAGATCGACAAACGTCCCCTGAGGGCGCTATGGCGTTTTAAAGGGGCTCCCCTGAAGATGGTTTTTCCTTAATATTTCCGAAACGTGTTGAGATAAAGACATACAATTTGGTATTCGAGCCTAGTTTTTTATGCTGGATTGAAAAATATTAACAATTTTAGATAGTTTTGTTTAGAAGCGTATGTAACAGGGACGCATTCAGGTTATTTTAGCCCCAAAATTTTTGTGTGATTCTATTTTTGAAATTCAATTTTAGAATTTGAAAACTTAGGGTTTTCTACATAAAAAAGGTACTCTTATTGAATATCGATAAATTGTGCCATTTTTGGATAAAATCAAACTGAAAAATTTGTCACATGATGGGAAATGTACTGCGAATTTAAATGAATTGGTGATTATACATAGTTAGCCATGACTGCAAACAAAAGTTGTTTTGATTTGTTATGAGTTATTTTGACGTTAAGCTGACATTGTTAGCAGTGTAAAATTACTAGATTAAAATCAAAATTTTTATTAAATCGATTTAAAATGCCAAGATTTACAGACAGAGAACTGACTGACATGCATTTTGTGTACGGGTTTTGCAATGGCAGCTCATTGGCAGCCGTAAGATAATATCAAAGAAGATTTCCAATCGCATAGTACCTGGACGTCGAATGTTTACTGATATTCACCGGAATTTGTCAAACCATACTAGCAATTTAAAAGTGGATAAATACGAGTGATGTTTTTGCCTCCTCCTTTTGCCGCCTTTTGTAACGTCACTGAATCAGCCAATAAATCAAGGAGTTTTATAAAGAGCAAATTTTAGATCAAATTGATAATGGCTGTAACCTCGTTCATTGTTTAAAAGAGATTAACCTCAAGAATGGCATATTGGATAGCAGAAGCATGGAGCCAAGTAAAACATTGTACTTCACAAAAATCTTGTTCGACAATAATTAAGCAAGAAATGGAATCTTGCGGAGACTATGAGAATAACAACGAAACTTTACAAGAGCTCGTCGTAAAAATAGCAGGGTATGAAAATCTTACCCAAGCAGATGTTGGTGAGTGGATTAATGGTGATGAATTGCTGGAGGAATTAACTGATACAGAACTAATAAAAACTGTTTGTAACAATGGCGATTAGACAGTTTTAAGTGATGCTAATAACATTGAGACAGACATATCTGCCAAAATATCTCATTCTGAGGCATTAGAGGCTCTACAAAAGGCGTTGACAGCAAGAAAATGCGACAGCAGCTGATGTGCTACTTATCAAACGTTGGAGGGATTTTGTTGCCAAAAATAGGAACAATGCTAAACGTGTACAACTAAAAATTACTTCCTTTGTTACTAGATACTCGTAAATATGTATGTTTGTATCCACATGCTTATGTTTTACGTAACTTTATATAGGTATATACTCAGGTAACACACACGCATTTACTTTTTTCAATAAAAGCATTATGAGTCTAAATATTTATTTCCGTTTTATCCGAAATTTCGATTATCCGAAGGCACTTGGGTCCACATTATTTCGGATAATCGAGATTCTACTGTATAACCGAGGCTATGAACTTTTGGATAAAATATTGAAATCTTGTGAGAAACCGATTAGTAGATAGTTGCCATGTTTTCGTACGCCCATAATATATACAGATGCAACAATTAAAAACGGATAATCTTTTTCTTTGTCCAACACAATGGAATACATCAGTGTTTGTTATCTATCATAATATTTCACAATTTGATTGTATTACTGTGATTGCTCCATGTTAGCAGTTTTGTAAACTGCAGCAAATTGCAAGACTGTTGGTGTATAAACAATGGCGCAGCGCTAAATTGGGCAACATAAAACTCATACAGTTTGTCTTCATTCCAGATGCAGAAATATAATTATTTATAATTATTGTTATATCATGAGTAGCTTACCATTTTCAAATCCAAACATGATTTTAAACGTGTTGATAGTTGATTCTGCATGCAATAGTGTAACTTTGTACCAAAAATTTCAATATCCATCAAGTCCCGGTAATCATCCACAATGATTATCTTTGCCACTTTCACTGTTTAAAACCGTTTATTGACATTGAAAACGTTAAATTGTTATTAGAATCTTATTTTCTGTCGTTAGTAATGATTTTTTTCGATTTGATAATATATAATTATGAACCTCTCACAGTCGACACGCCTTCAAACGACTGTATCGTTAAGAAAGTGCCAAATAGTCCTAGTTATTTATTATTTAGTAATGTCGAAACGACTTTTATACTTGCTAACATTACTGTCATGGATACAAAGTGCTTACCCAGTGCAAAATTCTCTGGATAACTTAGCTTTTTAACGTAGCTTTAGGTGTCCAGGATTGATCCAGGCAGAGGAGCTACAATCGAAAAATGAAAATATTTCCAAATTTCGTTATTGGATATTTTTACCTTATTTTTGGGTATAGTCAAAAAACTACCGGAGATATCGCGGTGGTGAAAGTATCAAATTTTTGTTTTTCACTTTTTACAGTACAGTAAATAAAATAGGGTAATACACTGTTTGCCAGCTCAGTAGGGTTTGTTTCTTTATTAACATATATCAATAGTGACACTTCCTCAAAGAGCAATTGTGTGGAAAGTTTAAAACACCTCGATCTATTTAACACAAGTTTTATATATTCGATTCGAAATAAATTATTCTTAAAACTTTCATAGGTATTTACCGTATGTCCCAAAAGTTTTGGCACAAAATATTCATCGGATTTTTTTTAATAAAGTAATTTATTTTAACATTAATTATCATGAGGCTCATTTATGAATTTGAGCGTCACGCGCTGGTGTCTGTTTATAAACTAAACGTGACGAAACTATTTACTTCTAAACAATTTATTTTCTCAAAAACAATTTAGATACACTCTAGTCGTAAAAAATACATATTTGAAATCACTTAGACCTATAACTAACAGAACATCTGAACAAATAAACATTGTGCGAATAAATACGCGAAGTTAACAAAGCAACAATTGAAAGATTACTATTGGGTAACATCACCTTTATTTTTTATTACGGCTGAAATTCTTTGGGGCAGTGTTAACCAAGTTTTGGCAAAAACTTGGTGTAAAACAATCCCATATTTCTTGAAGCTTTTGTCTCAGTTCGGTGATTATACGAGCAAGATGTTGTCGTAGAACCTTTTTCATCTCGTGCCACAAAGTTTCAATAGGTGACAGATCTGGACCGCTAGAAAGCCATTTCAAAAGTAGTACATTATTTGTTTATATCCTCATTTCCATCAATAAAATGAAGTTTTCCTACTCCTTTTGATGACATACTGCCACAGACCATAATGGATTCTGGAAATTTCATTTTTCTCTTCAGACAGTCAACCTGGAATGCTTCATTTTTTTTGCGAATAACTCTACTGCGACTGTCACCAACACAAACTTCGAATCGGGCCTCATCACTCCATTATATTGCACACCATTGTTGTGGTGTCCATTGTCTATGTTCTTTAGCCCATCTAAGCCGATTTTTCTTTTGCAGTGGAGTTAATAGTGGCTTTTCTTTGGCCTATAAACAAGTTGTGCAACTTTAGGGTTTTTACTTCACTTTTGTTTTAAGAAAACTTACCTTGCACGTGCTAAATCCCAGTTTGTGGGCCTCTCTATGAGTTATGGACCTCGAAGTTCTCCTTCCAACAGCGTCACTCGACAGAACACTTAATTGTAAATAATTAGCACGCCTGTTTTTCACGATTATTCTTCTTGATGCTCTTCGGTCGGCATTTGTGATATTACTTTTTTTTCACATATCGTGGCTTAATATTAACTGAACCAGTTACGTTATATCTTCTAACAATATTTCTCACACTGTACCGCGATAAGTCTAACAAAGTTGCAATTTCTGAGTTTGATTTCCCAGAATTAAAAAATTTAATTATCAGTAACCGAATTTTCTCACTAATAACCTTTCCTCTACCCATTTTGAAAACCTTAACGACCCAAAACTATTTTAAACGTATTCTGACAGCTTTATTGCTTTTATCTTTCACAGCCACCTATGCGTTATAGACTTATTTTGCATTGAAATGAAAATAGGTTGATATGCTGTAAATATAACATGTGTTATTTTTATGCTGCAAATTTGATTAGCGAGTGATAAAGTTGGTGTTTTCTACTATATATTATCAAAATATTCATTGTTAATATTTTTAAACCTATAACACCCTGCTACATTTTTATTATTTATGTTTGATAAGAAAAAACTAAGATTTCAATAGTTGGGCCAACTGAAGTGGGAAGGGGCTCGTAGACAGCGAGGGTTCTAATAATATTGCCGATCTTGTCTGTGTTATACAAAGTGTTTGAGTTAAAAATGTTTTTTGAGCTGGTTTCTAAAAAGAATTTCTTATCACATCAAGTGTTAAAATCTTCGGACGTCTGGTTGGTCGAAATGACATGTTTCTTATGTAAAATGGTACTTCATCTCACTTTACGCGTGCTCTAAAAAATAACTTGAACAAAAAATTTTATGGTACTTGGATTGGTAGCTCCTATTCAATGGCCAGGATCTCTATCCTTGCGCTTTTTTATGTGGGGGACATTATGCAAACAAGGGTATACGATAGATAGACGACGCCAATCAACTATAGGACAGGATTCGAAATGCTTCAAATACACAACAAAAATAGAGGTCATATTGAACACCTTTTATAAAAGATTCGCACCAATGCCTGTATTAAATCAAATTGTAATAAGTAATAACATACTTGTTTATTTTCAATAGCCACACTTAAAGAATTAATGAGACGCTTGACAAATTCTTGATGCAACTCATTTTTTTTTCTCCAGCTTCCGGAAAGTTGCCAAAAAATTCTGCTATAGATCATGGGGTTGGTTTGTGGCCTTCTCAATCCCTTAAAATATTAGAGCGTCTAGAAAAACATGTGTTCCAAATTTCATTCAAATCGGAAAAATCTAAAAAGATTTGTTTCCAAAAGAAAATTCTAACGCCCTGGTCCGACAAACGGAGCACTTTTGCAGAGAGGTGAATAATGTCCAATCGACTTGTTTTGAGTACAAAAATACGTGCTACTTCAATGTCCACATAACATTAGGACACCCTATATATGTCCAATTACTCAACTTACAGTAACTTCCATACTTCACCTGCCCACGGTGCAGCCAGACTGAAAATCATCAATTTAAAATAATCTTCCAAATTAAACGACCTGAAAGCCGGAAAGCAAGATAGAAGCAATATCTGTGCCTAATCACAGAATGTCACTTGCAGTCTTTCGTTTTCCTACGATCCTTTGTGTGTGCAGCACGGTACTGGCATCTCATCAGATGGCCGTATTGACTTGATTTCACTTGACCTTCATACAAATATGGTTAATTATAACCGCATTATCCGCATCATATGGTTAAGTAAAACTTATTCTCTTCCGGCTTCTAGCTCGTATCAGTCTTGAGAATACAATATGTGACATACAAAGGTGGCGATGCTTATTGAGAATCGATAGTTATGACCTTTGTGCTAACGAGACCTAGGCTGTAGTCAAAACATGCATGTTCAGAATAAAGCCATATACAGGGTGTTACAGGGTCCGACAAATTTTGACCACATATGCACTGTTACGAATGAAGTTGATTTCTCAAAAAACATGTAATAGAAGTCCTACAGAAATTAATTTATTAAGCTGAGTTTCAATAATAAATTGAAATACAATTGAAGTTAAATAAGAAAGTATTTTGCGAGTTTATGTTTTTAGTTATTTATTAATAAAAATGGCACATACTATATGTACGTTAGTGGACACTGTTTTCGCATACGGAGCAGCAGGGCAAAATTCGCGAGCGGTTTCTCGTTTGTATGCACACCGATCTCGGAATAGGCACATACCACATCACGAAACATTTAGTTCAATTGTTTTACGTGCACCTGCTAATGGAGATTTGCACCCCAGACGTGGAGTGATGGGGGTAGGCTTCGCCCATGACGCTTCTTAAATGCCGAAGATGAAATTTTGGATATTGTGGACGAAAATCCGGGAATAAGCACATGGCAGCTAGCCCAAGAGGTCGCAGAAGTGTCATATGCAACAGCGTGGCGCATATTACAAGAGGTCCAGCTGCAGTCAATGGAAACAATTTTGAACAGCTTTTATAAGTAAGTGAACTGTTAAACTGTATTATTTTATTATCTCGATTTCTGTAAGACTGTTATTACAGTTTTTTTTAGAAATCAGCTTCTTTCGCAACAGTGCATATGTGGTTAAAATTTGTCGGATAAGTTGTGAAAAACCCTGTATAATGGCGAATATGTACTAGAACAGTCAACGACAAAAGTTATAACTGCCAGTATACCCTAAATTTACTTTTTGATTCTAAAAAGGTGTTCTTTAATTCGAAATAGCATCATGCGGCTTGTGAAAAGATGCAGTACTGATAATCCTGCATCCTGTATAATAATAAGTCAACAATGATACTTCTGGAAAGCCTAAACATGTAGCTGGAAAAATGTATTGTTTTACATCACTGTTGTTTCTTTTATAATAAATACGTGCCTCTGCAGGCACAATAATAAAATATAACAATAACGGTTGACAGCACACACTACATGTACTGGGTAATTTCTGTTTCTCAGCAACCGTTTCTGAGTGAAACAATTGAAGTTGGAAAATCACTGCTGCTGATTTCAAAAAATGGCGTGTCTTGACGTCAGTTCATTGAGGATTATGTTCAGCACAAGTTGGACTTTATCGAAATAAGACAGGGCCATAGACATTATATCGTTGTCCCAGAGGCCAAGCCTAGACCATGCTGATGAGCTACCAAAAAAGCACGAAATAGCTGCTTGAGGTTCACTGTCTTTCGTTGGACAGACGAAAGCAGCATGTTTAAGTTAGACCTTCCAAGAAAAAGGTTAGCTACGAACATGTATAACAGAACCGATTAAGTTCAACGTTATTTCTCTGCCCTATTCGTCGTACCGTTGTCGCTTCGCTTCTCCTCAATAGCTTGTTGAATGACGCGCCACAGGCGGCAGAGCGCCCACGGAGCGCCAGTGATGCAGGGCACATGCGAACGCCGGCACGCCGGCCGCAGCCGTTGAAGTCAACAGAGGCAGGTACGCTGGTTTAAAATATTTTTATATCGTTCTATCTTTCAAGGGCAGATATACAAGACAATCTATGATGAGTGAAATTGGTGCATTGAACTATCGGGGTTGGAAGTGTAATAATATACGAATATAAAAAAATTGCGAAATATATGTACTACCAAAAACTTTTCAAAAATGATCAGGATTCTCAAAACACTAGGTTTGGTCGATTTTTATTAATTTTTTCGTTTTTGTCTTTTTCTCCGCTGCCACTGGACTACAAAGCTTTTTTATCCTTGACGCACTGTGGAAAATCTCACCCAATTTATAGATGAGTCAAAGTTTAGAGGTTAGTGGACAGACAGACCGACCGACAGAAATGAGTGACATCCAAACAACATAATGTCTCATCTTTGGGATTACAGTACTTTCTCACCAGCAGGCGCGGCGGGTAAAAGCTAATCAAAAGTCTAAAACCTCATCAAACGTAGCTTTTTTGAAATGCTAATTACGAATAATTTACCGAATTTCCTACATAATCGCCATTTTAGAAGCATTACGTCGGATCTGACATGATAATTGATAAAACATTACAAACTATAGTGTGTTTAGATAGAATGGCGTGATTGCCAAAAGCAAGGACGGCGTACAGGGCCGCATTCAGGGCTACGCTAAGCAAGGTGAATACGAAAACACGAGCACGCAGTGATACACGCGACGGTCGGTGGCCTGAATGCAACTCTGCCTGCCCTGCCCCTGACCCGCGCATTATTCCGCCAGGCGACCGCTTGAAATTTAATGGCGAATTGACCAATAAGAGGCGTTGTCCCCACCTGTTACCGAGAGATCACGCGCTAACTGTTATTACTTACATCTCATCTTGAATTTGGATTCAGTTTAGTAGGGGTTATTTTTGCCTTAAATATACTAAATAACATATAAAATGCATCTAGGAGTGCTGTAATTTTGAGCATACTTTTACAAGCTTTAGGTTTCCTGATAAATAGAAAGTGATTAAACTTTTAACTCGAAATTTCGCAAGTTAGCTGAGATACCTTAATGTTAATCATGTGTTGAAGCTCCTCTGTTCGTTACGCATTCATTAAGTCGTCGCGCATTGA
Source organism: Acanthoscelides obtectus (assembly GCA_963669975.1). Taxonomy (NCBI): domain Eukaryota; kingdom Metazoa; phylum Arthropoda; class Insecta; order Coleoptera; family Chrysomelidae; genus Acanthoscelides; species Acanthoscelides obtectus. The sequence continues at coordinate 15,894,119 of CAVLJG010000009.1, forward strand.
TTGGATTAAGTGATTGATGTCTGGTGTATTGTATCCCAGACCATCTGAATTTGGTTTCCTAGAGCCTCCAATGCTTGTGGATGATGTGGTGAATTTTGCAACCTTCTTACCATCATGTCCCATATCCATTTTCGATAAGGGAGAGGTCTGGAGACTCTAAGAATGACAATGCAATGAAACAGCATTGAAACAGATGGAACCAGCACAGAAAAATTACTAAATATCAGCTAAACATGTTCATATTATTCTTACCTTCTAACCTTCTTTCCATCATGTCCCATACATGTTAGATGGGCGAAAGATCTGGAGATCAAGCAGGCCACTTAATTAGATTTACTACGGATGCTTCTAAGAAGTCTGAACTAACACGTGCGATTTTTTTAAAGATGGATCAGATATTTTGGGACATCCTATATAAGAACCTTCCGAGTCTGGTATGTGGTACAACGAAATCTTTTGACGTCCTCCGAATTCCAAAATATTGATGAAATTTGAGTTCTGTCATAAGTAGCAGATTTTATTGGAGTACGTTTACAAGGTGTTTCAGTTTATTGTTGCATAACTTTAAGATTCGATAGAACTTTTAAAATTAATGCATAAAGTCTATATAAACATGGATCGAAAAATGCGTAGCTTCCGAAATACAGGGTGTTTAAATTTACTTTCTAAAATAGTTTTTTTTAAATATTTCGAACAATATTTGATGTATAACAGTGAAAATTGGTATATAAGGATTATTTGGTACGACAAAACGAACCATGGGCATAGTTTTAATGTAGCCGCTAGAGGGCACTCTCCACTGTACCTGTAGTGAATTAAAATGACCGACAAATTTTTCTTAGTGCAATTTTTTGCTTTTCGAATAAAAAAACTGATTCTTCGCACTTTTCAACATAAAAATGCTCTCTTGTGAATTTTCGTTATAGTTAACCGTTTTTGAGATATTTCGATTTTTAAGGTTTGATGCATTTTTAATTATTTATGATAAAATAACGTTAAAAAGTCAGTATCTCGATAATTTTTAGAAGTAGGCTGTGCCTGCAAATATTTTCGAAATTGAAGGCAGAATAAGGTTAAACGTCAAATAGTTGACAGTTAGTTTTGTTGCCTGTTGAAAACTGAAACGTTTTTTTGCAATTGTGAATGCACGAAATTTAGTTTCTTTTACCTGTTTTTTTTTTTGTAAGTTTTATAAAAATGGCATTTTTATTCTCCAATCAAGAGTTAGCGGATATTTATTTTGTGTATGGCTTTGTAAATGGAAACGCAGCAGAAGCAGTCAGAAAATACGCACGAAGATTTCCAAACAGACGACATCCAAAGCGCTCAGTATTTGTAAGAGTGCATCGCCAAACAATTGAAAATGGTTTTGGAAATCTCCAAAGGGATCAAAACATAAATGTTCGTCAGCGCAAATTTACCCGTATGATTCTGCGTGAGTTTGATAGAGATCCGACCACAAGTGTTAGGAGAGTTTCTGGTGCCTTGGGAATTTCAGCAAGCCATGTTCACCGTGTTCTTAGAAATGACCATAGACGTCCTTACCATTTGCAACCTGTGCAAGGACTACAGCCATGGGACGGAGAACGAAGAATCACATTTTGTCAGTGGATTCTTCATAGAACTGATAATAATAGGGAGTTTTTAAGTAACGTTTTATGGACCGATGAGTCATGCTTCACTAGACGTGGAGTGGTAAATTTTCATAATCAACATATTTGGTCGCATGAAAATCCGCATGCAGTTCGGGAAAGAAATTGTCAGCATGAATTTAGTGTGAACGTGTGGATTGGTATCTACCGTAATCGACTATTTGGACCCTACCTTTTGCCTGCAAGGTTAAATGCTGCGACCTTCTTGGAATTTGTAAAGGCTGAACATGCAAATATATAGGATGGTGTTATGTTAGATTTAAGAAGATTGGCCTGGTTCCAGCTTGATGGTTGTCCAGCTCGTTATTCGAGAATAGTTAGAAACTGGCTGGACGAAAATTATTCAGAAAGATGGATCGGCCGTGGAGGATCAGTCGCCTGGCCTCCACGATCCCCTGACCTAAATCCATTAGATTTCTTTGTGTGGGGATTTCTAACAGAAAAAGTGTACCAGACTCCCATAACCACAAGAGATATTCTAATAGACAGAATCAGGAATGCATGTGATAAAATAAGGCCTTATTTGAATAATGCTATACCACGTTCGATCCTTCGTAGATGTGAATTGGGTTTACATTTCGAGCAACTACTTTAGATTTTGTATATTTGTCCTAACTATCCAATAGCATTTTAGTTGTTAAAAATAATACTGGAAAATTAAACAAATTATTATTCTGTTTTTTTGTGTTTATTTGGAGTTAGGAATTATTGCTGTGTTTAAAAACACAATCTAAACGATCATCTTAATTACTTGTAATGCCCAAATCGAAAATGTAAAAAAATATTATTTTTCCATAAATAATTAAAAATGCATCGAACCTTAAAAATCGAAATATCTCAAAAACGACTAACTATAACTAAAACTCAGACGAGAGCTTTTTTATGTTGAAAAGTGCGAAGAATCAGTTTTTTTATTCAAAAAGCAGAAAATTTCGCTAAGAAGAAATTTTCGGTCATTTTAATACACTACAGGTACAGTAGAGAGCGCCCTCTAGCGGCTACAGTAAAACTATGGTTCGTTTTGTCGTACCAAAAAATCCTTATATACCAATTTTCACTATTCTACATCAAATATTGTTCGAAATATTTAAAAAAAACTATTTTAGAAAGTAAATTTAAACACCCTGTATTTCGGAAGCTACCCATTTCTCGATCCATGTTTATATAGACTTTATGCATTAATTTTAAAAGTTCTATCGAATCTTAAAGTTATGCAACAATAAACTGAAACACCCTGTATACGTCAGTGCTAAATGCTTGCACAAAATGTTACTCTGTCGAACTGTGACAATTACTGCTTTACCAAGATTGGGCTAAAGCCACTGGCTATTTCCGAACATTTTCAAAAAGTTGGATACCTCTTCATAAGTTTATATTCACACATGCTCTGTAAGGTATCTTCTATTCATAAGTTAGTACAGAGTGAATAAATATGCACATCTATCTGAAAGGCATCGGTCGGATTCATCCAAGAGCAACCAATTTATTTAAAAGCATCCATAACACTGCCAGAAAAAAACATCTTAATGACCATGCCCAGAAACCTTGAAATTGCCTTGTTGTTAACACATCATGACGGTGCCGAATGAGCGCACAACATTAGTGCCTTAAGAATTAGAAATTTGAGCTTTAATATGATAAAGACGATATAACATTCTCAGAAAATTTCATGAGGTAGATATTTGTTGGACAGTGTTATTACTCAAATTCAGATTCAGATTGATCTCCTGATGATGTTACAAAACATATAGGAATTGTCGATAAAACTTAAAACTAGGACAAAATAACAGTAAATCGACAGTGAAATAAAACAAGTTACAATAAAATAAATTTTCAATACATAAAACATTAAAGATGTCTATAAGAGCAAATATTTTTAAACAATGATCGATCAGAAACCGTCTCAAATATTGTTTTTGGGAATTTACGTCTGCTTACGACTTTACGTTATCTGGTAGAATATTGAAATTTTTAATGCCAAGCAGGTTGATGATTCCTGACTGCATTTATAGTTTTTTTTTATTTTTGACATAAATTTATCAGATACCCAGATGTTAATCAACTGAACACAAATAGTAAGCATATCTTGGTTATCCCGAGATATTCAACATCTCTATTTAAAAGGTCGTACGTATATACTGCTATCAAGCCATACAACGCGTTGCCTACCGAGTTCACTCACTACTCTATAAAGAATTTCAAAAAAAGATTGAAGCATTTTATCTCTGATTTCATTGCCCAGTAAGTAGACCATGGCCATTAACAGGGACTCGTTACAGGTTTTTTCTAACTTTTTTATTTTGATTGGGATCAGAAAATTTACATAAATATTTGTTGGGTTAAGTTGAAAAACGCTTTTTAGCGACACTTCGCCTTTTTATACTTTATATAAATAAAGCTGGATTATTATTATTGTTACTATTATTATTATTAGGACATAAAGAGTCCATGCGTCCAGTCTCAATATAAATAATAATAATAATAATAATAATAATAATAATAATAACAACAATAATAAGGAAACATAATAAAAAATAGAAAAAAATGATACTAATAATTGTCATATATAATTATATGATATAATAAAAAATATCAAATACCAATCAAATCTTTATCTAATTTAACTATACTTGATGAATTGAAAAATACTAGACAATGGGACTAAAGGAAAAGGCGGATATATTCTTCTTGACAAGGGGCGTGTCATGGCGCTTTTCATAGACAAACAAAAAGGACCACGGTAGCTAAGTAAAACGTATACTAAGTGACATATAAATCCGAACACCCAGTTTAAATGGGTTTATTTTAATAAAAGTTGGTAAATGTATTTATCTTACTGTAAATAACAAGTGAAAAAATGTTCAGCCTTATCAGTTGGACATTCCGGTTTTTATACTGCTTTTTTTAATTCACTAACGCTCTAAAAATGAATATTTCAGCCGCAGTAAAGAATCAACGTTGGCGGATTTTGGTTCTTGACATCCTTTACGATCGGTTACGATGCCTAGAGTACGGAGACCTGTACGATTTCGTCAACTTAGTGAGTTTGATAGGGGCCGTATAGTGGGACTTCGGGAAGCTGGACTTTCTTTTCGGGCAATTGCAGTTAGAGTGCACAGAAGTGTAGACACTGTGGTTAGGTGTTGTCAGGCATGGCTTCGAGAAGGCCGTACGTAAAGAGCAAGGGGCACTGGACGCCGCCGTAGAACAACAGACCGTGAAGATCGCCGCCTAAGATTATTGGCCTTAAGGGACCGTTTCTCCACTACCAGGTCCGTTGCAAATGAATGGTTTGCAGAACACGGAAGACCTGTTGGCATGCGAAGTGTTTACCGACGAATGAGAAGTTTTGGCTTGTTTTCATACCGGCCACACTGGGTCCTCCCTTTAACTCGAGAACACCGACGTAATCGTCTTGAGTGGTGCAGACAACGGTCACTCTGGGATCAGGAATCGAACAGTATTGTCTTTAGTGACGAGTCTCGATTTTGTTTAGGCATGCACGATGATCGTGCCAGGGTTAGAAGGCGACGTGGTGAAAGGAGGAATCTACAGTTTTTTGTTGAATGACATGTTCATCACACTGTTGGAGTTATGGTTTGGGGTGCTATAGCTTATGGTTCCAGGGCACCTTTAATCTTCATCAGAGGTAACATGAACCCGCAGCGTTATATCCACGAAGTTCTAGAACCCCATCTTTTACCCTATTTTGACACCCTGGCAGATCCAACTTTCCAACAAGATAATGCCCGACCACATGTTGCAAGAGTCACAATAGATTTCTTTCAACATAATAATGTCACATTGTTACCATGGCCGCCAAGATCTCCCGACTTATCCCCAATTGAGCACGTGTGGGATATGATGGGTAGGAGATTGCTCAATTTGCAACGTCCTCCTCAGACTGTAGAAGCACTTCGAGAGGAGTCGGTGGTTGCCTGGAATGAGATACCACAGGAGGACATTGACCACCTGATCAGAAGCATGCCTAGGCGCGTTGGAGAATGCGTAGTACATCAGGGTGCATCCACACATTATTAAAGGTCAAAGGGCTTTAAAGCAGTGCAATCATTTTGAAATTTTTATCATTTACTTACTATGCTTCATTAGGTACTTATACAAAATTTCATTAAAAGAAAACCATTTAAACTGGGTGTTCGGATTTATATGTCACTTAGTATATATTGATTTCCTTGACAAATATGACAATGCTACGTAATATATTGAGAGAGTTGTACGAAATGTATACTAAATGTGTACTAAACTGTGGGGGAATAGATGTCAACACTCCCCATTCTATCTAAGAATCGCTTACGGTTTTCGTAATATCTTCGGCATTTAAAAATTTATATGATCCAAAATTGCAGGTGTGTTACTTTCTTCGCAGGCATCCGATATAATTACATCAATCTTGATTAGAGTACAGGGTAACAGCCTCAATCTTCTGTAAGTGGTGAGAAGGTTTCGATCAGCGCGTACACTTTTAAAGCATGATGGTTTTGATGAGATCGTTTCTTGCACTTGGAAGTACTGTTTGAAACTTATTCTTGATAAGAATCACACGCTACATCTTCCAGGAATCCTTTTTGATGCTGGTGATACAATGCTCAACAAACACACACGTAATGTGTCGCAAAATTTTGTGCAGCATGTGCTTGTTTTACCAAAATATCTACGCCCCTGTTATATTTAACACCAATGATGCCCTCATTCTCACAAATTTTTGACCATTTATAATCGTTATTGCTATAGTTATGCACATTTATTCAATATTGCTAAAAAAACGTATTTAGCTTTATTGTTTATTGATTTCAATTTAAAAAAAAAACAAAGTTAAAGGCATTTTTATTATCTAAAATCTCCAGTTTACCGATTATTTATAAAATTCAATTTGACAATTATACAAGCAAAATACTGAATTGTGGCCATTTCCCAGACAACGCATATCTGGCAGTATCTTGTACGTATTTGTCAATAGAAAAATCCCTCTTCAATATAAAACTTTCAGATATCTACTACACTCTTTTCCACCTTTTTTTATCTAGCCAGGGCTACTTTTTTGTTACTTCAGGACGTAATGTAGCGTAACATTAGTTGCGAATTTGTTCATTTTGGCAGCGATTTTAAAACCCACGTAATCGCAGATTTACTGTAGGCCATTTAACATGCTTATTTTGCTACCAAATTTGCTATCTGCTACGCTAAGCCAGTGCATCTGTTATGCTTCATGCTTTTAAAACCAAAAAACGACAATTAGGTAAATTTCAGCAGTTAATTTTGGTTTCTGCTCCACTAACTCCATTTGTTTTAAATACCCGATGGAACTATCTGTCTTCTAACTCCTCGCCTTTGCCTGCGATTGCGGTTGTGAACCAGTTTTTTTATAAAAGCGTGTCGTGTGAAACTAGTCCAATTTTGATGAACCAAAATCGAGGAAAGATATTTTGCATCATCTTAAAACACTCAATTCTTTACATTACCATAAATTCCATTTTTGCTTCCTTAGTTATATACTCAGTGATATTAAACGTCTTACAGCCAGCAAAAATAATTTGTTCGATTAATGCAAAACGGCGAATCCACGACTGCGAAAATAAGATCTTGGTGTGCACAAAATTAAATCACAAAAGCATTTTCAGTGCGCTGTTGAAGTTCTTCCAGAGTATGATACACCTACTATACTAAGTGACATATAAATCCGAACACCCAGTTTAAATGGTTTTATTTTAATAAAAGTTGGTGAATATATTTATCTTACTGTAAATAACAAGTGAAAAAATGTTCAGCCTTATCAGTTGGACATTCCGGTTTTTATACTGCTTTTTTTTAATTCACTAACGCTCTAAAAATGAATATTTCAGCCGCGGTAAAGAATCAACGTTGGCGGATTTTAGTTCTTGACATCCTTTACGATCGGTTACGATGCCTAGAGTACGGAGACCTGTACGATTTCGTCAACTTAGTGAGTTTGATAGGGGCCGTATAGTGGGACTTCGGGAAGCTGGACTTTCTTTTCGGGCAATTGCAGTTAGAGTGCAAAGAAGTGTAGACACTGTAGTTAGGTGTCGTCAGGCATGGCTTCGAGAAGTCCGTACGCAAAGAGCAAGGGGCACTGGACGCCGCCGTAGAACAACAGACCGTGAAGATCGCCGCCTAAGATTATTGGCCTTAAGGGACCGTTTCTTCACTACCAGGTCCATTGCAAATGAATGGTTTGCAGAACACGGAAGACCTATTGGCATGCGAAGTGTTTACCGATGAATGAGAAGTTTTGGCTTGTTTTCATACCGGCCACACTGGGTCCTCCCTTTAACTCGAGAACACCGACGTAATCGCCTTGAGTGGTGCAGACAACGGTCACTCTGGGATGAGGAATGGAACAGTATTGTCTTTAGTGACGAGTCTCGATTTTGTTTAGGCATGCACGATGGTCGTGCCAGGGTTAGAAGGCGACGTGGTGAAAGGAGGAATCCACAGTTTTTTGTTGAAAGACATGTTCATCACACTGTTGGAGTTATGGTTTGGGGTGCTATAGCTTATGGTTCCAGGTCACCTTTAATCTTCATCAGAGGTAACATGAACGCGCAGCGTTATATCCACGAAGTTCTAGAACCCCATCTTTTACCCTATCTTGACACCCTGGCAGATCCAACTTTCCAACAAGATAATGCCCGACCACAAGTTTCAAGAGTCACAATAGACTTCTTTCAACATAATGATGTCACATTGTTACCATGGCCACCAAGATCTCCCGACTTATCCCCAATTGAGCACGTGTGGGATATGATGGGTAGGAGATTGGTCAATTTGCAACGTCCTCCTCAGACTCTAGAAGCACTTCGAGAGGCGTTGGTGGTTGCCTGGAATGAGATACCACAGGAGGACATTGACCACCTGATCAGAAACATGCCTAGGCGCGTTGGAGAATGCGTAGCACATCAGGGTGCATCCACACATTATTAAAGGTCAAAGGCCTTTAAAGCAGTGCAATCATTTTGAAATTTTTATCATTTACTTATTATGCTTCATTAAGTACTTATACAAAATTTTATTAAAATAAAACCATTTAAACTGGGTGTTCGGATTTATATGTCACTTAGTATATTTCAAATCGCCCACAGAGAAAACCGCAAGGCGTTGAATCCGGGGAGCGAGCAGGCCAATAAATGGGTCCGTTGCACCCTATCCATCTATTCGGAAACTCACTATTTAGATGTTCATGAACTTCTCGTCTAAAATATGGTGGAGCCCCATCATGTGAGAACCACATATTATGTCTCGCATTTAGAGGAACATCTTCTAATAATTGTGACAGTGTCCCAGAGGAAATCTAAATAAATGTCACCGATCAATCGAGGTGGAAAAAAGTAGGATCCAATAAGCATGCCACTTACCACGCCAGCCCAAACATTTAATGAAAATCTATGTTGAAAATGAGTTCTCTGCCCAAACATGATTGTTGTGGAAATTGTGCACTCCAGTTCGAGTAAATGTGGCCTCGTCTGTATACAGCATTATTTTCTAGGATAATTATCAGGTTGTAATACTTGTACCCGTTGACAATGATAAGGAAAACTACATATTTACAAAAATGTCTTTCTTATTGAAATTAGCCATTTTATACCTCCATATATGATAATGAAGCTGCTACGTCTCATGTTTTTAAATAAAAGGGTCTTGAATTTTAAAACAAGAAGGAAAAAGGGGTGTGGCACACTTTTATTGGAAGACTTGTCATGAAGGAGCGTCACTGTCGTTTAGGGTTGAAAAGCACGAAATGGCATATTTCCAATTAAAAAAAATGTCTAAGCTCTAGTTCAATTTAGTAACAACTAAATGAGTTATTTTAAAAAATATATTTTTATACCATTTTATTTTCATAAAGAAAGGGAAAGTCACTGTCGTTTAACGTTGAGAAGCATGGAATTGCATATTTCCAAAAAAAAATATATTTCTAAAATTGTAGTTCAATTTAGTAACAACTAAACGAAATCTTGTTTTTGAAAATATATTTTTATACCATAAAATTCCTCAGCGAAACCTTTCACTCGTGAGTAGATATATATATTACACAGCAGTGCAAAACTGAAACATATTTTTCAGATAATATGTAGAACGTGCAAATAATTTATGTAGATCATAAATATTCGCTGAGTATGCCCATTACCTGGTTTCTATATGAATTGTAATTATCGCAACATTTCAAGAGCGAAGCTATAGATCAGATGAACGTAGTAATAAAATTATTACTGTAATTATTTTATAGGTGTTACACTCTGAGATTAGAACATGGTGTTTTTTAATTTGTTAACTGTACACAGAAGTAATTGTGCGATGATAGGCTCTTAGTACTTATCATGGGGTTTACTGCAGTAAATATAAGGTGTTACTTAATGATTACAAGGGTCCATTTCCGAAGCCAATTTAAATATGCTAACGACCGGTTTTACGAAGATTTAGATCTAACGGGGTCTTCGACCACTTAGGGAGCAGCTTATCAAAATGCAATTTGACGGAAGCTGTCAAAGCTCTCTCAATAATGCTAATTTCTAGTGAAATTTGGAATAAAATCCTGAAAAAGCGGTTGCTTTATATATAAGGGTGCATTATATATTATAACTTTGAGCTTTAGAATCAGGATAACTTTCATAGAATTTCCAACTTCACAAAAGACGGTCTGAAAATGTGAGAAATAATAGGTCGATCTTTTAGCTATTATATTTAGTAGGATGTTTTCACTGTTTTTGATGACTGTCCATGCATGGCAATCTAGTTTTGTCTGTATATCACGTACAGGGTGTTGTGCATAATACGTACCTGTAGAAAAAAATGATACGAAACGTATTCTAACTGGTTCATCATCGTTTGTTTCATCAAAAACAATTTTTGACAATTTATGATCTAGAAATCCACACCAAATATATACAAACAGCACATTCTGCATTTCTGGGTCCTAAAACATCGATATTTGTAAATGTACCCGCATCCACCTATTACTCAACATCTAGATATTTTATAATGTAATATATATATATATATATATAACTTGAGACGTGGTCATTGTCGTCTAGACCAGTTAGGTGAAAAATTAAAGCTTCCGCCTTTTGTTGGGTACTTCGACAAGATTTAAGCAAAGAGGACTCTTTATACTTTTTTTATTTCTCTCTAGCTTTCAATGGACTTTGCCATCATCATCAGGAGCTGCAATTACAATGATAACAGTAGCAACAAAGGTGTAAAATGAATTTAAATTGACTCAACTTACAGTAGTATGTGAGGATGTTGCTAATTGTGCTAAATTTACGTAAACTATCAAAACTGTTCATCAATAATGGTTATCCGAAGTGTCTGATTAACAAGATCATTTTTAGTTCACCTTCCAATATTTTGCCGAACTCTGGTGATGCAGGTAATAGTCGCACAACCCCTAATAACGGAACTGATGTAATTCCCAATAATAACATCAATCCTAACAGTACTAGCACCAACCCGGACTCCAGACCTGGTTTTGCTGTCCTGCCCTACATCAAGGAACTGACCCCTAAGCTGATCAGATTGTGCAGTCCTTTGAACTTTCGAATTGCTTGCAAATCCGTCCTCACTATAAACTGCATTTTTTCAAAAATGAAAGACAAAGTCCCGCTGCTTGGCTTAACCAACACAGTCTACTCCATCAATTGCAACAACTGCAACCAAATATACATAGGTCAGACCTCCAGATCTCTTAAAGGAAGGATTACATCACACAAAAGTGATGCTAGGCTACATCCTGAAAGATGCGCTCTAGCATCTCATGTTAACACAACAGGGCATTCTATGAATTACACAAGTATCAAAGTTCTTGATAAAGAAAAACACCTTTCCAAACGTTTATTCCTGGAAATGTCCCACATTTTCATGAATAACAACTGTATCAACAAAAAGACAGATGTTAAACAACTGAGTGTCATTTACTCATATTTGCTAAACTGCGAAAAATTGGAGAACTTACATATCTCCCCAAATTTCAACTCTTCACAACCATAATTAGAATCTGTGTTTTGGCCGTTCCCACCAGTAAAATTCATTCCACTCAAAATATAATAATTCTCTCCTCACGATTTATTAATAATTGTTAATTTAAATTCCCATTAATAATAATATAGTTTATTCAACTGCCTCTGGTCGGTTTAACAAATTCTAACATAAAATTCTAAAAATCTCATCATCTGAAGTGATTTGGCAACGTTTTGACACACGCCCACAATTCGTTCCATCTTTCAATACTGACATTGACATCCTTCGGCCTTCTGTCAAAGGGTTTCATGTCACTCATCAATTCATCATTCCATGACCACTAATTTGTGCAATCATCAGGTGGTTTCACGATGTAATGTTTAAATTTTTTAAATAATTTTTAATCTGTTTTTAACTTGTTCTTGTCATGTTTTGTATAAATTTTGACTATTGTGCAATCTATTCAGCTCTCACCATGATACTGGACGTTTCCCTCATCCTATACGTAAACAACAATTAGCAACATCCTCACATACTACTGTAAGTTGAGTCAATTTAAATTCATTTTACACCTTTGTTGCTACTGTTATCATTGTAATTGCAGCTCCTGATGATGATGGCAAAGTCCATTGAAAGCTAGAGAGAAATAAAAAAAGTATAAAGAGTCCTCTTTGCTTAAATCTTGTCGAAGTACCCAACAAAAGGCGGAAGCTTTAATTTTTCACCTATATATATATATATATATACATATAAATTTTATAAATATATCTGCAAAAACATTGTTATATTTCCTTGTTATTTCTACTATTATGAAACGTCTGGGATATCAATTGCTTTTGAAGTGATTTGCTGTGTTCCCGAACCGGCAAAAAACGGAATCGGTAAATAGTGTCGTTGAATTCGGAATTAGGAAGATTCCATCCCAAGATCAGTGGTGGATTAAGGACCATTTAATCACGCAGCGCCGTATATGAAAAACGTTTATTATTCTATTGAGCGCACACACATGTTTTTTGATGGGCATAGTTCTATATTACAACTTATTTTTTCATTCTGGAAATTCCTTTTCCGATTCTTGCTTATAGTATTCTGAATACTTTTCTGTTTTACCCTTGAACACATGAACTCACCTCACATTTTGATTAAATATTTATTTTGAAAACAGAAAGGTATCGGTTTCTTTATTGCTTGTCCGGTGATGGGGTAATGACGGTAATCTACCAGTCAAGATTACGTTTTCGGTAAATATTCTCATTTCGGTGGAAATTCCAAAACATCCGGTTCAATTCCATGTATAGACGATCTGAAGTCTGCATTATGAATTTATATTCTAGATTCTACTTATATCCATCCATATTCGTCAATATTTTATTTGAAGCTTCTATTTTTCATAAGATTTTAGCGAAATGCAAAATATTAAAGGCAACACCGCACCACGCAGCCCAGTTGAGAAGAACGACAAGCTGCCAAGATTAGGGATGTTTCGATCCACTAAAAGTATCGATATATATCGGTTTTTATTGTTTTAGGAAGTATCGATACTCTAAAATATGGGAATAAAATTTAACGATGTCTAGCGGAAGGAAACAAAGAAGAAAAGTAATCTGAAGTTAATAACTCTTTCTGACACAGTCCGGATCGAAAGATGACGATACTCGTGAAATGTATCGATACACCCAAGTGTCGTATATAAAAATATCGGTCCAAAATATCGGGTATGAGAAGCTAAAGTATCGATAATTCTAAATAAAGGATCGTATCGAACCATCCCTACTGACAAGATGTATAACACGAGGTACCGACGGAGCTATTTGGGGCGTCATGGAAATAATTTTAAATTTTCATTTGCATTTTTTCAAGTGTTGTGCAACGATTTTTAACACTTGGCGGAGTTTACTCCATTGGGACCAAGCGTTGACGGACCCCACACATGTGTCACTTGTTGGAGAGTTTTGAAATATAATAATCATCTGTTATTGAAATCATGTCTAATATAAATATAACCTAGAATGTGTACTCAGTAATACAAGAAAGTTATTGCAAATCCTATTTTTTTGTAGGTTTTAAGTTTGCCGGTTAGCTTTACGACATGTATTTGAGTATTCCTTAATCGCTGTAAATATAATGTGGATGTTTATTCAGTTCCTGAACAACCAGAAAATGTTTGACTTTATGGATGTATAGATATCAAAAATCCTGAATGGTTTTGTGGGAATATCAATCGACGGTGCAATAATGGTACTGATGAACGGCAAGTAAATGAATGAATGTTTGGAAACGAGCAATATCTATGACATTTTTGAAAGACCCTGTCATCAAGTAGGTGCTTAGTGGCTATCTGCAAGTGGTTTATAAGAAAAAACACACGGTAGGTGATTTTAAATCAGTAAAATCGCATATCAATTGAAGAAAATAATATAAAAATGAGCAAACAATCGACAATATTAAAAAAAACGTAGATTTTATTCAAAAATCAAACACTTTTAATTTTTACTGTATTATATGTAATTTTGTTATATTCAATAAGCTGGTGATGTCTCAATGACAAGCTGTCATCTCATACTTTGACAATATATTGTTTTCAACATTTCGTAGCTATTGGTTGCTAAAATTTGTTGATTGTAACTTGAAACTCATTCGCTGTATTTGAGGGACTGTTACCCTATAGCCTATAGGTGGAGAATAACAGACTGTTGATTTGACAATCCTGGAGAAATCCAGCCTAGGTGGCATAAAATGCAACACACAGATTTTTTTGTTGAATTTTGATAAAAACGTGTAACCATATACTAAGTGACATATAAATCCGAACACCCAGTTTAAATGGTTTTATTTTAATAAAATTTTGTATAAGTACTTAATGAAGCATAATAAGTAAATGATAAAAATTTCAAAATGATTGCACTGGTTTAAAGCCCTTAGACCTTTAATAATGTGTGGATGCACCCTGATGTGCTACGCATTCTCCAACGCGCCTAGGCATGCTTCTGATCAGGTGGTCAATGTCCTCCTGTGGTATCTCATTCCAGGCAACCACTAACTCCTCTCGAGGTGTTTCTAGAGTCTGAGGAAGACGGTGCAAATTGAGCAATCTCCTACAGAACATATCCCACACGTGCTCAATTGGGGATAAGTCGGAAGATCTTGGTGGCCATGGTAACAATGTGACATCATTATGTTGAAAGAAGTCTATTGTGACTCTTGCAACATGTGGTCGGGCATTATCTTGTTGGAAAGTTGGATCTGCCAAGGTGTCAAGATAGGGTAAAGGATGGGGTTCTAGAACTTCCTGGATATAACGCTGCGCGTTCATGTTACCTCTGATGAAGATTAAAGGTGACCTGGAAGCATAAGCTATAGCACCCCAAACCATAACTCCAACAGTGTGATGAACATGTCTTTCAACAAAAAACTTTGGATTCGTCCTTTCACCACGTCGCCTTCTAACCCTGGCACGACCATCGTGCATGCCTAAACAAAATCGAGACTCGTCACGAAAGACAATACTGTTCCATTCCTGATCCCAGAGTGACGGTTGTCTGCACCACTCAAGGCGATTACGTCGGTGTTCCCGAGTTAAAGGGAGGACCCAGTGTGGCCGGTATGAAAACAAGCCAAAACTTCTCATTCATCGGTAAACACTTCGCATGCCAATAGGTCTTCCGTGTTCTGCAAACCATTCATTTGCAATGGACCTGGTAGTGGAGAAACGGTCCCTTGGCATTGCGAACCGCTTCGTTATATTTGTTTCTGAACTCGACGTCGGATTGTCTGTTCTCTACAGTAGAGTTTTGTAAGTAGGTTCTGTGGGCCTTGATCTTCTGCTGGCGAGCAGTGTCACACGATTTGTTGAACCAGCCGTTGGACCCTGGTTTAGGAACTTTCACTGTGTGAGGGATGTATTCCTCCATTCCGACGTGGATAATTTCGGTTATTGAAGAACAGACAGTCGACGCATCTGAGTTACCCAGGGGGGACAGGACAGCAGTGCTGTAAGGGGCAGGATGCGTGGTCAGAAAGAGATCCAGCAGGCTACTGGCGTGTGACGAGACGCGGGGGAAAAAAGTAGGGCTCGTCACCAGCTGGGTCAGCCCTTGAGTAAGAGCGAACGCTTCGACTGCACGACCTGCTGCATCGGTCTTATTTGAGCCCAACCAAAGCTCATTATGGGCATTGAAATCACCGAGAAGAACTACCTCTGAAGCGGGGTGATTGATGTTCCGGAAGTCGATCTGGACGGCGAGGTATTCGAGTAGGTCATCCCAGTTATGGTTCGAGGGAGAGCGATAAAGGCAGCAAATAAATTTGGGTGATGTTTTGGAGTTGAGGCGAAGCCACAGAATGTCCTTCCGGTCTGATTCCAAAGAAAGATTCCTGGAGCAGGAAAGACTGCTGCGGACAAAAGCCACAACTCCCCCGTTCTTTCTCAGATTGGAGTGCACCTCGTAGTTTGGGAAGTTGAGATGGTTAATAGGTGCAGTCTCTGAGATTTTTGTCTCCGCCAAGAAAAGCACGGCGGGACGATTGGATTGCAGGTAGTGATGAACAGCATCAATGTTGCTGTTGATCCCGCAGATGTTCGAAAAACAAATTTTATCTTCGATGTTGTTCCCTTGAGCCCACCCTCCACCCGGACATTCCGAGAGTGGAGTGAGTTTACGCCCGGAGTTCTTAGTAGTCGAGGGATCCATCATCATTAATTTCTTTGTGTTGGTAGATAACCGACTGCATAGCTTAAGTGTGGAAACATGCGGACATTTATAAGACACCCTGGGAAAAGCTAGCGGGTGGTACTGCCTCGGTCGACTGGTCCTTGTCTACCACCTTCTTTTTACGTGTTAGTGATGTTAAATAGACCTAAAGTGGCTCGTTGGCGGACTTGTACCGCCACCCGGCAATCGGTACTGAGGTATTCCTTAACGCGTGCACAATCACTTGGACGGGAAGAAGTTGTATACTGGATACAACAACTTCCGAAACAAGCATTTGCCACGGCCCTCGCTCAGTAGGGCAGAATTTTTTGTTGGAAAAATCATCCTTGAAGAGGATAAACCATTATTATGATAATATTATCATGAAAGCGTGCTATTTGCCTATAAAGTTGAAAATGGGACATTCATAGAGCTTTACGAGCTTACCGATATGGCATTAACTCACGGTGTGTGTCTTGAAGTTGCTGCTAATCGTCGACATATCCCACCTTTCAGAACACTCTGTATTCAGTGACTATAGTCACCGTGGTCAGTATTAAACACAGCGTTTGTGTGATGACAGAATATGGCTTAGGATTTTTTTAAATAGCTCCTAAAATAAAGCAACAGTCTGCTGGTATGGCCAATAAGCATGCTTTTTGGACTAACTTGTGAAGAAAGAGACAAGCAGAGTAATCTCCATCTAACACTAAATTTATTGTTTATGTTATCACTTAAGATTACCGTGGTCCTATCACCAAGTCAGAAGGCAAATGGCGTTTTAACGTATTTACTAGCTCATGATTAGACGCTTATAATGAGTTAATTAACACTAACTAAAAAGGTATGACACGCTGAATAACTACATTAGGTATGGATCATCATTCTCTGGACCTTGTTCTGGGACCTTTGAAGGATGACAATATTGCTGAAGTTCGCTGTGCCCCATAAATGGATACAATATGTCCAAATTGGTTTCAACAAAGCATTATAGAGGAATGACAGTTTAGATTTCCTATATCAGTAATGCAATACATCTATTTAAGTTTGATGCCCGTTTGTTTCCTTTTTGAGAAAATGTGCATTTGCCATATAAGCCTTCACTGTAAATGGAATCCGAGATACTTCGCATGATTTAGTTGTGGAATTTGTAAATTATTTATAGTTACAGGTGGATAGGTTTTTCTAAATAAGGTTATTGTCACATGTGTGGACTTCATTAACCTTTATGCGCCGCTCAATTTGGAGCAATCTTACCTGGAAATTTTGCGACGCTATGCCGGAATTCTCATGGGATGCCAAGATAGCCGTATCATCTGCAAGTGTTGTTGTCCATACATTACTTGCAATTGGTAGGTATGCAGTATACAGAAGGCATGGTCCTGAACCCGAAGGTAGACAGGGACTCGTTATAAACCGATAAACTTAGAGAATGTGGATTCAGTGCAATGATTTACGAGAAGTAGTGAGGATAAGGGAGAAGTTTTAATTTGAAGTACAGGCATTTATGCGAAACTTTATAAGTGCTTGAAATGCATCGAAAAATGAAGTTGATCAGAATCTTTTGTTGTTAAGATCTGCATGAACTTTATCACAATTCACCTTCTCCCGGAAACGAAATTGATGATTATTTCTTTTAAGCAGATTTGCGATCACTTATGGGTCTATATAAACATTTCATTAGGGTTATTACCTGGTTTCAGGACCCTTTTAATCTGGATAACCTTCCAACCTTCCAACTCCTAGGATAGTAGTTCATTCGAAATACAGCGTTAGATAATAATAATAATAATAATAATAATAATAATAATAATAATGTTTATTGAGCACTTATACAGAATGAATATATATACATTACAAAGAAAACACTCCAGAAAGCTGAGGATTGGCATTGCCATTTTTGACCGTCCCCTACAGCAATTACAGAGAGATTCAGTAAATTAAAACTATTTTATGTAGTCATGCGATTCAT
The DNA here is from genome assembly GCA_963669975.1 of Acanthoscelides obtectus. NCBI lineage: Eukaryota > Metazoa > Arthropoda > Insecta > Coleoptera > Chrysomelidae > Acanthoscelides > Acanthoscelides obtectus. The sequence goes on from CAVLJG010000009.1 coordinate 15,912,430, forward strand.
CTTATCTCTAATTTTACATAGGTAATGTAATGTATAAAATTGAGGTACCATTGTAAATAAAATACAATATTGAATCGTAAGTTCTTAATCTTCAGCTCCAGAAGCTTGTAACAGGAAAAGCACCTTCTTTAATTCCTTTCTGAAACTACTACTGGAAGTAATTTGGATGAGTTCTAAATATTTATTCAACAAACAAGGTGCTGTACAAGCGAAAGCTTTTTTGAATTATATGTTACATGGCCTGGGATATTATAACAATTATTATCGTTTCTTAAGAAAACATGTCGAACAGAGGATCTTTTCTCTAAAATATTATACAGATAATTTGGAGATTTTTTTCTTAAAACTTTATATAATACAGCACCATAAAAAAGCAATGAACGGTAGTTACATTTTAAAATGTCTTCTCTCATATAGTAGCCAGTGATGTGTTCTTCTCTAGCTATATCATTATAGCAAATCTTATGCAATGATTCTGTAAAATCTGATTTTGTTGTATTATTTCCTCTGTAAGAAAGTGGTAATAGACTGTGGCACCATAATCTAAATGTCAAAGGATTAACGAGTTTACAAGCAAAAATTTAATATAACATGTCAGTATGTGTTTATATTTCCAAAGCGTTTCATACGTATAATTGCACAATTTGAGTTTATTCATCTTCTTCTTATATTCTTCTTCTTTATATAATAGTTTTCCCAAACTTTTTGTTTCCTCTACAATTTGAATAGTGGTACCATCTAAAAGTATATTTGCAGTCACTGCCTTTTTGAATTATGGAACAACTAGTCTAGAACCAACACAACCAGCCTTAGTTTTTGTGGGGTTAAGTCTCAGACAATAATTTTTTGAATACCTTGTTATCATTTCTAAATTTGTGTTAAGCTCCGATATGAGGGTATTTGCATCATCTGGTTTACATGCCTTACATATTTGTAGATGATCCACATACAAGTGTATATTCCAACAAGATGATATATAATCCGTTAGATCTGATGTGTAAAATGTAAATAGTATAGGGCCTAAAACAATCCCTTGTGGGACACCAGAATTTGCTTTTGGTTGACCGGACATTTTATCACGCAATGCGGTCTATCGGTCAAATAGTTGGTGAGCCATTCTAGAGCACTGCCGGAAAAACCATAATAATTCAGTTTTGTACACAGGAATTTGTGGTTTACCATATCAAAGGCTTTGCTGTAATCCAACATCACCAGCAGTGTAACCTTGCCATCATCGGTGCGCTTGATGAAGTCACTAGTAATTTTGATGAGTGCTGTTGACGTATTGTGTAGTTTAGTGAAGCCCGACTGGATGTCAGGCAGAACTTTATTTTGCTTTAAGTGATCACGAAGCTCATCATCCACTATCTTCTCTAACAACTTCGACATTATATATATATTATAGTAGTCTGGAGAAAAAGCTAGACTTGTTACTTCGCGTACAGTCTGGACTTTTTTCATACCGTCCACGGTTAGTGCTTCTTCTGACTGCGGACCACTGTCGTCAACGTTTGAACTGGAGCAGAGAACGGCAACATTGGGAGGCAGAATGGCATAATGTCATCTGCAGCGACGAATCACGATTCTGTCTAGGTACGCATGATGGGCGTAGAAGGATAAGAAGCCGTCGTGGAGAATGACGTCATGTTGAGAGGCATATACACAGGACTGTTGGAGTAATGGTATTGGGGGGCTATTGCCTATGGTAGCCAATCAGTCTTACTCTTTTTTCGGGGCAATATGACTGCTGCGCGTTATTCATTTATTTATCAACGAGCGACTGCCCAATTAAAGTGCAGCATAGAAAATATAATGAATAAGCCTACTTTGACTATTTAACACTTAAAATAATCACAAACACTTTACAATCCAGATCGTTTCTAAATTGAAAAGAATTTAATTAAAATTTAAATATATGGGGAATCAAATATTAAATATTACAGACAGGAATCTAATTGAATTTTGAATGATTTCTGACTTCTGAAGAAATACAACTTATTAGAATACTGATTTGCTAACCTTGAAGATCTAGACAGGAAGGAATTACTAGCGTAATTAGTACGAAATGATCTCACATCGAATGGTTGATTCGGTCTTGTTTGACGAGAAGGCACAAGGAGATTAATATTTTTCAAAAGTTCTGGAGCAAAACTAAGAGAGTGCAAAATATTATAAAATAGTGACAGGTCCCTATGATTCCGTCTTAGCTGAAGGGTTGAGATATTGAGGGAGCTTTCAATGACGGAATAGATAATATCTTCAACCATAATGTTTTGGGTGACCAAACACAAGAACAATACTCTAAATGTGGCAGCACCAAAGAACAAAACAACGTTTTAAATGACTGAATATTATGAAACTCCTTAGCACATCGTTTTATAAATCCCAAAAGTTGAAGAGATTTAGAAACAATCATATTTATATGGGTAATAAAGGATAATTTTGGGTCAAGAATTACCCCCAAATCCCTAACTTGGGATACACTCTTTAGAGGACAACCTTTCATGGTATAAGTATGATCAATGGTGTCCCTGTTACGGCTGAAGACCATTAAATGACATTTTTTCCACATTAAGTTCCATTCTATTCATTTGACACCAGAGACTTAATGAATTCAAATCATTTTGAATATTTAAACAATCATTATTATATTTGATATTTAAGAATAATTTCAAATCATCTGCAAACATTAGAAAACTGACAGACTTAAAACAGTATATAATATCATTCACGTATATATTGAAAGAAAAGAGGACCCAGATGGGAACATTGAGTTACTCCAGATGGCACATTATTCTCGTATGATTGAAAGCTTTGTATACGCACTATTTCTTTTCGGTCAGTGAGGTAAGACTTCTGCCATGATAAAAGATCCCCGCAAATTCCTAGACAATGTAACTTATTAATCAAGATCTCATAGTTGACCTTATCGAATGCTTTAGAAAATCTGTATAAACTACGTGAACAGAATATCCTTCCTCCAAGGATTCCAAAGCATAGTTTGTGAATATTCAAAGATTTAACTCTGTGGAGCTTTTTGAAAGAAATCCAAACTGTTGGCTTATCTCTAGTTTTCAGTATTGGAGTAATGAAGGTTGGTTTTCCAACATTCCGCAAAAGTTCCACTTTTCAACGAAAGATTAAAAATATAAAACAGAGGTCTAGAAATCAGAAAGCTACAATGTTTAATCGATAACGGAGGTACACCATCAGGTCCAGGTCCTTTATTGGCGTCTAGTTTTTCATAGATGGCGAGATTGGAATTTCATAGTTAAACAAATTGATGACCCTATAAGACTACTATTCTGAACAGTACTATTGTCTACACTGTAAGTTTTAGAGAAGTAATCTGCAAACAAATTGGTAATTTGTAAAAAAGAATAACTACTGACATTATTATAATGTACTTCTAAAGGTATGCAATGATAATCCTTACGGCTATTAAAAATTTCCTAAATTTTTTCACGTTTTCTCTAAGAGAAGATTCAGTTGTATTGACATAATCCAGATAGCACTGTTTTTTGTTTAGATTTTTACATTTAGCTCTGAGAGTAGAAACTCATGATAATCATTTAGCAAGTGACATTTGATGTACTTCTTGTGTAGTTTCTTTTTTCAATTATCATTTGTTCAAGTTCTGGAGAAAACCAAATGGGGAATTTCTTTGTAGAGTACTTCTTCAAAGGAACAAAAATATCAATTGTTAGATATATTACACCATAAAACATATTAAGCATATCACCAACTGATTTATTCATCAGCAGTATGTCCCAATTAAAACTGGAGAGAAATGCTATCACTTCCTGCACATTTGTGGATTTAAAATCCCTGTAAAGATCACTACCCCAGAGTTATTAAGGCAAGTTTCACAATTTAGCTCAAAATACAGTGGTTATTCCGTCTTCCAATACGAGCTGAACACACAATATGAACTACAGATCCTACGAGGCGAGAGAATATATCCTTAACTTTATCCAAATCTTGTTCGTCATTGATTTGTGGAAAATTAAAAAGCATTAAATTACAACCTCGTTTTTGCCTCTCAGATACCTCCTGCAACAGATTACCATAAATCACTGCTGCACTGAACCTGGATTGATTTTGGTTAGCTGTTATAGACGTGGAACTTTTTATTAGAGCAAGATCTTTTTTGATATCTTCAAACAATGATAAAAATCCAGTTCTCATACTTTTAACCTTATTAGATATCTCACGAATCTGAGTTTCAAGTTCTTCAATCTGTGTTAATTAGCAACTTTAACTTCGCTTGGGGAGTCCTCTAATGCTCTTATTCAAGGTCAAGGCTGTTTTGATTGCTAGAGCACAATCCTCGCATAAATATAGAATAACACGGGTAGATAAAATAAGATACCGGATCTCAGTAGAACTTATGCCGGCACAGTTTCTACATAACATTTTTTTGCATAAGTCACATGGGTAGCCAAAAACTTCAGCACTTATTTTCGGTTCCTTAAAAGTACACTTAACGGCACACTTGTTGCACACGCCAGCCATTCTGAGGTTCGGTTTCAATACTTTTGTAAGATTAGTGCTCTTATTTCTGTCATGCTATGTTGCCTACAATCTTTGCAAATAATTTTGTGACAGCAATCATATGGAAACCCAATCACGTCTTCTGTACTAGGTTTTTCTTTAGGAGCACACTTGCTCCCACAAATATCGTTTTTGTCCAAGCCCGGTCCTGGATCTAAATTCGTTTTCTGTTGCTGGTCTTGAATTTGTTCAGGTAAGCCAGACCAGTTTTTTTCACAAGAAAATGTAATAAAATATGTTGAACTGTTAAAATCCTTTCTGTTAAAAAATGAGTAGGCTTTTGAAAATTCAATACAATTTTGCTTTTTAAAGAAGCCCAATCTTTGACTGAATAAATAATTGCATTTCGTCTGCGAAACCAACTGTTGTTCAACTTAAAAGGGTCAATAATATACAAATTAAACAGGATTGGTCCTAGTACGGTTCCTTGTGGAATTCCGCATCTACCTGCCATATTTTCACTTAGTGTAATGTTAGTGTCACATTGTATCCTGTCTTCCAAATAACTGTTCGTCTCATCTACGTAAATAATTTACTGTGATATTATAACAGTTAAGTTCAAAAGTATACATAAATTTACCTACGGTACAAAGGATCTACGCTTTGGGGATAATTTCAAGAAAAAGTTAAAAGAATGGATTTTTTCTTTGGCAAAACCATGCGTATGCAAATTAATAGTAAATGTGATCAAACAGTTCGTTGATTAATTGTATCTCTATTCATATTTCAATAATATGTACAGTTGTAACATCGGTGACCCATGTACACGCATTGCCTCCTATGGGCCGTTACTTCATATTTATTAACTCATCCTTCGCATTGTGTTTCAGGAGTAAATATACTAAGTGACATATAAATCCAAACACCCAGTTTAAATGGTTTTATTTTAATAAAATTTTGTATAAGTACTTAATGAAGCATTATAAGTAAATGATTGCACTGCTTTAAAGCCCTTTGACCTTTAATAATGTGTGGATGCACCCTGATGTGCTACGCATTCTCCAACGCGCCTAGGCATGCTTCTGATCAGGTGGTCAATGTCCTCCTGTGGTATCTCATTCCAGGCAACCACCAACTCCTCTCGAAGTGCTTCTAGAGTCTGAGGAGGACGTTGCAAATTGAGCAATCTCCTACCCATCATATCCCACACGTGCTCAATTGGGGATACGTCGGGAGATCTTGGTGGCCATGGTGACAATGTGACATCATTATGTTGAAAGAAGTCTATTGTGACTCTTGCAACATGTGGTCGGGCATTATCTTGTTGGAAAGTTGGATCTGCCAGGGTGTCAAGATAGGGTAAAAGATGGGGTCCTAGAACTTCGTGGATATAACGCTGCGCGGTCATGTTACCTCTGATGAAGATTAAAGGTGACCTGGAACCATAAGCTATAGCACCCCAAACCATAACTCCAACAGTGTGATGAACATGTCTTTCAACAAAAAACTGTGGATTCCTCCTTTCACCACGTCGCCTTCTAACTCTGGCACGACCATCGTACATGCCTAAACAAAATCGAGACTCGTCACTAAAGACAATACTGTGCTATTCCTGATCCCAGAGTGACCATTGTCTGCACCACTCAAGGCGATTACGTCGGTGTTCTCGAGTTAAAGGGAGGACCCAGTGTGGCCGGTATGAAAACAAGCCAAAACTTCTCATTCGTCGGTAAACACTTCGCATGCCAATAAGTCTTCCATGTTCTGCAAACCATTCGTTTGGTAGTGGAGAAACGGTCCCTTAAGGCCAATAATCTTAAGCGGCCTGTTGTTCTACGGCGGCGTCGAGTGCCCCTTGCTCTTTGCGTACGGCCTTCTCAAACAACACCTAACCACAGTGTCTACACTTCTTTGCACTCTAACTGCAATTGCCCGAAAAGAAAGTCCAGCTTCCCGAAGTCCCACTATACGGCCCCTATCAAACTCACTAAGTTGACGAAATCGTACAGGTCTCCGTACTCTAGGCATCGTAACCGATCGTAAAGGATGTCAAGAACCAAAATCCGCCAACGTTGATTCTTTACTGCGGCTGAAATATTCATTTTTAGAGCGTTAGTGAATTAAAAAGAAGCAGTATAAAAAACGGAATGTCCAACTGATAAGGCTGAAAACTTTTTCACTTGTTATTTACAGTAAGATAAATGCATTCACCAACTTTTATTATAATAAAACCATTTAAACTGGGTGTTCGGATTTATATGTCACTTAGTATAAATATTATTATTATTTAAATTCTGCCCACAAAAACCTCATGCCCCTATTGTCATCTGATATCGTTTTTTTTTTTCATTGATAGCTTTTACGGAAAATTATAATTTACAGACGACACAAAACGAACACAAAAGGCACAAGTTAAAACCAAACACGACCGGTTATGATTAGTAAATTGGTTAAAATTGCTTACTGTTAGTTGACATTTTCACGCAACACAAACAGCTTCCCCGTCATTGAAGTGCACCTCAATGTATCATTTTTATCTCCTACTAACCATCAGCATTAATTACAGCAGCATCGTTAAAATGAGAAAAGCTCAATTAAAGGCATTCCACCTAAAGCAGCAAATAAAGCGAGGCGCATCAAAATGAAAGATAGTGAAGATACCTACATAAATAACCATAACTTTCATCGCGCACAAGATGCTCGCAGTTGCGGCTGTTGTAAATAAACTCTACTCGTAGCAAGTGGGTCAAGCTCAAGGTTCCATTGTCTGAGCCAAGCTGAACATTATCGGACTGTCAGGTGGTCTATGCGGTTGCTAGTTATCGTAAATGCAAGTGTTCATAGTCTAGTACTCAGGTTCTATAAAGCGGAACAAAGAATACTTTGAGAAAGATCTCTGATATAAAAAACATCCACCCTTTACCTCATAAGTTAAAAGACTTTGAAGTTAGTACGCTAGCTGAGCATTAAAATACGAAATATCAACCAAATACTACTACCCGTCGTTGCTTCTCAAGCTAGCTAGCCTTTAGGTCACAGTCACTGTAACGTCAGTAGCTGTCGTCAGTCTGTCAGGTCTGGTGGCTCAAAAAACAGACAAGTTCTAGGGAAAAGAGGAGAGGGAGAAAGAAAGGAAGGAAGTAGGAGCGAGAAGGGAAAGAAAATGAATTGTTTTATGTCAAAACTCTTTTCCTTCGTTTATCGGGCAGTGAATTTATCTGGCCAAAATGACTGAAGGTACGGCTACCATCAGGACGAGGAAGTTCATGACCAACAGACTGTTGGCTCGGAAACAAATGGTAGTAGATGTCTTGCACCCAGGACAGCCCTCTGTTAAAAAAACAGACATTAGGGAAAAACTAGCCAAGATGTACAAGGTAACCCCAGATGTAGTTTTCGTATTTGGATTCCGTACGAACTTTGGTGGTGGCAAATCTACAGGCTTTGGCCTAATCTACGACACCTTAGATTTTGCCAAAAAATTTGAGCCTAAACACAGGCTGGCTAGGCATGGACTATATGAGAAGAAACAGCAGACACGTAAGCAGCGTAAAGAAAGGAAGAATAGGATGAAGAAAGTAAGGGGTACAAAGAAGGCCAAAGTTGGTGCTGCTTCCAAAAAGTAAGAAGATATGAACTTGGCAAGCTTTCCTGCATTGTATGGCCCATATCCACAATCCATGGAGATTCTACATATGTGTTGTACAATTCAAAAGCTGTTGTTATTAAACCAACACCTTTTTACATAAAATATATTTATAAGTAAGTAAAAGAATATTTGAGGTGTGATAGATCTAAGAATTGTTACAGTGTACTATATATTTTTTTAGACTTGTCCTGAACTGAATTTTGGGTCTTTAATTTAATTTTGGCCACAGGGTGAGCCGCGGCCTGGAATGTTTGCATATTCAACCAAATGTTACATTATCTAGAAGGAGACTTTTGAAAAGTCACCGCATAAGCGAACAAGTAAACTCATCGATCGTCAGTCACTATTATAAGCTCTCTTTTACAACATGTCATGAATGGATCGGAAGAAGATCGAAATTTTCGAAAGAAGCTCTACATAATATTAAAGCCACGAGATTGCAATTTGTATTGCAGAGTTTATTCAATTACACAGATAAATCTAAAAATCTATGATGTAAACGCAACAAGTTACACGTTTCTAAGCTGCAAATATTTGGAAACGCTTTAACTGAGATTGATGGGTTTTTCTAGCTTAAATGTCAAATTCCACCGTATCATTGAGCCCTCTGAATACCCCACCATTCTCTAATCAACACTTTACAGTGGCCTCCTTTTGATAAAACAACAACAATCAAAGATAGCATTGTAGGCAACCCGACAAGCAAGAGGTTGTATAACTTGTTGCCTGGATATGATCCTGGTTAATTAAATAGTAATAGCAGCTACTACAGAAATACGAATAATTCATACTACTAATTACTAATATTGAATTCCATGAGTCGTCATGGTGCTTGATCGGTTAGAACTGTTACTTCAGCAGTAATCTGAGACGTCTGGTAAAACATGAAATATATTCTTCACAGTTGAAAATTATAAACAGGTCAAAAACAGGCTGTTGAAAAAGATAACGACAAATACTGTTAGTTGCAAAAGCTGGAAGATGCAAAAATTAGCTAAATTTCGTAACAATGGGCGATACATTGAGGCTAGTGGTAAGAGATTAAAATAATATTAAAATGAAACTGTAAGATAACTACAAGCTTGAATTTAAAAACATTATTTTTTATCTTTGTCGGCTTCTAGTCGATTTAATATTTCCGGTAAAACATTCCCAACTCTCGAAAAGAGCCATAAAACCGGTATAAGACACAAGCAACCTCAAATAATCTGGGATACATTTTTCTTTTTCTGCCACCTCTCTTAGGGTCCTCTGCGGATTGTTAAAATATTTGTCCTGTGACCGGATTTTGAACTCGAAAAGGTCGTTTTACCTCAAGGTCAAAGTCGTCTCAAGGATTTGAGTCTCTTTTCTTCTTCTTCGGTTCATTTTCCTTTTGGCTTTCGTCAGCGATATTAAAAAAAGGAGACATCTGGGAACCATAAGCAAAGGCATGCATTAAATATCAAAGATATTCTGAACTTCCGAAGCTGTTATAAATCCAAATACTAACCGCGCCCAGCGCTGCTTAGCCTCAGCGATCCGATAAAAGGCAATCTTTTCACTGACATCATAACGGGCTATGTGATATTCATGCGTATAATAGTTCGTTCTTGAACTATTTCCTTCAACTTTTTCGTTTAAGTGAACGCGACATATTGAATTATTCATGGAAAACACATCACTAGTCAGCAGCTCGCATTTGGCAGCCCCAGTCACCACTGTGACCGCTGGAGGCTCACGATTCTGGTAGTGCAGTAAATGTGGCTTATGTGCCATTGCACAACTAAACATACTGCTTTCGTCTATCCAATCACAGACAGCAGACGCACAGACCTTATTGGCGTACTTTAGGGGAAGCATCCTTGTACGTATTGCCCTAACAAACATTGAAACAGTCATTTTGTCTAAGCTCTTTACATGATTGTTGCCTTGCCTTCTCATGTAAGAGCCAGAGGTTAAAATAGTAACAAGGATAAGTATCACATTTCGAATGGTTTGACATCCGATTGTGAACTCCTTCAACTCCTATGCATTGTCAAAAGTCTAGTTTCAACCGCTTTCAAATTTCATTCTGTTAGAACACATTTCCTTGCCAAAATACGTAGGAGTTGGTGTCAACAACACGGCTAGTTTGGGACGATGTTCCCCAGGGCTCGGTTCTAGGAGCTATAATTTATTCGCTTATTATCCATGATTTCCCTTGTCCCTGCAACTGTGAAGTCTACCTCTATGCTGACGACACTGTCGCCCGGTCGTGTACTGGTGATCTGGTGCACGATAGGTTGCAGAGTGCGGTGGACGAAGTACTCGAGTGGGCTGAACGGTGGTTGATTAAAACTAATCATTCAAAAACGCAGGCTATTTATTGTACGAAAAAAACATCGCGAACCCCCAGCGGAGGTTTCTATAGACGGCAATCGTGTACCATGGACAAATTCTGTCAAGTACCTCGGAGTCACCCTTGATAAAGGCATGACCTGGCAGGAACATACAGCAGCCTTGAAAACAAAATTCTAAATTGCGTTTCGCACTACTATATCCTTTGCTATGGTAGAACCTCCAAATTGAGTTTGATAAACAAAGTTCGCCTATATATAATGATTGTTAGACCAGCCATTACGTATGCATGTGCGGCTTGGTGTTTCCTTGCCAGTAAACTGTAGTACTGCAAAGTAGAACTTTGCGAACAAACGAGACGCTACTCAGAGACCATGACATTCCTTACTTGAGGGATTATGTCAAGCTTCAGGCACAGCGACGTTATAGTCAAGCGGAATCGCACAGCAACCCTATGTTTTAGAAAACTTAAAATTACACTCTAACAAAACCGAATCAGAATTTGGTTAGTTCACCTCAAAATTAATCCGTGTACCAAGTCAAAAAACCTAGGCGTCTCATCTTAAACTAACACTTCTGTTTTTCTTTGCTCTTCTTCTCTTTCCTTTTTTTTTCTTGACATTGTTTGATTTCTGGGCAACCAGGACTGGCAGTTTCGACTACCGCACATTAGACAGTGACTAATGGGCAAAGGTCCTACCGACCACCCAGACAAACAAATGACAAGTAGTACGTAGGAGTTCGTAGTAACATCATCACATCTGACATTAAGATGAAAATCTGTTTCTTTCCTCATTGTGTTAGGCCATTGAATTACAGTCCTAGATACATGTATAGCGCTTAAAAACTTGATCAAACGTCTTATCACGTAGAATAAACAACTAATCGTTATATCAAATATATCTATTATAATTGATTAGTACTATTATTATTATTATTATTATTATTATTATTATTATTATTATTATTATCTGCTACATCACGAAATGGTGATGTTTTATGCCCTGTGGACCACAAAAAAGATGAGTGTTTTCTCATGAGCGAAAAGTTCCCCATTGCCTTCAGTCGTCTTTTTGAAGAATATGCTGTGTTCGTATTTAGTTGAGACATAATTGGTATATTTATGTAATTTTTTTGTTCTTTTCAATTATGAAGCAGTATGTACAGAATGTTTTCGTCATCACGTGCGATATCTGAGATCCAATCGGATTCTGAACTTGAACTATAAGAATCTGAAATTTCTGTGAGCAATACAAACAGGTATAAACAATAAAAAAAACTAACGTATGTCCTAACAGTTTTGGCAGAAAATGCATTGGCTTTAATTTTAACAACCACAAAATAATACCAACTTGCCTTTGGAAAAAAGTTTGCTTACTTACTGTCAGTTGGCATTTATTTATTTTGAAGTTTTCGCTTCAAGGGCCAGACCTAGCATCATGCCGTGACTCAAAAGTTTGGCTTCAACAACACAACATACCTTTTGTTTCCAAAAACGACAATAGATGATTTTTGGGCTTTGCTGTCTAAGAAGGTTTAACAAGCAGGCTGGAAAATTGATCTGAATTCCGTCCAGGACCTCATGAGAGACGTTCGAAGAAAGTTGCGCCTGGTAGAGCAGAATGAATTAAATAAATTGCTTCGTTAAAAAAAATCCGATAAATGTTTGGTGCCAAAACCTTTAGGACATACACTCCAAAATTTATAAAAACATTTGTCTGGATTTAACTTTTTCAATTGATACATATACAGTGGACCTCCGGTAATCCGACAAACATTATGCAGGGCAGTGTCGGACTATCGAATTTGTCGGATTATAGAGCACTGCCTAAGACCCCTTATAGTCCGGAATTTTTTACAAAAGAGTACCTTGTTATCCGACAAATTACATATCCAATGGTAAGATTATATATGTTATGTATATGTATGTAATTTGAAATACAAATCATACATAGTTTATGTATGTCGAATTTAGTAAATTAAATAACACTAGAGAGCTTACGTTTTATTATAAAATTAACCATATGTACCAAAATAATCAAGAATTATTAATCAAAATCATTAATGAATTTATCAAATTAAGAAGCTTGGAAATATTCATCAATTTTTGTTTTGTTTAAGGTTGTTATAACGCGAGATCAGAGCTTTGTCCCTCAGTCTTCTCAAAAGTAAAAGTTCGTTGTAGGACGTAATATTCTCTTCAGCCCATTGTCAACCTAGCTCAAAGGCATTAATTGCGTCTTGTGCTGTGACTTGTGGAGCAGTTGCAGTCACGTCGTCGTTATTTTCCTGATTGTTTGTTGTATAATTAGAAAACTCTTTTATAACCTCTTCGTCAGACATTTCATGAAAAACATTTTCTTCTTCATCCATTCCACGGCACCAGATTTCCAAATCTTCCGGACTTATCTGTGTTTCAGTAGCAACTTGTACTATAACTTCCGAAGTAACACTAATTTGTGGAACGTTGCTAGGAGTGGTGACTATATCTGGCCATAACTTTTTCCAAGACGATTTAATAGTTGATGTCGGTAACGCACACCACGACTGACAAAGAGCAAAAACCAAGTCTTTCATATTAAATTGTTTTAAAGTTTTTTCTATTGGTTGGTCTTTTGATACGGCTCTCAGAAGTATGTTTTTCTTATAGTCTTGCTTGACAAACTGAATGATATTCTGGTCCATTGGTTGAATCAGTGCAGTGCAATTTGGTGGAAGAAACATCGCAGTGATGCATTTATCCTCAGTTGTTAGTTTTTCTTCAGACGGATGACCTAGAAGCAACAACGATTTTTGAGGAAAATTATGATCTTTTAACCACTTTCTAACTTTAGGTACGAAGCATTCATCAAACCACTTTTTGAAAAGGTCTTTTGTCATCCATGCACTTTTTTGTCCGTAATAGTGTACAGGTAAATCAATGTTTTTGAATGCCCGTGGTTTATTAAATTTTCCAATGACCATCATCTTAAGCGCGTGTGTGCCCGCAGCGTTAGCACATGGTAGTATGGTTACACGCTCTTTACTTACTTTTCGTCCAGGTACGGATATTTCGTTACAAGAAACGAAAGTTTTGTTAGGCATCACACGCCAAAAAAGCCCTGATTCGTCTGCATTGTACACTTGTAACGGCTCAAGATTTAAATCGTTTACCTTTTGCAAAAATCTTAATGTAAAGGGCTCTATGCAGGTGGCATCGTTAGAAAGTTTCTCTCCTGTAATAATCATTAAACGTAGGCCATGACGACTTTTAAAACGTTCTAGCCATCCTTTGCTGACCGCAAAATCATCTTTTTTTGTTGTTTTCTTATAAATAAACTTAGCTTTCATGGCCAACATGGGTCCTGAAATTGGTGCATGCCTATTTCTTTCCTAAATAAACCACATGCACAAAGCTTCTTCCACTTCTGGATGTTCAGCTTTCTTGAGTGTCTGTCTCTTGCCTGGCCCGCAGTCAGTATTTGACACGAACTTCTTGATCTTCTCGTGGTTTCTTTTAATGTCATAAATTGTAGATCGGCCTACGCCGTATTCACTTGCTAGACTAATGAAAGTTTCATTGCGATTTAAGAGGTCTAAAATATCATTTTTTTTTAATTGTCAACGTTTTGTGCTTTCGCTTCTGAGTTTGTGATGACATTACTAGGTACTATACTTAGTACAATGAATAAATAGTAAACAATGAACGCACGCTAGGCCGTATCGCTATCACAAGTAGTCAATTTCAAACTAAGTAAGACAATGCTTACGCGTCGAGCACGATAGCGGTGGCGCGTACAAGTTGTAACCTGTTCAAACCTGCGTGATCTACATTAGCGAAGATTGTCAAATACGTATGTATGTAATACATATTCAAAGACATGTCGGATTACAGGGGGCGCCGGATTAGACAGGGGCCGGATTATCGGGGGCCCACTGTAGTTGCAACAAGACTAACAAAGACAGTCTCCCCAACAAAATTCAAAAACCTTAACCCCAAATTATGAAGCACCCATAAGAAAACACAAGATCTTGTGCGATCTGCACATGTCAACATCTCCGGGTCCCGTCAAAATCCTGTGTACTGTTTCGACCGTCCAAAAATTAGTTTGCTGAAACAGCGGGCCAATAATCCCCAACAAGGTTTTATCCTGCCTTGAACATAGTTTTTCCACCACAGTCGGTGTCAAGCGGTTGGAAATATGATGCGAAAACATTACTATTTTTATACAACTTTGAAGCTATTTAGGAGCTAAGTACCGGACTATGAACGTCGCCTTAGCAATTAGCATGGCAATAAATCATAAACGTCGATTCAAATACCCATGCTGTTTGGCAGTGGCAGTGAAAGTGAAAAAGCGGTTAAATAGCTCACAAACAGAAGTTGTTTTAAACGATATCGATTTTTATTGTCTTCTTCCACGACTCCTGCTTTGAATATTCTTAGTTACTTTTCAATACAACGTAAAATAAACGCAGCACGCAAAATTTTGCCCAAGTTCAGAACGCATACACTTAAGTTGCAAGTCCGTTTAGTGATTTCCTAAGGTCTGTAGAATCGGTAAATCATCTTCGGGTGGATTGCTCGGTAATCTACACTCACTAGGAACAAACAAGTGATCTTGCTTATCAGTTAGAGACGAGTAAATTCAGCTTGACAAAGTTATAATCAGAAAAAGCTAAAGCATGACGAGTTCGTCTCTGTGCCTTGCGCATGGCCGCATCATGGAGGAAAGCTCAGAGAATCAAAGTCTTCTGTCATATCGTTAATAACGCATTGTTACTGAAAATAAAGATTCGTTATTTTGACTTAAATACCGGCCAAGATAATGTGTGCTTTTTAGCTCGTTGATTTTATTCCACATACAGTGGTATTGTTTTCTTTTTGTAGATATTATGTATCCATCGAAGAAAGAGACCAAACCTAAACATATTCGCGTATACTCCACGTGATCGCGCTCCAGAACGCCGAGCACGTTACAGGGCCGTACTAAGAATAAATGATTTGTGGTTCTACCACATGATCAAAAAGTATACAAAATTATTGCAGGCTTGCATAGGGTTCAAACGTAAAGCTTGGAATTAATGTATTTTTTTAATTTAACTGTCATGATCAAAAAGAAAACAAATTGTCTATTGTTGTTTTTAGTAGAAGTGTTTTATCAAGAAATTATACTCGAAATGTGACGTAAGGCGCATTTATTTTAAAAAATGTCTTGACAGATTAAAACAATAATTGCATATGCATGCAAGTATACCTAACCACCGCTTAAACCGAGACTTCAGTGTGCAAAGAGTTAATTTTGATATTAGACTAAAAAATGAATAGTTAGGTGGAGTTGAAAGAAAAAGGATTTGAATACATAATAATATATACTAAATATTAAACAAAAATTTATTGCACAAACATTTTACCTGTAAAACCGGAAATACATACATTTGAAAATGAAAATCATTCTACATCAGAGGCCGTGGAACTCTAACTTTCATCAAGATTTATGATTGAAGGGGCAACGTGAGTATCAATGATACCATCTAATTCCCACATTTTAAGTTCGACCTTTTCTTTTACATGCTGGTACATTTTCCCACTTATTCGGTGTTATTCTTTGTATAGCATCATGAAAAATATTTTTAAGGTCAGAAAATTTAAAACATTTATTTTCTGCTGCAACATATATTTTTATGTCTGCCCAAAATGAGCTCAATCGGATTGAGCTCACAATGGTAAGGAGGCAGTCGTAAAACAGTTTTATTTTGTTTTTTGGCCATTTCATCCATTATGTTCAGGTTATAATTATTTTTATGCGTCTTGAAAATTTGTAACAATTCTGCCTTAACCGTTGTATCATCATAATCAATCTTTTTATTCTTAAGCCATCCTTGAATTTCTGATCTTTTTGTTGACGTTGTTGTAATTTTCTCTAATTTTCTCATGTGGAATGAAGCATTATCTAATACTATAACCGAATTATCTTCAAGTTTCGGTAGAGTTTTTGAGAACCAACTCTCGAACGAGGCCCATCCATTTCTTCATGGTAGTCTCCCGTTTTTTTGGATTCAAATGCCCATAAAGCATCGGACACAAATCAATCTTCATTACCGATGTGGCAAATTATCAATCGCCTACCTTTTCCTAAAAATAATTCATTTTGGACACTTCAGAACCGCTCCCATTGAAAGCATTACAAACCCAACAAAATGATTGCTTTATTTCTTATCTCGATATAGTTGAAGCATGTACAAAAACAAAAATAAAATATAATTTTAGTTGAAAAGTATTGAAAAATATGTAGGTATCAGCTTTGCAAACAATGTCCTGAACACTTGAGTCTCTCCTTCCTTGCATTTCGTATTTGTAAATGTTGATAATATTTTGTTTTCCGCTAACGCTAAAATGAAGCCTTTTAGCTCTTTTTTAGGCAGTGTGCAGCTTATATCGACAACTTCATCAGCTGGATCCGAATCAGACGTTTTGAGTTCTACGAAATTAAACTAACAAATCTAATAAGCACACAGTAATACCAGTATAAATCTAATGCCAACTCTGTACTGTACGGCCACCCACCGGGACAGCCGACATGCACGGTCGTATCGTCTCCCACTCCACTCTCTGTTTTGTCATTCGTTTTATGTAATGGTACCCATTCACGTACAGGCGGACTGCAGGCAATGGACTGAAATTTGACCTGCAGTCGTGGCCTGCGATATAGACCATACACGTTCAGTTGTATACAAACGATGCGGCCTGCAGGCCATCGCCTGACAGTCCTAGAACTGCAGGTCGCCTCATTATTTGCCATACATCCACAGTCCGTCGCAAAAGTTTCGCAGTTCTTGCTTGTAGTGTGTAGACAAAAGAACAATAAAGCAGTGGTAAAATGTTAAGAAAAAAGAAACTTATTTTGTTACTTTTGATTTTGCTATTAACTAATGAACGCGGAAAAAATGGCAAACGTTTTTGGGTGAAGGAATGGTTAAGAGATCGTGAAAATTTATCTCATATGAAACTCCTGAAGCGATTGAAAGATTCCAGCAGCGAAGATTTTAAAAATTATCTTAGGATGGACGAGGCTTCTTTCAGAAAATTATTAACTTTAGTTAAACCCCACATAAAACGACAGAATACAGTAATGAGAAAAGCCATTAGTGCTGAAGAAAGGTTAATAGTGACTTTGCGGTATCTGGCAACTGGACGTACATTTGAGGATTTGAAATTTTCTGCCATTATTTCTCCCCAAGCACTAGGAAAAATTATACCAGAAACCTGCGAATGGATTTACAAGGCGTTGAAAAAGGAATATATGAAGGTAAGTTCATAAAATTTTGGAATACAGTGCATAATATTTTAGAAAGAAATGGAATAGTTGAAGGAGATTGAAAGCCAAAATTTTTAGAAGCGTACATTTATAAAAGTACCTAGGTATTTATTTTTTAACCTAAATACCTCGCTAATATTCTTATTAAAAATTATGTATTTTATGCTTGCATTCCAAAATTTTCGCTTTTGTCGTAATTTGAAGTAATTTTTTATGTTTTAGTAAAATTTCAAAATAATATTTCAACTACGTATTTTATTGAAAAATGTATCCTTACATAAAAACTTAAAGGTGAACAACTTGTGTTATAGAAACGAATTTTAAATAAACTTTTGATTTCTATTGTCAAAAACATAGACAATAGGTAATAATGAACAAGTCGACAAGTAAAAACAAAACTTTAAGTATGTAGTCATTGAAGTTTCGTAAATTCATCGATTAAAAACCAGCAATTCAGTTAAAGATCCTTTAAGTTTCGACGTGTTGCCGCTTTCCTCCATTGTTTCAGGGGTAGTTTTATCAAGAGGTCTTATATAGTTTATATTTATGTCGAGGTTTTCTCCTTCTGCATTTGTGTACTGTGTTTCAGAAATAGTTGCTGAGGGTCGGGAAAGAGTGACATTTTGTTGCTGATTGTAAGTTGATGTGTGTTGCGAAGAAGTGAAAGTTTGTTGTTGCTGATTTGTTAATATGGGTTGGAAAGGAGAAGGAGTTAAAGGTTGTGGCTGTTGATTGTATTGAAGTTGCATTGGCAACATAGTATTATAATGAGATGAAACGCTATGTGCCGAATTTATACATATATGAGATTCCTCGCATAATTTCTTTTGAACACCAAGGAAGAGAAGACGGTGAAGTAATAATTCAGCATACATTTTCTGGTCGCTGTCCATTCGGCGCAGTTTATGGGCCACATTTTCTCCAATACTGTCACATTCATCATTTTCTCTGTCCAACTTAGCGCAAATCCTTTGGATACTTTCTTCCTGTCCATACTTCTTTCTTTTTGCACTATTAGAAGATCTGGAAGTTGATGGACGTGAATAGGTTGATGACTGATGCGGTGTTTGTGGTGGTGATAGCTGATATATTTCAGACGGTGCTTGCAACGCATCTTCAGTAAGCGGTGAAAATTGAGTATCATGCTGGGTGACATCTTCCTGAAAGTACAAAATACAAAATGTATATTATAATTTTTTTTACAGTTTCCAAAAACATCAGAGGAGTGGCAAGAAATAGCTTATAATATTGAAACCAGATGGAACTTTCCTAATTGTGGAGGATCTATTGATGGTAAACATCTGCGAATTGTTAAACCAGCCAACAGCGGGTCATATTTTTTTAACTACAAAGACTATCACAGTATAGTTCTCATGGCCCTTGTTAATGCTGATTACGAATTCATATATGTTAATGTAGGCTGTAATGGGCGAGTTTCTGATGGAGGGGTCTTAGAATATACAAAATTTTACGATAAACTTATAGAAAAAAAGCTAAATTTGCCTTCTAATGACGTAACAAAGCATAATTTAAATTTCGTTTTTGTGGCAGATGATGCGTTTGCATTACATGAAAATATTTTAAAACCTTTCCCGGGAAACAATTTAACAAAAGAAGAATCTATTTTCAATTATAGACTTAGCCGTGTGCGCCGCACGGTTGAGAACGCGTTCGGTATATTAGCTAATCGCTTTCGAGTATTCCATACTCCAATTAATATGCAACCTGACAAAATTGACAAAATTGTACTAGCAGCTTGCGCGTTGCATAATTTTTTGAGACGTTCTAAAACTTCATATATAACGAGAAATGATGTTGACACCGAAATTATTGACACAGGGGATATAATAAGGGGAGACTGGAGAGCAGAAAGACCATTAGATAATTTACAACCAGGATATGGTCGTAATGCTTCACGTGAAGCCAAAGAAAATAGAGTGAATTATAAAAATTTCTTTAATACTGTTGGAAAAGTTTCCTGGCAAGAAAATTTTATTTAATCAATGTACCTATTATAATATGTATCTTACTTGATAATTTTGTAGAATTAAAGAATTTATTTTAGACAAGAAATAAAAAGATTTTATTTGATTTTTTTATTTGCAAAAAATTTCCTTACCTCATTATTGGCATCGTCACCCTCCGACTCCGACTCATCATCATTTGAAACTGACATCCTAGGTTCTTCCTGCGAAGCCGTAAAAAGCAGTAATTTATAATACCAAAGAGTTGGCTCATACAGCTCTTCTGTAGATGATCCACTTCTTTTTGATTTTAGAACTTTTTTGTGCTCCTTTCGAAAGGCACTTCTAATATTATTAATTTTCTTTTTTACCATATCCATCGAAGCATTTTTGTCTACGGTTTTGCAATAACTTATAAGTTTCTCATACGCCTTTGCCTTTTCTTTTCGATTTGAATACTGTTTTGACTTAATATTCCATAAACTTGGTAACTGTCGATAAATATCAATAAAACCAGTAACAAACGATGGCTGATTTAACGTCACATCAGACATTTTTTACCAAAACTGTGTACACAATTTTTAAATACAATGAAAGTCGCTATCGTACGACCCGGACTGACGATTAACCACCACACACGTACACACTTTGTGCAATCTTTGTAAACTGCAGGCACAGACCTGCCGGCCACCTGTACGTGTATGCTGAAATTTGGACTGACGGCCAGATCGTTCACAGTTCGGGACTGCAGTCCGCCTGTACGTGAATGGGTACCATTAGGGCTCGACCTATTCTGACCAATAACAGTTATGCTCCCTCTCTCTTGAAATATATCAGAGCACTTATCAGGCAATAATCACGCGATGATCACTGTTTTGGTTTAGTCTCTTTTTCGGATACATACATAATAGTAATTGATCCATAGAAGTGTCCACTTTATATACGAGGATGGTTTGAATGGTTTCCGTCCTCAACGTGAAGATGGTAGCACTCGTAAATAAAAGCTAGTGAATTTCGTGGCTCATCTGTTGACAGTTCTCGCCAAAGTTTCAGCCATTTTGGACGCGCAGTTGTTATTTAACAGTCGCTTGAGCGAGCTAATGTGAGTGTTTTTGTGAAAATGGACAAAATCGAGTATCGATCTGTCATTAAATATTTGTTTTGAAAGGCAATACGCCTACGCAAATCAAAGAGGAGTTGGATTCTGTGTATGGGGCTACCACAGTGAAATTTTGGGCAGCTAAATGTAAACGTGGTCGTAAGAGCTTGGGAGACGATGAACGTTTGAGACGTCCAAAAACTACCGACGGAAATATCGCCAAAGTCCACCAAATGGTGGTAGACAACTGCCAAATTAAAGTGAGAGAGATAGAAGAAGTTATGTACATGTCAAGAAAATGTGTTTGTCACATATTAAATCAACATTTAAGGATGAGAAAGCTGTCCACGCGATTGGTGCCGCGTTTTCTGACTTCATACCAAGAACGGTGTTCGAATAAACATTTCCAACCCTCTGGTGGCTCAGTTTAATTACTGTAGATGAAACTTGGATACACCATTATACGCCCAAAACAAAAATACAATCCAAACAGTTGACTGCAAAGAGGGAACCAGCTCCAGAAATAGCTGAGAAAGTGATATCGACTATTTTTTGGTGTAATCATGGAGTTATTTTGATCGATTATCTTAAAAAATGAATAACCATTACAGGAGCATACTACGCATCATTACTTGACAAACTGAAGGCAGAGCTTGCGGAAAAACCAGCTACGTTTGCAGAAAAAGTAAACCCTTTTTCATCAAGACAACGCACCGTCTCACACATCAGCCGTTGCCATGACGAAAATCCACGAATCACGGTTTGAACTGCTTGACCATCCGCCTTACTCACCAGATCTAGCCCCAATCGAATTCTTTTTGTTCCCTCATCTTAAAGTTGCGCTCGGAGAGCAGAGATTTTCATCAAATGAAGAGGCAATCACCTTCGTGAACAATTATTCTGCAGAGAAAAACGCCGAATATCTACTATTTGGAGGGGTTACGCAGGGTTTCCCAACCTTTTTTTGTTGAGGCTGCCCAGACTATAAATTATATATTCATGCATTCCTTTACTTTTTCAATAAATATATAAAGGCGCACATTAAAGAGGTGCAAAGACTTTTATTGTAAATCTCATAAAGAAACTTTAAAAGTTTAAATAAACCTAGAAATTTTTTTGCCGAAATTTATCTTCCAGCGCTTGCAAATGAGTTTTTGCCAGCTTTTAAGCCGAGAAAAATATATAAAATTTTCAGAAGACACTTTTTGATTCCAAAGTTGAAGCTTTTATATGAATTCCTGAATATAAATTGCTTATTATAGTGTTGTTTCTGCACTGAAGTTTCAAGTTTAGCTCATTCAAGGACTCAAATATGTTAGTTAAATAAGCTAACCTCCATTGAAATGTGTCATCTTTCAATACTGTTAAGAAATCGTGTTTTTCTTTGAACTAAAAAAAATAATTACCCCTTCTTTCAATTCATAAAGGCGAGCCAACATGTTGCCTTTGGACAGCCAGCGTACTTCTGTATGGAACTTTGTGATCAGAATTGAGATCCTCGCAAAGTAAGCAAATAACCGACTGTTCAAACCGCTGCTCATGATGTAGTTTACAATCCTTATAGCCGAGTCCAAAGTCTGGCGTAATTTCTGTGGCAATGTTTTGGAAGCCAAAGCTTGCCGATGAACAACACAATGTGTACTAAATATTGCGAGACTTTTTTCCTTGAGCTTTTTAGCTAAGCCCGATCATACACCTATCATTGCAGGTGCGCCATCTGTGCAAAGTCCAATGAGTTTCTTCCAATCCAAATAATTTTTTTCAACAAAATTTGATATTGAATTAAATATATCTTCAGATGTAGTACCTGTTGTCAAAGATTGGGAGTACAAAATCTGTTCTTGAATATCTCCGCCGATGTAACGAACATAAACTATTAACTATGCACAATCAACAATGTCGGTGGATTCATCGAAACTAATGGCAAAAATGACGATGATTTTACTTTGTTAATTATTTGTGACTTTATGTCTGCTGCAATGTCATCGATCCTATGCTTGACTGTGTTATTCGAAACAGAAATAGACTTAATTTTTTGCTCTGCACCTTCTCCTGAAATTATCTGCGTGGCTATTAGGACACATGGTCTTATTAAATCTTCTCCGATAGTATCTTTTGCTTGGCTATCATAAAAGCTATTTCAAATGATGCTTTGTGATGCTGCGATATACCTGTGTGATAACTTCCCGATTTATCCAGTCTCATCCGACAAAAAAACTCGTTCGTCTTCAAAACCAGAGTAGGATGTTGTTGCTTCAAATGCCTTTCAAGGCGATTGTGCCTCATCCTATCATTACTTAAAACTTTCATACATATCGCACACCAAGGCAATTGTAACTCGTCTTTTTCTATGAAGGTAAATCCAAACTTAACGTAATCTTCGGAAAACTTTCCTCTGTTCGCTGCCATTTTGCACCTATAACAATAAAACGAATAAGTAATAAATGAATAAGCAAAATACCTACACGTAATTACTATTATATGCCCATTATTTTATCTTAATAACGTAATGGATTCAACAACATATTGGATACCGCGTGATTTATATTTTTGTTGGCAGGCTGACGTTATAATAGTAATTTTAAATACATTTAGAATCAATATAAGGTACTTAACGTTAGTCGTTTCAAAATTATTTCGTCACGTTGGTTTGATTGTGATGTGGTTAAAAAGTCCCAATGGCCGATTGATGAACGCGTCTCCACCCAATCAACAATTTAGTAAATTAAATAAAAATGGTAACTGAAGTTTGTAAATACACAAACTTACCTTTTAACAATGAGACACAATAATTTGACACACAAAAACAGAGGTTTCAACAGAACATGTATATCGAAACGTCTAATTTTTCGCAAGTTTGTGGGAATAAATGTCACAGATGCTCGTCCGCGTGCCAGTTGTTTTCTAAGTGATGAATGTTAAGCGGAGCGCGGCGGGGGTGCGCGCTGATTTCATGTTGTGACTTGTCGAAACTTGTATAAACTGAAATAGCGGTTGACAGAAGTGAATATGATATTTAATAATGTTATTTGTTAATGTTGTTTGTTTATTTTTGTTTTTTCTTTCTAAAATGCAAACGCTGTCCGCCCCCCTTGACATCACTCTATTTCCCTCTTGGGAGGCGCGCCCCCCTGGTTGGGAACTCCTGGATTACAGAGATAGAGTTACAAGGAGACTATGCTGAAAAATAAAAAATAATCAAAAAAGATGTCCTGAACCTTTGTTAGGTCTGAAACTTTTCAGTGCACGCTCCCTACTTATGGAGAATTTTAAATATGATGTATTCTGATGGTTTTACTGCAAAATATCGCCAGTTCTGAAATTGGATCCAGATGCTTATTTCTAAACTGGTGAATGACAAGCGCAGTATCAGTCTGCTAGAAGACACTTTAATATAATGGCATATAAACTATGTAACTGCATTACTAAATGCACTTCCATCGATAATATTATAATTTCAATCTAGTTACGGCTACAAAGTCTAGCTGCATTGCGGCATTTAACAATGTTGATTATACATTACAAAGGAAGAACCTGTAGTAAGTCGTGTAATTATAATTCCAACTATTGTGTAGATGATTCTCAGCAGCAGACTTGAGAAAATCTTCTACTTTCATTCGCTCTGATCCTCAATTTCGCTAGCACAAGCATCCGTACTTTTACGTATGAGAGGCTAATTGCGGTTCTTTTTATAAAAGACGTAATTAAAGCCTAAAGTCGGGTATTTATGATATCGATTGGAAACATTCCAATGCCGATGGCAATATGAGCAGAATGGCACTTATGTTTGTTTATACATAATGCCAAAATCGATAGGGAAATCATAGGAGTGTTATACTAAATGACAGAAAATGCACCGACTAAGAGTGCTGTAATTTTGAGCATACTTCTACAAGTTCAAGGTCTACTGACATATACCGGGTGTCCCAGAAGTCGACGTCAAGCCGAAACCGGGTGATAGGCAAAGCCATAACAGCTATCAGAAAAATATTTAAAAAAATTTTATGTATGTGTTTTGAAAATTATAACAAACTCAGCTGCTTCCAATAGTCTTTGCTGTAGCTCAGCTATATTTTGAATCGGCTTGAAATACACTTTTTCTTTAACAGTTCTCCAGTAAAAAAATCTAAAGGATTCAAATCAGGTGATCGGGCTGGCCACGGTATTGTACCAGACCGACTTATCCATCTGCCTGGAAAGTTTTGATCGAGATACTCTCTCACTGAGAGTGCCTAGTGCGCTGGGCAGCCCTCATGCTGAAACCACATGTCCCCGTAAATACTCAGTGGCACGTCCACCAATAAATTTTGTACATGATTTTCCAAAAAATCCAAATAAACTTCTGCAGTCGAAGTCTCTGGGAACTCAAACGGACCGATTATTTTACCATTTAATATTCCTGTCCAATGGTTTATCTTGAAGCGATATTGAGATTTATCTTCTCTCATCAAATGTGGGTTTGCTACGTGCCACTCGTGTAAGTTATACAGGTTCATGTACCCATCTTTCTTAAATGTGGTCTCATCCAACCATACAATTTTTTCAAAGAACTGTGGATCTTTCCTGTGTCTTTCTAACATTGTGCGACAAAAAGCAACTCGGGGCTCATAATCCCGGGGCAGAAGAGGTTGAACACGCTGTATGTGGTATGGAGTTTTACTTTGGAATACTTGGTTGGGAAATAAGTGGCAATTTTTCCTAAACGAGAAAAGTTGGCAATAAGGTTGAGACACCAGTTTGAAGATGCATTATTCATCATTACATTGTAAAAATAAAATCCAAAAAAAGTTAATATTTGTAGTAACAGGACTTGACAGACTGCCGTAGGGTGTGAAATTTCTATATTTTTTCAAAGACCTATAATTTTCAAAACACATACATAACATTTTTTTAAATATTTTTCTGATAGCTGTTATGACTTTGCCTATCACCCGGTTTCGGGGGCACACCCTGTAGAAAATGATAAAAATTTTAGCTCAAAATATCACAAAATGGTTAAGATATCCCACCCAAATATTAATAATGTGTTGAAGCACCTCTGTTCGCGACACATTCATTAAGTCGTCGCGGCATTGATTGGATTAGCTGATTGATGTCTTCTTGGTGTATTGTATTCCAGACCATCTGAATTTGGTTTCGTAGAGCCTCCAATGTTTGTGGAGAGTGCGGTAAATTTTGCAACCTTCTTGCCATCATGTCCCATATCCATTTTCGATGGGGGAGAGGTCTGGAGACTCTAGGAATGGCAATGCAATGAAACAAATGAAACCAGCACAGAAAAATTACTAAATATTAGGTAAACATGTTCATATTATTCGGGTCCTGATCTGACAATAGTGCCTTTAAATTATTATTATTTATCACCGTATGCTTCCATGATAGCAAATAGGTTTACAAGTTTTTTATCAAAAATCAATAATTCTGGCTGTTGCGTTTAATATGTCACTTTGTATATATATATAGTGCTTTTCAAGAAGGTCCCTCCCTCATTATTTTCGGAGGGGTCAAGTTAGCACTCTGAAATTTGAAGTGATGAAACTGATCCATTCGTACTATTTTTTAGCGTAAAGGTTAAATAAAATGAGGGGTAGTAGTAGTTCATGACCCTGGAATATAATTACTCTCTTCCAGAATGACCATCTAGCAAACTGTCAAACATTTTTGTACATTTAGTCAAACGCTATAGTATTTGTAGGAGGGGGACTCAAATATGAACCGGACTTTTGTTTTAGTAATTTTATTGGTATAGGTAATACAGGTTTATTTACATCTCATTTTTCTACATAATCTCCCGCCTATTAATATATTGATGGATTTTTTCCATCGGATCGGAAGTTTTTCAATTCGCCAGCAAAGAGTAAAGCTGGTCGTGTCAGTAGCTAATAATTGCGCACGAACGTTTCTACACCTTCGTTGTCGTCAAAGTGATGAC
This sequence comes from Acanthoscelides obtectus, assembly GCA_963669975.1. NCBI lineage: Eukaryota > Metazoa > Arthropoda > Insecta > Coleoptera > Chrysomelidae > Acanthoscelides > Acanthoscelides obtectus. The sequence continues at coordinate 15,939,185 of CAVLJG010000009.1, forward strand.
CTCCCAGGTCTTCTTTAAGTGGCCCAAACGCCTGATAGTCACATGGCGACAAATCGGGACTGTAAGGATAGTGTTCAAGTAATTTTTCTTGCGTCAATGCAGCTGTGCGTCGCCGAGCGTTGTTATGGTGCCGGATGGCACTTCGAATAGGCATGTCTCGCCTATTTCGCCGATAAGCAGTTGGCAGTAGTAAGCAGCATTATCTGTACGGTGATCGTGAAAAAGATTAACTAGCAGTACACCTCTGGAATCCCAAAATACCGTTGCAAGAACTTTTCATGTAGAAAGACTTATCTTGGCTTTTCGCGGGGCTACCTTTTCAGGCTTTCGCCACTCAATGGAGGATTTTTTCGTATACTTGTGTCCTTGAAACTGTCTTATCGCCGAAGTGTCCTGTTAATCGACACAAAATTTCGTAAAAATTTACGCCCTCTCTCGACAAAAATTGTATGATAATGCGTTGCGCAAAAGGCGTATGCACTTCTTGCTTAGACATGATGCTACTAACAGCTCATCTACTTCGGCGCGCCAAACCGGCTGACTCCACTCTTCCTGACGTCCCCACCCAACATATTCCAAGACGTCGCCCCACTCCATTCAGATATGGCGCCTTAAACAGGAAAGTCCTGTTCATATCTGATTCACCCTCGTATGTTATATCAATCCTCTTCTCCTGAACGGGCCTACCATTAATGTGTAATAGAATATGAAACATTTGGAGAATGTCAGAATTCTAACTGAATCTCTTATATTCTATTGCACATACTCACAGACCCATCGAAAAGAAAAAGAGTGACATATAACATACTATAACATTTTGATGGTTAGTTGTTAACCTGTAAGCCATTTATATACACAAGCGCTCAACTTTGACGGCGTGCCAGTCCGCCATTTTGGATGATAGTGATGTTATATTCGATATATTAGATCAAAAACTATCCAACTAACAAATTATGATTTATAAATGTCCGAACAACGCTTACAGAACTGTTTTTATAAAACAACACTGCCGCTGTAAACATTCTAACAACGTTTGTACAAGTCTTATAAACTTAAAAAGGGCGAACTTTTATGCAACTATTTTGTTTTTTAGTTTCTTTTATTATGGCTCCCACGGCTTTTACTGGATAATTGTTTAAGCGTTTTTAAACTTGTTATAAATCATAATATTCAACTATTATAAAACAGTTTTATTGAAACAGTTATAAAACTAGAATAACACAATTTTAGTAAAAGTTGTTTTATTATCTTAGATGCAGCTTTCTTGTTTTGAATAACACTTAAAAATTTGTTTTTCTTAAATTGCACCCACTGAGAATTTGTTTTTTAATGATCCCTTATTACAACAAAAATTCAAGCATTAGATCTTTTTTAACAAATAGTTCTGACCTATACACCCAATACCAGACAGACTGAAATTCGATTTGTAATCTGATGGTTAATATTTTACGGCGCAAGAAACCTTTTTGAATGATATATGGGATACGAGGGATGTCTTTTAAGTTTTGAATATGGAAATAAAACAACACGGTAGGTAGCTTTAAATGACTTTATTGTTTTTCGAAGTATTCTCCACGAAGATTAATACACATCTGCAAGCGCTCGAACCAATTTTCGAAGCACTTATTCCACTCGTTTACTGGCAGATCCAAAACGGCATTTTTGAATGCATCAACTGCTTCTTCTGGTGACTGGAACCTTTGACCACCCGGTCTGTTTTTAATTTTCGGGAAAGTGAAGAAGTCGTTAGGACTTAGATCAGGACTATATGGAGGATGGTCCAATAGTTCCACGTTTTCTTGCGTTAAATACTGCCCTGTTTTGTGGGCTATGTGCGAGCTTACATTGTCTTGGTGGAGGATGATTCTTCTTTCGGGGTTGATTTTTCGAAGCTCGGTAATGACTTTTGGCAAACAAATGGTGACATACCAATCCGCGGTAACAGTTCTTTGCTCATTGAGAGGAATTGTTGCAATATGACCAGCTTTTGACACAAATGTCGCGACCATCCTTTTCGAAACACTTCGAGAACGGATGACTTTTGTTGGCTTTTCTTCACCTTGGAACACCCAAACAGCCGACTGTCGTTTATTTTCTGGTTCATAACAGTAGATCCACGATTCATCACCACTAACAATGCTGTACATATTTTTTGAGTTTCCGGAATTGAAACGGTCAAGCGTTTTTTGACACCAATTAACGCTGGCTGTTCTCTGCTCTTCAGTCAACAGGAGGGGGTATCCAACGAGAAACTAATTTTCTTACTTCTAATTCCTCATGTAAATTTTTTTGAATTGAGGTCTTTGAGATCTTCAAGGACGCCTCAATCTCGCGATATGTCACATGTCTATCTTCAATGATGAGTTTGCGCACAGCATCGACGTTGTCCTGGGTGACTGCCGTTTTTGGTGCACCCACCCTGGGATCGTCGCTAAGACTCACCCGTCCACGTTTGAATTCTCCATACGAACGGGACAGACAGTAACTCAGCAAGGCATTCTTGTTGCGATAATTGTCTCTGAAAGTTGTAATAAATTATGGCGCGAACATGTTCTCGGTTGAGTTCCATTTTTCTAACGACTTGGTGACACTTAAAAATTCACTGTAGTGAGAACACTGCACGTATTGTTGTGAAACTTTGAATTTAAGTTTACTAGAGAGTCAGGTTAAGATTCAGTACAGACGTTCGGTCCGCGCGGCCTACTATGTTTCTATATGCGAAACTTAAAAAACATCCCTCGTATATGTAGCAAAATTTTTAAGCGCCTTAAGTATATTATTTATTATTGAAGTTTGAAAGAAAAGCTCAAAATTTCCATTTTGTATTTTTTCTTATTCTGGCCTGTATTGTAAAAAAGCAATTCATATACAAACACTAAAGTAGTACATTAAGACATTTTTTCTGTGATGGGAAAAAAGGTTGACATTTTATCTCTGTTGGCAATTAACAAAATGTTTATGAAATTACTTTTTTCCCGGGTAAAAAATGAGTAGTTTTTTCCCGGATATTGTATAAACACATAAGCAAAGATAGATATTTAATTTTAGAACATTTTATTATACAATAAAGTTAGGTACATTTCCTTTATATCAAAAGTACAATTATTAAATGTGCATTGCATCATTGACATGTTCCTTAAACTATTCGGTACAACAGTGGAATTTTCTTGTGTTGAAATTATACTTTTTTATATATAATAAACAATTTATTAGTTATTTCTGTCCCGTGTGCTACTGATTCATCAACATACCCTTCAGCGGCCGTTGATGACTTCCAACCGCCACGTTTCTTTAGTGTCACCAAATCTCCCCCAGATTCGACTAAAAGTGTAGCAGACGATCTTCGAAATGAATAACCTGTATAAGAGTTAGCCACCGTTTCGGAAACCTTATAAAACTGATTTTTACCCACAACCTGATTGACAAATTTTCCATTGTGATACACATAAAACAGACGGCGATCCTTTGCTGCTGCGGACGCAGGGCTGTGTACATTCGGTAAAATTTAATATATTTTCCAGTAACTACAAATCTCCTGTTTACATCATTCTTTGTTTCCTCAAGTTTCACAATGGATAACGTTCCCGAATCTTCAATATCATCTAATGTTACCTGACTGATTTCACAAATCGGACAAGCTCCTGCAATCCCAAATACAACAACAACCTTGACCGGGAGCATTATTTAAAAAATCACTAATTTATGTACTCGTAAAAATCATCGCAGCTTTCTTACAAATTTTGTTTCATAAATGGCTCTTTTTGTTGTGCCAATTATCCCTAAAAACAAGCTAATAACACCGTCTCCGACAAAGAACTGCATGTTTTTTTATCTTACATTCCATGAATCTTAAATACGCGATTTCGTAAATTTTCCGCGATTTAGCTGGCAATAATTCTTATGACACTACTTTGGCTACTTCTACTAATTCCGGTGGAGTCAAAGAAAACTCTGAATCAGACATTTTTTACTTTATAGTATTAAAAGTAACTTCTAAACAACCACTAAGCTCACAATGTTTAAATCAAATCACAAAATTAAATGGACAGCTATTTAATTACTTTAAAAGTTTCCTTAGCAACGCAGGTCTAATTGTCGCTACGAGTATAACATAGCCTACTAATTTCAAAATTCAAATGACGCATCGATAATTTTCTGACTTAAATACTGTAATAATATGATTTTTCAATATTCAATCGTATTCTTTCCGCCACAGAAAAAAATGTGTATTATACACGGAAAAAATAATAGATTTTAGCTTTCGGTATAACGACTACGACTCTCCTCTATTGCCTCAGTATGGTGTACCACCACAACCTCAAGCTAAAATCTAAATATATATGAAGTAAAAAATGTCTCATTCGGAGTTTTCTTAACTCCACCAGAATTAGTAGAAGCAGCCAAAGTAGCGTGACAAAAAATATTGCCAGCTAAATATGTGCTTATACAATATCCGGGAAAAAACTACTCATTTTTTTTTCCCGGGGAAAAAGTAGTTTCATAAAAAGTGACATTTTGTTGGATGTCAACAGAGATAAAACGTCAAATTTTTTTCCCGTCACAGAAAAATAGTTAGTTTTTCTAGTACCTTTTTCCCTTGTATAATAAGTAGCTATTTATCATTGCAAAAATAGTTTTTTGTAATACACTCAAAACTGACGTTGAAATAACACAAAATATGACTTTTGTGTTATAAAATAATTTTACCATCTTGAGAGTTCTTGTAAAACGTTTTTGCTTTATAAGAGATTTTAGTAAAAGATTTAATTTACGTGTATATTTTAGTTAAACAAAGATGTACAGCAGGAAAACGGGTTAGTGTAAAAAAGTCCATGCGAATATTCAGGGTGTTACAAATTCAATGCATTAGCATAGCATCTTGTTAACTGCTAAACGTACGTCAATTAACACCTTGACTGTCATGGTGATTTTAAGTAGTTCCACAAACAATAAAATATTATTTTATTTCTTGAATTTGAATTGATTTTTAAAATAATATTTTTAGTTTGCTTTTTAATAAATTTTCTGTTCATGGAGGCCAGTATCGAATTGATTTTTTTCTTTTCCCAGAAACCATTTATCGATATAAGTACTAATATATTCCGAGCTTAATCGTAGCTCTGCACAAAAATGGCAAGTATACACAGGCCGAGATAACTCGCAGTTGACGTCCTAGAAAAGAACGCAAACTTCGAGTTATCTTATAGTTGACAATCAACGTGTTAAGGCAAAAGTGTGGATATCAAGGCTTGTTGGCAACTAGCAAAGATATTTTACAATTGTCAACTGTTCGTGCTATTTTATAATTACTTTATCACTGCTCTTAGAATGAAATTTTGGTTTAATAAAGTTGCCAGTAAGCCAATTAAGCTTTCAAGCAGTATTCTAATTTATAAGGTAGCTTCGAGAGCAAAAGTACAAAACAAATTCTGTACATTTAAGTTTACCGAACAAATGTTTTTCGTAATAGATTTATACTGGTATTATCTGATACGAGTTTATTCATCATTATCACTAAAATTGCTTTATTAGCGCTATGAGAAACATTTATAAACTCGCTCGCCGAAGCATATTGGACTCAGATGGAACCTTAAAAAATTATTATATAATTAGCATAAAACAAAAAACGTTTATTAGGATACAAATACATTTACAAACACAAATAGGGCATTCATTTTTCGGATAATTCTGAAACGTCTTTACATTTGTTTCATTTAACCGAAATCGGACAATTGAAAATCATAAAATATCTTTCCTAGTTGGAAAGTCGGGAGTGCAATATGCTTTAGATAGCCACAAAATCAGAAAGAATGTTGATAAATTAATCTTATATACTAAGTGACATATAAATCCGAACACCCAGTTTAAATGGTTTTGTTTTAATAAAATTTTGTATAAGTACTTAATGAAGCATAATAAGTAAATGATAAAAATTTCAAAATGATTGCACTGCTTTAAAGCCCTTTGACCTTAAATAATGTGTGGACGCACCCTGATGTGCTACGCATTCTCCAACGCGCCCAGGCATGCTTCTGATCAGGTGGTCAATGTCCTCCTGTGGTATCTCATTCCAGGCAACCACCAACTCCTCTCGAAGTGCTTCTAGAGTCTGAGGAGGACGTTGCAAATTGAGCAATCTCCTACCCATCATATCCCACACGTGCTCAATTGGGGATAAGCCGGGAGATCTTGGTGGCCATGGTAACAATGTGACATCATTATGTTGACAGAAGTCTATTGTGACTCTTGCAACATGTGGTCGGGCATTATCTTGTTGGAAAGTTGGATCTGCCAGGGTGTCAAGATAGGGTGAAAGATGGGGTTCTAGAACTTCGTGGATATAACGCTGCGCGTTCATGTTACCTCTGATGAAGATTAAAGGTGACCTGGAACCATAAGCTATAGCACCCCAAACCATAACTCCAACAGTGTGATGAACATGTCTTTCAACAAAAAACTGTGGATTCCTCCTTCCACCACGTCGCCTTCTAACCCTGGCACGACCATCGTGCATGCCTAAACAAAATCGAGACTCGTCACTAAAGACAATACTGTTCCATTTCTGATCCCAGAGTGACCGTTGTCTGCATCACTCAAGGCGATTACGTCGGTGTTCTCGAGTTAAAGGGAGGATCCAGTGTGGCCGGTATGAAAACAAGCCAAAACTTCTCATTCGTCGGTAAACACTTTGCATGCCAATAGGTCTTCCGTGTTCTGCAAACCATTCATTTGCAATGGACCTGGTAGTGGAGAAACGGTCCCTTAAGGCCAATAATCGTAGGCGGCGATCTTCACGGTCTGTTGTTCTACGGCGGTGTCCAATTCCCCGTTGCTCTTTGCGTACGGCCTTCTCAAAGCCATGCCTGACAACACCTAACCACAGTGTCTACACTTCTTTGCATTCTAACTGCAATTGCTCGAAAAGAAAGTCCAGCTTCCCGAAGTGCCACTATACGGCCCCTATCAAACTCACTAAGTTGACGAAATCGTACAGGTCTCCGTACTCTAGGCATCGTAACCGATCGTAAAGGATGTCAAGAACCAAAATCCGCCAACGTTGATTCTTTACTGCGGCTGAAATATTCATTTTTAGAGCGTTAGTGAATTAAAAAAAAAGCAGTATAAAAACCGGAATATCCAACTGATAAGGCTGAGAATTTTTTCACTTGTTATTTACAGTAAGATAAATACATTCACCAACTTTTATTAAAATAAAACCATTTAAACTGGGTGTTCGGATTTATATGTCACTTAGTGTAATTGTTCCACAGAGCGCTAATCAAAAAGCAGTAAAATTTCGAGAGACAGTTTTGTATTTTTGATCCAAGAAGATCCTAACGAATACCTCATAAGGCAAAACACTTCTTAAAAGCTTAATTGTCTTGCTGGTAATTATATTAAAACATGATTGCATTCCAGGAGCAATAATAAAGCAATTATAAAATAAAATAGCTCAGACAGTCGAACATTTTAAAATATATTTGCTAATTAGGCACTGATAAGCAGTTATCAAAATAATATATCATATCCTCCAGCCGCCATTTTGAAATTTTCAATTGTTGTTAGAACATGGTATTTATGAGTGAACTTGATCATCTCAAATTTAGGCTTGCCAGCTTCACCGGTTCAAAAAATAATCTGGGGGCCTTTCTGAAAAGCACTGTACTATATATGTATATATATATATATAGCATCCGCCTTTTGTTGGGTACTTCGACATAACATATCTTGATAAATAACACCATCTGAAGTGATTTGGCAACATAGTACACACTTTACAAATTTTCGTTCCATGCATCGACACTGACACCACCAACTTTCTGTGACTTGTCAAATGTTTCATCCTACTTGTGATCCTTTGCCCACCATCTTGTGCAGCATCAGATGGTTCACGGTGTAACTTTAACTTTTGTTTTTAAATACTGTTAATTTATTCCTGACATACAGCTGTGTGTAGTTTATATTAACTTTGACGAATGTACCATGTATCCAGCATTCACCAGGTTACTGGTTGTTTCCCTCAACCTAAACGTTAATAGCATTTAGCAGCAATCTCACATACGACTGTTAGTTAATTTAAAATCATTTTACACTATAGTTGCTATTTCTTCTCAATATTATTGTAGCTCCTGATGAAGATGGCAAAGACCATTGAAAGCTATAAAGAGTCCTCTTTGCTTGAATTTTGTCGAAGTACCCAACAAACGGCGGAAGCTTTATTTTTCACCTAACTGGTATAAACGACAATGACCACGTCTAAATATATATATATATATATATATATATATATATATATGTTACTATTCTATTTTTCGTACAGAGCGATGCATCTGTATTTACCACATTTGCAGTAAGTTGGAATAGGATGAAATATCCATCATCAATGTTTACTCGATCTTGAAGCAGTGTAGTGTGAAATTAATCGTAAAGTGAAGCCTAGAAAAAACGGCAATTACAATAAGCTGTGCATTTCCTTGCGTGAACTGAAGCGAGCATGGATTCATTTCTCTGCGTGCATAAATGCTAAGGCAGAATGTGGGAACGATCTATTATCACAATAATACGTAGAAAAATGAAAGTGCACGCAAATCGCAGTACGCCTTTGGTTGCATGTAGGAACTCTAACAGTTTATTGTATTTTGCATGGAAAGGTTGAGTCATAATTTTGCGTGGAGGTAAATGACCTTTCTTATTTCAACACGCTAACTTGATGCCAAATTACGCACACATACAAATTCTAAGCAGCCATCAGAATCATTATTGGACTTTGCCGAAACCGAGCACTCATATATATTTGAAACATGACTGAAGACAAGACTGTAAAGAGTAAAATACGACTTAAGCGATAAAGACTTTTTGACAGCAAGGTTGTTCTTTCTTTGAATCCTAGTGAGACCATAATCCAAGAATACTAAAGAAAATTTGTGAAAAATGTCCATCCTCTACAAAACGGTTTCGAAAAAAACAACCATAAGATCCTACAACATATCTACAAACACAAACAAAAACGGAGTTTAAAGTCGACCTGTTTCTTTTAAGTTCATACAACCATTCCACCAACATCCAAAGGTAAAGGATCATTACATGACATGAATTTTGCAGTTACGTAATTCCCTTGATTTCTCTGGTTCAAACTGAACAATAATTCTCTAAACTGATGAATTGATAAACAGAGTCTGAGATCATCTATCCACGGAATATATCTATATTACTTAATACTTTTGTCTTTCTTCAAACACGTGCGAGTCATATAAGGGGTGTTGGTCCAAAAGTCAAATTCTCATAACTTAGTGAAATTCATCCAATAACGATTCTTTGTTGCTACATACATATGTACAACGTTGATTATAAAACAAAAATGTTGCGACATGGGAAATGATAATTGGATCATATTTACAAAATTTTATATTCTTCTGAACAACAAAAGTATTGTGTCCTTTAATTTTTGAGTAATCTACAATCTTCTCCTCATAAGCTGCCGACCTCTTCCGAAAGTACCAGAGTCTTTTGTTCTTGACGCTTATCAAAGGAATGCAGATCCAACAATCCCATAGTAAATAGCATTTTCCCAGCAGCTGAGAAGATTGGCGAGATGAAATAACCTCCAAATCTCTGCTTCTTTTCTTCTCTTGGGCTCTTAATTCCTGCATGTAGCCATCTGCAAGGCTGTGGACCGGATTGATCATACAGAAAATGGGATATTTAATATGTAGTTCCTTTCTTATCTTTCAAAACCAAAGATAAATATTTGACATACATATGTTAACGATACACTTGATGATGAGTTGTGTAAAGAATATGCAGTCCAACTTTCCAAAAAAAAACTAGTATGGCCGTGGAGCGTAGAGTCTAATATACTTTTATTTGTTACAGGTGGGAATATTGTTGCTCCTTTGGTGCATCTCCTGCTCGCACTCTGAAGATGCCCCAGAAAAAGCTCAAGACAAGAACAACCAATCAACCAACAAGACTGTCCTCCAAAAGTCGGAGCCTTACCAGAAAGAAGAACCATCTTTCATGTCCAAGATAGCCAGCTGGATATTCCCAAATGCTGCCGAAGACAGGAACGACCTGGTACCTGCAGCTGGTGGGTTTGGAGGGCAGCAGTACCTCCCACCTCCTCCAAATCATGGTTACCCAGACAAGGATTGCAATCCGTGCAACTTGGAGCCCTGGGTTCCAATAGTTTCCCAAGGAAGCCATAAAACTGTTATCAATTTTGTGCCACCTAGTGATTATCCTAGTCAGATTTCTAGTAGTTTAGATTCACTTCAACCTCCTGGGGGTGGTTATAAGCTTCCTGCTCAGCTGTATGGACCACCACCCCCACAGTTTAAGCCGAAGCAGCCGGTTGCAGTAGATTTAGGGATTGTCGATTACATGGTACCTCCTCCATTAAAATTTGGAATTCCTATGCAACTCTATGGACCGCCACAAGCATATGGGCCTCCGAAACTTGAATATGGCCCTCCTAAGCCTCAATATGGCCCTCCTAAGCCTCAATATGGCCCTCCTAAGCCTCAATATGGTCCTCCGAAGCCTCAATATGGTCCTCCTAAGCCTCAATATGGTCCACCTCCTGCACCACCTAAGCCCCAGTACGGGCCTCCTCCTAAACAGCAATATGGTCCTCCCCCTAGACCTCAGTACGGCCCTCCCCAACCTCATTTCGAACCTGCAACACAGCTCAATTATGCTCCTCCAAAGCCACAGTATGGACCACCTCCAGAGCTTCAATATGGCCCTCCTCCGAAACCCCAATATGGTCCTCCTCCCCAGCCTCAGTACGGGCCACCGGCTCGTCCACCAAAGCCACAGTATGGACCTCCAAGATCAAACTACGGTCCTCCCAAACCCAGCTACGGTCCCCCTCTTCAAACGAACTTTGCACCGCCACCTCCTAACGACTACGGCCCTCCTCCAAAGCCTCAGTATGGTCCACCACCACAACCTCAACCTGAGTACGGGGCTCCTATTGGACATAACGACCTTTCTCCTCCACCAATCAACCATAATGTAAATATCCCCACAACTCATCTACAGCCTGTCCAAGGTGGTGATATCCCTCCTGCACAACCAGAAATTGAAGACCACACATCATTCGGAATTCCTGAATGGCCATCAGATAGCTATGGGGCACCTGTGACTGGAGATAATCTGGAATATACCGGCAATGCAGACGCGCTGCCTTTAGGAAGTGGAGATACCAACAGTGAGGTAATTATTTTGCAATGTGATGCTGCAGGCTAGACCAAACCAGAAATATACGTAATGTACAAAGACCAAATTTTTTATTTGTATTCAAGTTATAGAGAAATCAATGGTAAATAAAATTCAAGAACCACCCTGGTCTTACTCTTAATGTAAAATAACATATATATATATATATATATATATATATATACATATATCCTTGAATTTATTTGGGTAGAAGGCAAAGTACTGCAAAAGTACACTCTTATAACTTAAACTCGAGCTTTCGAAGATCTATGTTTTCATCGTCTGGAGCTGGAAGCAATTATTGACAATAGCATCAATTAACAATTAGGAGGAAGAATAGTTACTTACTAAGTCGGCGAGAGTGTTGCTGAAATTGTTTTTAAACAACAGTGAAGGGGACAACTCGTCGACGATGAAATACTGGACTGATGAGGTTCGATTAGGACGGAATTATTTTATGATTGAATGGCAAATCATTTTGAAAGGTTTTTCTTTACTTAAACGTTGATTGATTTTGGAAGAAATTTGGAAATTTGAAAACTATCCACTATTGAAAATTCTTTCGAGATTTTATCTTTTTTTCCACCCATAACCGCCACATTCTCCAACACGTGCCGGCCGACTGACATTCTACAGGGGCGTATGAAGTGTGACATTGAAGTTATGTCGTCACTGTGACGTGTGTTGTCTACGACTTAGTAAGTAACTAGTCTTCCTCCTAATTTTAAATTGTTGCTATTGTCAATAATTGGTTCCAGCTCCAGACGATGAAGACATAGATCTTCGAAAGCTCGAGTTTAAGTTATAAGAGTGTACTTTTGCAATACTTTGCCTTCTACCCAAAGAAATTCAAGGTTATTTTCTCCTAACAGTTAAGGCAATTAACTATGAATACTATATATACAGGGTGGGGCAAAAGTCGCGAAGGGATTTGAAAAATTAATAACTTTTTTAAATTTTAATTTTAATTTTTTTCCCTAACACAAAACTAAAATGCAATGTTTGGAGTTTGTATACAATTTAAGTGTGAAAGATTACATCACGCAAATGACCGCCATTTTCAGCCTCGCAAAGTGCAGCTCTTGCAAGAGCATTTTCCATTACCCGAGTCAGAATATCTGGCCCCAAAGCACTTACTTCTGCTCGAATATTATCTTTTAGTTGCTGCAGGGTTGTGGGTTTATTAATATACACTTTTCCTTTCAGATATCCCCAAAGGAAATAATCAGGGGCTGTTAAGTCCGGCGAGCGGGCGGGCCAATTGAATCCTGAATTTCTCGAAATTAAACGTTCGCCAAAAATCTGCCTTAGAAGGTGCATAGTGGCTCGAGCAGTATGCGCAGTGGCTCCATCTTGTTGGAAAGTCATCGTTTGATTGTCAGCAAGAGCTGGTCTTAAGAAATTTTGAATCATATCACGATATCGGTCGCCATCTACAGATACAGCATTCCCATCGTGGTCTTCGAAGAAGAATGGTCCAATAATTCGTTGAGACGTAACTGCGCACCATACTGTACATTTAAGCGGATGTAATTGCCTTTGATGAACCACCCTTGGGTTCTCGGTACCCCATATTCTGCAGTTCTGCTTATTTACGAAGCCATTCAAATGAAAATGGGCTTCATCGCTCATGATCAGAGAATGAATAAATTCATTATCTTCTCGAGCCATTCTTTGCAAGCGAACTGCATAAGTTAGTCGTTCTTGAAAATCTGCTGGTTTTAGTTCTTGCACTAGCTGCACTTTATATGGAAACAGATGTAAATTTCCTCTTAATATTCTGCGTAAAGACCTTTGAGACATCTGCAGCTCAGCAGAACGTCTTCGGGTTGAGGTTTCCGGATTCTCCTGAACACTCTCCTGAACGCGTTGAATCTTCCCTTCATTTCTTGCGGAACGTGGCCTTCCGCTTCGTGGGAGATCCATAACTGTGCCTTGTTGCTGAAATCGTGCCACTAAGCGTCGAATCATTGATTCAGAGGGCGAATTCCGCAAATTGAAATGACGACGATATGCTCGTTGAGTTTGAATTATTGAATGGTGATATTCAAAATAAAATTCTATAAGTTTGGTTCGTTGATTGAGGTTGTAACGCTCCATAATTAATCTCCAGGATTTATTTTACACGGTCCTGAAAAAAAAAATGAAAACAAAATAAATTTAAAAAAGTTATTAATTTTTCAAATCCCTTCGTGACTTTTGCCCCACCCTGTATATATAATTCAGCGCTTCAGGCCTGAAGGCCCATGGCTTCTATCTTTTTGACAACTTCTTTCCACGCTTTTCTATTTTTGGTCTTTTCCTCCCAGTCTGGTATGCCTAGTCTTTGTATATCCTCTTTGACACTTTCCAGCCACTGCTTCTTCGGTCTTCCTCTTCTTCTTCTACTACCTTCTCCTCCAAACAAAACTTTTTTGGCATTCCTATGAGACGGCATTCTGTAAACGTGTCCTAACCAGCGCACTCTTTGAGCTCGGGCTTTTTGCATTATACTGGGTTGATTATACATCACCATCAGTTCTTTATTAGTTCGCTTTCTCCATGTACCATTGTTGTTTTTTGTGCCCCCATATATTTTACGTAACATTTTTCTTTCCCAGCGTTCCAAATTCTGTACGTTTTTCTGGCTTAACACCCAAGCTTCATCGCCGTAAAGTACTGATGGTTGGATAACTGATTTATATATCCTTTCCTTTGTTTTCCTTGATATCCACCTCGAGTTTATCATCTTGCTTAAAGCCCCCATTGCTTTACTTCCTTTTGCTATTCTTTTTTCAATTTCTAAATTTTCTTCTGCTTTATCTGTTATTGTGACCCCTAGATATTCAAATTGATTCACCTTCTCGAAACAGTATTCTCTGCAACTACTTCTTATTGTTAACTTTCCTTCATTGCTTCCTCTCATTTCAAGGTATTTTGTTTTGTCTTCATTTATATGAAGCCCAAAACGTTTGGCAGTTTCTTCTAACCTTCTAAACGTCTTCTCAAGTTCTGCTTTGGATCTGGTTATTATTGCTATATCATCGGCATAAGCAATCAACTGATGTTTTCTATAGTAAACAACTCCGTCGGTTTGTATACCACAATTACGTAAAATAGCTTCCAGCGTAAAGTTAAACAGTGTTGTAGATAGCGGGTCTCCTTGTCTCAGGCCTCTCGTTACGCCAAAAGCTCTAGATGTTTTCCCTTCCAATGTGACTTTGTTCATTGTCCCGTGCATTGTCATTTTGACTAACCTTATCAGTTTACTTGGTAGTCCCAGCAGTCTCATAGCTTCATATAATTTTTCTCTGTCAATGGAATCATACGCTTGCTTGAAATCAATAAATAATGCCTGTAAACCAAGATTTTGTTCATAGCTATTATAGAACAGCTGTTTCATTGTAAATATTTGGTCTGTTGTGGACCTGCCCCTTCTAAAACCTCCTTGATATTCACCTATAACCTCATTTTCATATATGCTCAATCTGTCCCTTAGTTGAAATGCTAGTATCTTATATGCAGTGTCTAACAGGGCAATGCCTCTATAGTTTTCACATGAACTTTTATCACCTTTTTTGTGTATTGGGCAGATTACGGCGTTTTTCCATTCATCTGGTAGTTCCTCTTGATTCCATATATATCTGATCAGACTTCCAAGTCGCTTGTGTAAATCTTGTCCACCCGCTTTTATTATTTCTGCTGTGATTCCATTTTCTCCTGGACTCTTATTGTATTTTAATCTTCCTATTGTTTCCTCTATTTCCAGATCCGTTGGTTCGTGTATTTGTCCCTGATTGTCATCTTCGATTAGTGGTGCTGCTTCCGTGTTCCTTTCCTCTTCGTCTGATAGCTTTAACAGTTCCTCAAAATGTTTGGCCCACCTTTCTAATTTTCCTGGAATGTCACCAATTAACGACCCATCTTTGTCTTTATAGAAGCAAGACGACCTTTGACTACCCAATTTGCTTCTTCTTACATCCTGATAAAAGTTCTTAATGTTTTTGTTGATCATGTGATTTTCTATCATTTTCAAGCCCATTTCCCAGTATTCACGCTTTTTCTTTCTACACATCTCTTTCACTTTTCGTTTGGCTTGTTCATATCTTTTCCTTGACTCTGTTGTTCTAGATACATCCATTTGTATTTTTGCTTTCTGTCTTTGTTCCAATTCCCGTTTACAGTCATCATCGAACCACTCTTTGTTTTTTCTAGTACTCGTTTTTCTCATCATCTGTTGTGCTACATTAGTGATTATTGCTTGGATATGATTCCATTCCTGATTAATATCCTGCACAGCTGGTGTGTTTTGCAGTCCTGTCGCTATTGATTGTTCAAGTTGCTGTCTAACTGACGTATCTTCTAGCGCTTTTGTTTCGTACCTTTTGATTGTCTTCTGTCTCTCTAACTGTTTCTTCGGGATTTCTTGTTTTATAACAGCTACTACCATAAAGTGATCCGTATCACTATCTGCACCACGGTAACTTCTAACATTGTGTATATTGCAGGCATGCTTGTTTTCGATCAGTACGTGGTCAATTTGATTCGCAGTATTACCACCTGGTGAGATCCATGTTGTCTTGTGGATATCTTTCCTGTCAAAATAAGTGCTCATTATCTTGAAATTTTGTTCAATTGCAAAGTTAATCAGGAGTTTGCCATTTTCATTTGAGAGTGGATGTTTGCTTTTCCCTCCTGTAACGTTTCGATAAGTGTCTTCACGCCCAACTCTTGCATTGCAGTCTCCTAATATTATTTTGATATCGTATTTTGGTAGACTATTTATCACGTCATCTAACTGTTGATAAAAGTCTGTTTTGATATCCATATCCTTGTCTTCACTTGGGGCATGTACATTGATCATTGTTACTTTCCTGTACTTTCCTCTCAGGCGTAGATAACACAATCTTTCCGATATAGGTTTAAATTCTACTATCGTGTCTTTTAGCTTTGCATTTATTAGATATCCTGTCCCAAAAAGTCTATTTGCACCACCGCTATTACAAAATACGAAATTTTCGCACTGGGATATTCCTGTTTCTTTAAGTTTCGTTTCTTGAAGAGCTAGAACGTGTACTTTATATACGGTCACTATGTTGACTAAGTTTTTCAGTGCACCTGCTTCGTAGATACTTCTGACATTCCAAGTTGCAATTCTAATTTGCTCTTCTTTAAATTTATACGTACTTAACGTCTTATTTCTTTCGTTATTTTTATTCATGTTCCTTACCTGTTCCATTGTCATAGCCACATTTTCTGTCGTCTCCAAGATATCCTTTTCTCTAAACATAACTAATTTTTTTGAATCAATGTGTCTGGTTTCAACACCTGGTCTTTTTTATCCCATCTCCATTTTTCTCCACTGATCAGCAAGTTCATATAACCTATCTTGACTGTATTTCCTTTTGCTTTCTCCGTTTTAGCTCTGTGTCTTATATGCTTTTGAATCATCATCTCATTTTTTGTCAAATCACTGTTTATGTAGATTTTTGCGTTTTCAAATATTGCACCTTACCTTTGGCTTTCATGATCTTCATTTTAGCATCAAAACTCTTCAACTCCGCAATATAGAGGTTCTCTTTTATTTTTGGGCGGACTGAATATCTGCCTCTGGAGACAGTCTGGTTTTCAGAAAGTTTTCTACTGATTGCTTTAAATCCTCGTTACCTCCTGTCCCTAGGTTTAAACCCGAGATCACTATATTATTTTTTCTTCTACCTTTCTCTAGGAGCTCTATCCTTTGTTCTACTTCTTCCAACTGCTCAACCCTCTGTTTAAGCATACTGATTTCCTGCATCATGTCTTCGTTTCTTTGTTTAAGAATTGTATTTTGTTCTTTAAGTAACCTCATTTCCTCACGATTTTCCTCCCGAAACCCTCTAAACTCCTCCATAAGACTTTTCATCATGTCCTTAATTTCTTCCATCTCCTTGTTAGTAACTCTTTTATTTCTATCTTTTGTCGGGGTTCTTATTATCTTTTTACTTTTTTTAAAGGCTTCTGTCTCTTGCTCTTCAATCCTCTTTCTTTTGCTTCCATCGTCTGTTGACTCTTCAGTTGTGCTATCTTCACTCTGTCTAGAGCTGATACGGAATGCCGACATCTACACTCTATTATCTCCGCCTATGCTTTTAGTCTTCTATTGTGTATATATGGCTGTCTACGCTGATCCACGCAAGGCGCCGCAGGTACCGATTTCCCGGGTCGACCCCTCCGAGGAAAGATGGTACCGATCAGCTGTTGGCGATTCGAGATTTCTTATTTCAAGTGCAATTGACACTTACCCCGCAGATCTTCGCTTTTTGTTTATTTCAAAGTGTCTCAGTTTAACTAATTCACGCTTGACACTACTTTTCAATAAATAAAATGACTCGAAACTCCGTAATACGAATTTAATTTCGGAGCCCAGTTTTATATTGTTTATCACTCTCAGTGGCGTACTCGTTATATATATATATAGGAAAATAATGGGCAAAATTCGCAAAAACAAGGAAAGTGGATTCGAGCAGAAATAGGATAGGTAACCCGAGCGATACGTATTTCTGCTGGTTGGCTTCATCAGGCCCGAAATGAATGCACATATGTAACTACAAAAGTAGTTACACATGCCCATACATCCGGATACGGGTGTAACCTGAGGAAACGAAGATGGAGAAGAAAAAAACAGACACACGTAGTCCACAACAAGAGCCAACCTACACATTGTAGTATAAAATGGCTAGAAGACCTCGAATTTACACCCGTAACCGTGTGTGTTTTTTTCCTCTCCATTTTCGTTTCCTCAGGTTACACCCGTATCCGGATGTATGGGCATGTGTATCTACTTTTGTAGTTACATATGTACATTCGTTTCGGGCCTGATGAAGCCAACCAGCAGAAATGCGTATCGCTCGGGTTACCTATCCTATTTTCTGCTCGAATCCACTTTCCTTCTTTTAGCGGATTTTGCCCATTATTTTCCTATTTTTTTGGTTATATACCTTTCTCCGCATTATCACTTTCTCTTTGTATATATATATATATATATGTTTGAACAGAATGTGTTGGAAATGCTGCAGACGACTTTTAAAAACGCTTGTTTATAATGAGAACGCCATTACAGTCAAATTAGAATTTAGAATGTACGAAAAAACTACTGTTCAATAGTGAGACAATTTGTCTGCTTAACGTACTTTTTTGAGATTGAAATTAAATTGTTAGCCATAATATTGTGAGAGTAACAAATTCACTGCGTCAGTTCTTCGTTATAGATCAGGAAATAGATCATTTTTTCCTACAATTATTGCAACAGTATTTTTTATTGTTATCATTAGATTATTGCATCCTAATCATAAGTTTAAATTGACGTTATGATGGGGCTGTTGCATTTGGCGCCATTTTGATAAGCGCGCTTGATCGAAAATTACGATCGTATGTGAGAAATAGAAACAATTTTGTAGGGAATTTCGTTCATTTTACTTGCCGAACAGTCAACATCTCACGAGTAGTTCAAGGGTAAGAATATACTCAGTGACATTATCCAGAAAAAAATAATTTCTTTACCTTTTTTTTTGGCAACTTAATGACGATATTTAATGCATGCTGTGGCAACAATGTCGAAGTTTTATCTTTGGTGTTGTCTATCTTTGTTCGAATGTTACCTCTTATTAAGAAAGCAGTTTCTGACTGCTGAGTAGTACACATATTTTTAGTTAGTGCCTATCGAGATTTTGGTTTGTCCTATCGCGAAATTGGCCGCCGTGCTAATTGTACTGCAATGACGGTAAGGCGTGTGTGTCGTGTGTGGATAGAAGAAGGCCAACTGGTCCACCGGGGTGTACCGCAGAAGGTCAATATAGGCGCTTCAGACAACTAATACGCGTCAGATAGCTTGCCAATGGACATACCTGTTACTATGCGTACACTCTATCGCCGCATTAAGCTTTTGGACTTGTTTCATACCGTCCACGGTACTGCTTCCTCTGACTGCGGACCACTGTCGCCAACATTTGAACTGGAGCAGAGAACGGCAAGATTGGGAGGCAGAATGGCATAATGTCATCTTCAGCGACTAATCGCGATTCTGTCTGGGTACGCACGATGTTCGTAGAAGGGTAAGACCCAGCCCTGTACACAGGACTGTTGGAGTAATGGTTTGGGGGGCAATTGCCTATGGTAGCCGATCACCCCTTCTCTTTGTTCAAGGCAATATGACTGCTGTCCTACAAATGACTGTACTGCCGTATCTAGAGGGACATCCGCACATCCTTTTTCAGCAAGGCAACGCACGTCCCCGCATTAGAAAAAATCCTAATTGGCACATTCCTAGAGCAATGTCGTAGTTATGGATTTGATACGAGCACTTTCAAGATCCTATTGATACTCCGCGAGTATACTCCAGAACGTCACCGTCATCCTCGATCTTTCTTTCCATCTAAACTGCATATGTTTGTTTAAACCGTACAAAAGCCGTCTGGTTGAGCACAGTTTAAGCCCTAGACAGCCCCAAATGTTGCAATTTTGTATGTTTTTTAATCGAACAGCGAAAATGGACACTGAGTATTTTTTTCCAATATCTTTATTACGTTTTCGGTGTTGTTTTGCCGCAAATCAGCTTTGGTATTGCAAACGTAGTTGACACTGAACAGGAAAGTCCCGTCTTTCAGGACACCCTGTAGAATCTTTTTATGTAGTTCCTGCTCTAGAAATAATATCATTGTCTTCTGAATCACTGTACAGAAGATAAGTAGGTATTTGATGATTAGTTGCTGGCGCTTGTAAACTATTTTATTCCATATTACTCTTCAAGACAGTAGATAGAAGCTTTATTTATACTTTTCTTAATTTCCAGGTTCTTGACAGGCCAATAGCCCTACCGAATCTCAGCTCCCGACCAGTAGTGCCTATCTATAACTCCAGAGATTTTAAGCAAGGCGGCTTCTTTTCAAAGATCTCACATAGACCCGATAACGACAACGGAGTAGAGATCCAAAAAAGTGTCAACGTTGCTGATTTTGTAGCATCCATAGAGCATCCTATAAATGTAGTCCAAAGTCCTATCGTAGAGGTGTCTGTCAAAGAAGAACGTGGTATTGATGATGAGTATCAAGAGAGTACAAATACTAACATTAGGGAAGATAATAAAAACTCCTATAATGGAGGACCACCAGTAAACGGTCTTAGCGAAAACAGAGGGGAGAACATCAAGGACATCATTCAACAGAAAGGTGATCAAGTAAAGCTCAGTGAGCATCCAATAGTTGTGGACGATATCCATACAGCCGCAAGCGATAGAGTCAACAGAACAGTTGAAAACTCAACAACACCTGTTAAACGTACAAATGAGAAATATTTAGCTGTTGCTTCTTTAGACGGCAATAGTATAGAACCTCAAAAACCTAATAACGACGATATTGATATAAACGCAGAATTTATCAAAAAGCTTTTAATCGAGCAGGGCATAGTCCAAAATCCAACACAGCAGGTGCTGGAGATACAAAAAGTTTCACAAACGCAACGTACTACTAACGCAAATAACACTTTCACTCCCCCTACAATTGATTATGGCAAGTGGGAGCCGAGCGTGGATAAGAGCTCAATACCAACGTCCATGACCCCACCACCTGCTAACGTTAAGTCTACTTGGTTACATCCTGTGCAGACTATTAACGATGCCAAACCTCTACAAATCATTGTACCTTACATTAAAAATAGAAACAATAATCAGTACAAACCCGACTGGTCTTTGAAGGACAATCCAAAACTTCCTCCACAACACAAAGAAGTATACACAACTCTTGTACCAGTGTATACTCCTCCAGTGTCCACAGAGGAGTCAGTTTGGTCTAAGTTCATAGAAAGTTTCCAGCTTCCTAAAACCAAGAAGTTCCAAGCAGCAGGGTTCGAAAAACCTACAACGGGCATCTACAATGTTAAGGACCTCTTCCCAAATGACAAATTGCCTTATGAAGTGATATCGTTGCAGAAGAATATCGATAAATGGACACACCAAACATTTTCGAACAGCCCCAATACTGGATCTCACACCACTGATCCATTACAGACGTCTAAAACTATACCTGATGACTATTTGACAACTGCCAGAAGTCCCAACTTTGATCACCAATCTGCTGAATCTTCCAAGTCAGAGGTTGTGAGTCAAGATGAGGATATAGCTTCTAATGTTATACTAGATACCGAAACGACAACCGCTCAAACTACAACAAGCACCAAAAAAATTAAAACAGAAACAACGAATAGTCAATGGGACAACGCTAGGGTGACGATGTCACCGCAAACCAAAGAAAAGGTGTACGTTGTCACACCCCAGGCTTACAGCTTGCTTGTACCTACTTCTACTCCCGCTACAGCTTGGAGTATGGCTCCTAAGGTGGAAAATGGAACTGTGAACAATGCAACCTATGATACACACAAGTTCACGATACGGGTCGAGGCGCCATCTAAGGACGGTAGGAATTTGAAGAATTCTGCTGTGAAGGTTGTCTACAGCGAATGGCCTCATGTCAGTAAGTATTATTTTCCATTTTTGACATTGTAAAATATTTCAAATGATAATTTTAATTCGTCTAAATGTAGTAGACTGGGTTAGCTCATCCCAAATATTGGTTAAAATCACATATCATTCGCTACACTACAGATATGATTGTTTAAAGTATTCTGATCAGTGATGCTTGCTCACTCTCTTATCGGTGGATTGCATATACAGGGTGTTGCAGAACTATGGGGTCAAACCTGTAGGGGTTATTGAGTGTAAAAGTAGAAAGCATTTCCCGAACGACAGCATCCGGGATACAAAAAGTTTATTGCTATTCATCGGCGACTCTCTAAAACCAACATGCATGATACTGATGTTGCTCAAACCGTAAGAACGGTCGAATTTGAAGAAGAGGTCCTTCAGCGAGTTGCCGACGAACCATCAAGTAGCACACGTCACGTTGCTGAGGATACGAATACGAGTAACGCTTCCGTCTGGCGGGTGCTGCATGAGCAACA
The DNA here is from genome assembly GCA_963669975.1 of Acanthoscelides obtectus. Classification (NCBI taxonomy): domain Eukaryota; kingdom Metazoa; phylum Arthropoda; class Insecta; order Coleoptera; family Chrysomelidae; genus Acanthoscelides; species Acanthoscelides obtectus. The sequence continues at coordinate 15,961,376 of CAVLJG010000009.1, forward strand.
ACTTTATCCTTACCACTTCCAGAAAGTTCAAGGATTGACTGCATCCAATTATCATCCTAGAGTTCAATTTTGTCAATGGCTTCTTCATCAAATCGCTGCACAACCAAATTCTTTACGTTATGTTTTATGGACCGATGAAGCCTCTTTCACAAGAGACGGTATTTTTAATAGTAGGAATAGCCACGTTTGGGACAAAGAAAATCCCCATGCAATTTTTCCTAGAAAACATCAGTAACGTTGGTCTGTCAAGGTATGGGCAGGCATTGTTGATGATTATTTGATTGGGCCATACCTTCTACCGGAACGGTTAACAGGACCTATTTACCGGCGTTTCTTGGAGGAAGTTCTTCCAGAAGGTCAGCGGTTTGGGCACCGCTGGATTGCCAGAGGTGGAGCAGTTTCTTGGCCTCCTAGATCACCCGATTTAACGTCGCTAGATTTCTTCCAGTGGGGACATGTAAAGTCTTTGGTTTACGAAACTCCAGGAAAAACAGAGCAAGACTTAATTGGTCGAATTACAGCAGCATTTGAAATCATTTAAAACGAGTGTCAAATTTTTAGTCAAGTCCGCCGAAATCATGTGCGACTTTTAAGTCGTGTATTCATGTTGGAGGAAGACATTTTGAACAATTGTTGTGATGATATCATGTATAAGAGGCAAAAATCAAATGAGTCCCTATACTCAAATGTTCTACTGTTACACTAAATAACCCCTAGAAGTTTGATCCCTTAGTTCTGAAGCACCCTGTATAAACAGTAACAGTAGGTATGTATTCGCTATAGGAATTAGTCATTAAAACATACAGTTTCCAAGTTTTCATCCAGTTCTATTCTATAAAATAACATACAGCATATAAAAAGAAGCAATACATTTGAAAAAAAGGCGTCAAGTGGATTGATAGGTACCTATATAGGGTGTCCTTCATAGAAGTACCACGTATTTTTAGAGTCAAAGTGAGTTGAATGGACATGATTTACCACTATGCACAAGTGCTTCATTTTTCCGTTATAAGGTGTCAAAGTTTTCTTTTTAAAGCACATTTTTCCAAAAATGTTTCGAACCGATGGTCCGATTTGTTGAAATTTGGAACAAATATGTTTTGCGGCCTAATATTTAACTTCTACAAAAAAACCGAAAGGGTTCAAGAAGGTTGAAAACTACCTCCACCTCTAACTATATAAATTATTTTTTATGTAAAAGATCCTTTGGCTTACTTCAGTTTTCGTCTGTTTTAGAAACAGGCCATTTTGCATAATTTTCGAGTAAAAATATGTTTTTCGGAATTGCTTTCTAATAAATTTTCTCCTCACTTGGAATGTTATTTTTTTGCGCTGTATTGCTATGTGCGGGAACGAAAATGGTGGTCATATTGAACACATTTTATGAAAAATTCGCAGTAGTTAGATAAAGTTGTAATAAGTAATATCATGTTTGTTTAATTTCGCTAACTACACTCAAAGAATAAATAAGACGCTTAGGAATGTCTTGATGCAACTCAATTCTTTCTCGAAAACTATCCAAGATGGTATGTTTTTATAAGAGACAAAAATGAAGTAAACAAGAAAGTCAGTCATCGGGAAAGTTGCCAAAAAAATTTTGCTGTGATTTATGTTGGGTGAGGGTAGGTTTCACTCTTCTCAAACCCTTTACAGTTTTTCGTAAGAGTCAAATATTAGAATGTCTAGCAAAACATATGTGCTCCAAATTTAATTCAAATCGGACTATCGGTTCTTAAAATATCCTAAAAAATGTGTTTTAAAATGAAAACTTTATTGCCCTCTAACGGACAAACGAAGTTCTTCTGCATGAAGGTAAATCACCCTGTATATTCTGTAACGTCCCACGTAATGTCGTCAAAGTATGTTCGCCTTTCCAAAAATTTTTTATCAATTTCATAGCTTTCGATATTTCCAAAAGCATCATAAAATTGGTTAACACAAAATAGTCGTTCGAAGATATTTAGTTACATTTGAAATATAAAATCAACATTATTTATGCCGTTCCTCAACTTAATGAAAACAAAAAAACAGGACACTTTATACTTGGCGTCCTACAATTGTAAGACGCCTTTATGGTCTCTTCCGATATTTAAGACCATTCCTCCTCAATTCCAACGATATCGTACTCTTAGAAGATCTGTTTTGACATTACAACCTGATTTTTTGCGCTTCTCACCAATCTTTCTGACCTCTGTGCAGTAAAATTTACATTTAATGTACGTGGTCTTCCAATCTTTAGGAGATTCAGGCATGGTATTCCCTGCTAGCAATCCGATATTGTTCGATAAATGGTTCTGCGTGAAATGTTTTCATTCTGCCAACTTGTAGATACTTTTTCGTATATTTAATTTATACGTCATCTTACAGCGAAAACTTCAAAATAAATAAATGTCAACTGACAGTAAAGTAAGTAAACCAACTTTTGTTTCCAAAGGCTACTTGGTATTATTTTGCGTTTGTTAAAATTAAAGCCAATAAGTTTTGTACCAAAGCTTTTCTCTTGATTGGTGCTCGCCGCCCTAATTGATGTGAAATGCAATCCTTATCAAATGCCAGGTGCGAGGTTAACTATATAGTTAATAAGAATAAATACATTGGAGTAACACTCAGCATACTCAATATTCACCAAATATTTTGTTAGTAAAACACTAATACTGCTTCAGAGGTGTAGTATGTGCGAAATTCTGACTGATAGAAAATTATTTGCGGCACTAACTTTTCTGAAACATTTGCTATATATTCAAATTAGATGTTTAGTTGTCTCCTGTAGAAAATTTCGTCAGAGCAGTGCTATGGAAAAATTGGTAAATGTATTTTTCAGGTATTATCCAGAAATGTGTTTATAAACGGACTCTAAAGCTTGTCGTCGCCGTATGACATGTCTCGAATAAGGGCGGTTATTCATTTAATTTCACTTCTCTATAATACTTGACCTTGAGAAGGTGTAAGTAAAAATCAATATTATAGAAACAGATCCATCATGTGAATATCAATTAACAATAAACTCCTCATACCCCAATGAGCTTCCCACTGAAGACGAGAACCGTCATCATTTTGATTGATATTTATTATTGTTAATACACCTGAAGAAAGTTAGTTTTGACCCGACTTGCTCGTTAGACAAACAGATGCCAATTACCCGAAGGAATCTTCAACGAATTTTCACTTTTTAATTGCCTTAACTACCTTTAATGACACTTGCTTCATTTGCTGTCGTCAAAGGTGCTACTGGCGTCTTCTCCGGTTCATGTCCCATATAGCAGCTTAACTGGTCGTTAAATAAAGATAACTTATGGAGAATGTTCCACTCTCCCGAAAAAAGTATTGCCCATTTACGCAGGGAAAATTACTATTTAGTATATCAACATGTTGTAAAAATACGCTCAGGTTAAAAATAAACGCAACAAGCAAAATGTTGGTCAGACTGGTAACGTCAGTATTTTTTACCCGATTTCATTGATTACTACGGCAGGTGGTTGGTACACTCATTGGCTTTATTGTGTGAATATGAGTTCTTGATTGTACAGGGTAAACTAAAATGATGTTTCATTACCCCGACTTTGAGTTGCTCTGAGTGACTTCAGTTGCCAATCAAACCGCAATGATTTCCATGATGAAGAACCCCACTTTCTCAATAATCCGGGTTTTTATTAACGTCAGTCTATAGAGTGATTGGAGTTTTATATGCAAATGAAGATTTTGCCGCCAAGTTTGCTTCTTCTTTTCATAACTTTCTTAATTCCCGTACAAAATCAAAAAGTTATCAATTTCTACAGAAATCTGTTACATTTCTGTACTAGCTCCTCATTTATTCCTATAGTCACTGCTTCCGTTTATCTACAGTAGTAAATAAAATGAAACGAAATGGAGTGCACAATTTCCGGTGACCGGTGAAATTTATTTAGATTTTCTTTGACACAATCTGCCACAATTGTGAGACAGAATGTGTGGTTCCTACATGATAGAGCTCCACCACATTTTAGAAGAGAGGTTCATGAACATCTAAATCATGAGTGTCCAAATAAATGGGGACAATTTTGATCAGTTTTTTAACTTGATAACGATTTTTTTAATCAATTTTTAATAATATAAACTAGCTCTCTTATTATGAAACGTTTATATAGGTGATCTTTGGTATATCAACTTCTTGTGAAGACTTCTACAAGCTGTTAAAATAAATGACTTTGAAAACGTGTTCCGAATTAAATCAAAAGTTTTTATTTTCTTTGGTACTGTAAATAGACAGTATCAATGGCGACTTGAACAAATGTGGGCCTAATGCAGAAAGGCAATAAGTTTCTGTACAATTTGGTGAAAACCTCTTAGAATTCGTACGGGGAAAAAGTTATCAAAGGAGGAATAAAAATTGGTTGTAAAATGTCCATCTGCGTCTGAAACTTAAATCACTGTATACATGGTGTCCGCAAAGTTGGGGTTTTCCTTTACACGACGTGTAGATCTTGAAAACATAAGCAATTTTTCTTAGTACCATATACACCAATGTCTTACGGGAACCGAGATAAAGGGCTCTGCAACATCAAAAATATCTGAATACCGTCCTGTAGCCGCGATCCGGGACATCACCGATTGGTACAAGGTCTCAACCCGACGGCAGAACTGGGTCGGGGTCAGTGTGTCAGGTTAGTATGCAACCTTCAACCGACGGTTACGGTCACGCGTGTAGAGGTAAACGAACTCGTATAATCGATTGCGTTTCAAAAAACAACAAGCACTAGAGACATGGCTAGAGAAGTGCAAGTATCAAAAACTAAAGTGTGACAAACGCTGCGTGAAGAGGGGCTGTATCCGTTTTACGTCCAACGTGTACAAGCCCTTCAACCTGACGATTTTCCAGCAAGAGTGCGGTTTTGTGAGTGGTTGTTGCATCAACATGACAATAATCCGGACTTTTTGAAGTGCATATTGGTGACAGACGAATCTACGTTCACGCGTAATGGGGTGAATAACTTTCGCAACACTCATGTTTGGTCAGTAGAAAATCCGCACGCTGTCCGTCGGGCACATTTTCGACAAACATTTTCGGTGATTGTTTGGGCTGGCATGGTGAACGGTATGCTCATTGGACCATTTATTCTCCCAAATCGATTGGACGGGATGCAATAACTAGACTTTTCACGCAACATTTTGCCTTCCTTGTTAGAAGATGTGCCATTAAGTATAAGACAATCAATGTGGTTTCTGCGTCTGCTCGGTAGCGCTTCAGCTGATTTCATTTTCTGTTGGAGCGGTATGATTTCAGGCAGAGACATACTTAGCCCTTCTCGTCAACTGGAGAGTAAGTATTTTTCCTTTATTTTGTTTTACTTGGTCGCCCTCGTTTCACTACTCATTACCTTTGTTATTTCAAGGGTAGTTGTTTCTGAAAAGGAAAACCCCAACTTTGCGGACACCCTGAGAAAGATTGGTTCTTGTTAATGGAGTCCATTTCGGTTTGAGTGGGAACTGGATTTACACCACAGAGTCCCGCAAACTTGAAGTAAAGAAACGTCATTTTGATTTACCCTGTGCAACAAGTCACTACACACTAATGCCAACGGGTGCAGCCACCGCCTGCCAAAAAATCAATAAAGTCGAGGTAAAAAAGTGACGTTCCGAATTTGAGCAAAATAGTAAAAGCAACTTTCACACGAATACGCACCAACCAGTAGTGCTTATAAGTGAATACCGTATGAGCCACAAGAACACACTTGACCCGGATTAATTGTCATCAAGCTTGACATACGTATTTGCTATTTCATTCCTTTTTCAAATTGAAGCCATATTGATACTATAACTGACAGTTAATTATTTTTCCAGTAAACCACCTGCAAACGACTACGCAAAAGCCAACATCTAGACATCCTCTATTTGGCCTGATGGACGTGTCAGCGTATACGCCTCCTCTAAACTCAACTGTACAAACATTTACTGGACATTCAAGGGTAAGAGAAACGAAAAAAATGGGACAAGTAATTATTTTGTCTTATACCGAGTGTTTCAAATTCAACCCTCACCATTGGAATCTCGGAAACGCCAAGAGATTCGAAGGCGCGTATTTAGCTACCAAACAAAATCTTACTTCGAAAATTATATTATATTTCTTGTAGTCGGCTCTTAAAATAAATTGCTCATTGCACAGTGCCATCAACCTGTTCTTGTTGACGCCATATTAGATTTTTGCACAGATGAATAGAGTTTTTAATTTTAATTCCAAAAATGTATAATGTCTCATACATTAACATTGCCTAACCTTAGTTATATAAAACAAAACAGAATTTCATAGGTAAACCTTGAACTTATCAGAAACATTATCAGTCATTTGTTTCGTATACGGGCATGGGTGTTACGTATCTGGAAAGGTGACATTTCGTCGGTTTTTTTACATTTCGTAGGTTTTTTGTGACATAACGGAGGTTTTTCCACGAGATGTTACTATAACTTAGCACAAGCTGTTATAAACTTGTTGTGAACTCGTTTTGTAGCTATACGTGTTGCCTAAACGTCAGAGAATAGCGGTCATAGCGAGCAACAGGTGGAATGAACTTATTTGCAGACTAAAAACAACCTAGTCTCCTAGATGTCATTTCGTCGTTTTTCTTGTTCTCTTCTACAAGATGACGTAGTCAAATTTTCAAATCGAGGTCTGTTGTTTCGACTTTATCACCAACTGTATTTTTTCATATTGACGATATATTGGGATATTGTACATTTAAATTAATATAAATTAAGTAAATTAAATGAATTAAATAAATTAAAAATAGTAAATAAATTGAATAAACTGTATAAATTACATAAATTGAATAAATCAAATAAATGAGATAAATTAAATAAATTCAATAAATTAAATAGATTAAATAAATCAAAAATAAATTAAATAAATTAAATAAATTAAATAAATTAATAATTAAATAAATTAAATAAATTAAATAAATTAAATAAATTACATAATTAAATAAATTTAAATAAATGTAAATAAATTAAATAAATTAAATATAAATTAAATAATTAAATAAATTGAAATAAATTGGCATAAATTGAATAAAAATTGAAATAAATTGAAATAAATTGATAAATTGAATGAAATTGAATAAATTACATAAATTAACATAACTCAACTAAATTAAATAATTAAAATAAATTAAATAAATTAATAAATTAAATAAATTAAAATAAATTAAATAAATTACTAAATTAAATAAATTACATAAATTAAATAAATTTAAATAAATTAAATAAATAAATAAATTAATAAATTCAATAAATTATAACTTAAATCACTTCAATAAATTAAATAATTAATAACATAAATTAAAGTAAAATTCAAGTACATTAAACACTTACATAAATTAAATAAATTAAATGAATTTCAATTGAGTGACGTATTTCCTTAGTTGGACATCAATTTATTGTTGGATGGAAATCATAAGAAGTTAAAAAGGTACGGTGAATCCCGAATACAAAATGAAAATTATATTGACTGGAATTGTAAACATTTAAATCCTACTAAAGGCCATCTGTCACGATACAAAATTTTGTTCATAATTCAGTATCAAATTTTGTGAAAAAATGCGTCACTGAATACAGTTCTCAATTTTTTACCAATTACGAGTAATCCTGTCTGTCACGTAAAGGTATTTTTGTAACAAATTGCGTACGAAATCATGGGCGATCTGTAACGATAACTGTCAACTTCGAAATGTCTTTTGTCACGTCAAAGTCATTTTAACCAAACTTTTCGTTTCGGCTTGCTACTTTATTCCTTCGAATGAATTGAAAGATTGTACAAAACGGATCAATCCAGTAATTCGCATATATGATTTGCGACTGTGGAAGCAGCGATCTGTATTTTCACTGGCAATGTTCCAATATGTGAATAGAAAGGGTAAAATTCACTCAACTCAAGTCATCGTTGGTGGTCCGTGGGTCCTTAGCTCTTGAGTCATAGTGTCAGTTTGTAAGTCTGTCAGGTCTGGTAACCCAGAAACCAGACAATTTTAAAAAAAGAAGAGTAGGAAAAGAGAGAAGGAAGAACGATACCAAAGAGGAGGAAGACAATATTTTAGGAGAGGGAGCGTTGAGTCATTATTAAAATCACTAGACAGATTTTGATACGGTATAAAAATGTTTGATTTTTCTAAGGATTTTGTCAAGATGTTCCTATTTTGGTTATTCTAAATTCACGAATTAATTTTGATTACAGGGCGAGCCGCGGCCTTTTGTGCTTGCGAACTTGCTCGACTGTGATATAAAATTCACTTTGATACCAAAAACCGAGTTTCTAATGAATTGATCACTCAAAACCTTATCTCCACATTACCTCATGATCATTATGCGGCAATTCACTGGACGTGCGATGAACTGTTAAAAATATATCCTTTTTATTTCCTTCCCTAATCGCGAAAATTTTCGAATACGAGATATTATGTTTTTTGGATGTTATAAGACACGTACATCACGAAAAAATATGTCACTCATTTCCTTTGGTCTGTCTGCTAATCTTATAACCACCTGTAACTTAAAAAGTATCGTATATCCTTCTTTTTGATTGGCCGAATCGGCGTCTAGGTCGCAAATTGTGTGTCAGACCTCGACTGAAAAAATAGGTTTTTGTAGCTAAACTAGGTGATATAATATAAAGTATCTCTTACTTTAGTATGGGAATTAGGGGCCCATCTTACCCAGATTGGATATTTTTTCTCAATTTGAGAGACATTTAACAAGTAATCGACCAAATACATTAGATCTATTGCTTCAAAGATGTCTTCTCAATGGTCAAATTTGTCCCTTAGATGCCAGTTTTGTGTCCCTCTTAGTAAAATATTGCCTTAGGGGCCTGTGTCTCTGTAGGAGACTATTTATAGAAACCTGTGAAATATTGTGTGTGTTATACGAGCACAAGGCGCAACAGAGGGATTATCATTTCATTCTGTAACCTTGAACAAGAAAACTTCATATTCATTTTACTTCCTACGCCCACTGGCGGGCAAGTATTCTAATCGCGAAACTTTTCGATGAAGAGATATTATGTTTTTTTTTTATAGGACATCTACATCACGAAAAGCCGTGTCACTCATTTCCATCGGTCTGACCGCTGATCTTATAACCGGCTATAACTTTCGTATTACCGCTCAGATTACTATGTCACGGACGCAAAGGCTTTATAGCTTTTGAAAATCGGTTCAGTGGCGGCAGAGAAAAAGAACAGAAACGAAAATCGCTCAGACTTCGTTTTTTGACGTTTCAAAGAATCCTGGTTATTTCTAAAAAAAAAATTAGAGGAAAACAACTTGGCAGTGGAGGTTGTAAGTGGATGGGGAGGGTTTATCTCAATTACTTGATGTTAGTATATTTATACGCTCCCCCTTAAAACAAAAATATTCTCAGCAGACGAATCGCGTACTTACCGGTCGCTAGTGCTCCCGGCGGCATGCCACCGGCCTTAGTCGGTGTTCTATTGTTTTGATATGGTATTACACGTATTTCTGCCGCGCCACAGCATAGTGCTCTTATGCTCTGACCGCGTCGCCACGTCTGATCGGGTTATGTATCGGCGAGAGGCGACATTTCCAGATGCACTACCGGTCGAAAAGGGAAAGAATTAATTGGTACTGAAAAAAATCCTTAATGCGTGGCAAGTGCAGAGTCAACTTACTTGATGCCATTTTTTATTAGATCCTTACACACTTCTCTTGAGTATCCTGTGAATCTGAATGCATTGCGGAATACCATGTACTTCTATCGTGTACGAATGACATCCAAATGTAAGACAGCCAATTATTGTCTTTCCCTTTTCAGATAATGATCAGGAAAGCATATTAAACACAATACATGTTGAGCAAAGTTCTATATCTCTCATCGCACACGACTCCACATACGGCTTAGCTTTCGAGGTCAATGATTCGTGTGAAAATTCTTGGCTGCGGAAAAACAATAGTCGCTAAGTACGTATTTTCACACTGAGCTCGGAGTTCGTTCAATTTACCACTTTAATTTGAAAAGTGATATCTTATTTTTAATTTGTATGGGATTATATCTTAATCGCGCTGCGTAACCTCGACATTACATATGCGCTACTTAGATCACTAACGCACCAAAACAATAAAAGCAACCTAGTTTATGCAAAGGCTTAGAATTGGAGGTCATACGAATATACATATAGTCAACGCCAAACAAAGTGGCGTGCACGTCATAAAGGTGGGTGTGTTGAAAAATTTACATTGTTGCCAAACTTTTTGTAAAATAATAAAATTTATTATTTACATATCTAGGTTTATAAGCAATATTAACCTCAAATGAGAACAAAAATAATAGTATAATAAAATTATAGATCTGTACTTGCATAATCATTAAGTATGACAATTATTGATCAGATGACACTATGAAACTACCATATTTAATTGATAGCTTAAAGGTACTGAATAAAAATCCAAATGGGGTCCTCCAAATTTTATGCATGGTATTTATTTTACAGAATTCATACAGAAAAATGCATTCTAAAATTAGGTAAGCTACTGGTGTAAGCTTTTTCTGTACAATAAAGTTAGTCGGAGTTTCTTTCTTCAGCGCTGTCTGAATCTGAATCTTCATCACTCTCAAAGTTGATTATTAAAGGTTCGATGTCTGGTCGATCAAAAATTCGTTCTCTTTCATACCATTTAAAAATTTCTTGCTCAGTATGTCGAACACTATTTTTCCACATGTCTGGGGTAACCGTTTGTAGAGCCTCGTTCCACATATCCAAACAGTCTTTTTCACTGTTACCATCTCTACCAATATGTCTGTTATAGTAACCTTTTGCTATGCCCCAAATTAACTCAATAGGGTTAAATATACAATGGTAAGGAGGCAGACGAAGAACTTTGTGCCCATGTTGTTCCGCCAATTCATCAATCACGTATATTTTAGGTGGTTTGTTTCTAAAAAAGCAGTTATTTTAAGAATAGGAATAAACAAAAGAAATATAAACTGTCGACCAAAATATATATAATTAAGAAGCATTATGTACCGAGCAACAATACTCAATAGCTCTGTTTTAAACATTGTGTTTAAAAATGGTATGTTTTGATTTGTCAACCAGTCTTGGATATTTTTTTTTGTCCATGCATTGTTGGGCACTTTGTTCAATATCATGCTGTGATAAGGGGCGTTATCCAGTATAATCATAGATGGACTCTCCAATTTTTCTAATAACTGATGTTGAAACCATTTCAAAAAATTGTCCTGGTTCATCTCTCCATGGTAATCGCTCAATTTTGTTTTCGAAGAAAATATCGCTTCACTACCCTCAATAAACCCATTTTCATTTCCAGCATGTAATATAATGTATCTAAAATATATTAGTTTTAAATTTTATAGTGCAAATTGTGTAAAAGTACATACCTTTTACCATCTGTTTTAATAGCTTTCACGCTTTTTTGGTTTCCATTTTGCCAAGAGCGACCTATGGTCCCATTTTGAAATATCCAAGTTTCATCGAGGAAGACAAACTGGTATAAGGCCTCAACCTTGGCTTGATTGTATTGCCTTAGAAATTCCACCCTTTTCAAAGCTATACTTGGTAGTTCCATGAGCCCTCGTCGCGGATTGTCCTTAAGCCACTTAAATCAAAGATCTCTAAGCAACCGCCTTAAAGACGTGGCACTACCATCAAATAATGCCCTATCTCTTAATCGAGACCATAAAGTTTGTATCGTAACTTGTTCTTCTGAAACCATGTGTAATATGACATTATAATTTAGTTAACAAATTAATGCAAATTTCTGATAAGTTATTATAATAACATCTTACTTTTGTGATACATATTATAGATCACTTCTCGAATGGCACTTGTATCCAATGTCGCTGTGTTGGTTACACGTTTAATATAACTCCGCTTTTTCTTGGGCGATTCTAAATTTGCATCACTTTTCACACCCTCGGAAATACGACTAACTGTCCTTAAACTAATTTTTAAAGCAGCAGCAACACGCTACAAAAAATGAAATAAAATTTCACTATTATTAATATACATTACATATAATTATTAGTAACCTGCCTCTTGAACAGCATTTAAAGGCAACAAAGGCCCGTTGTTGTCCCTTTCTTGCTCAAAGTAGTGCATTAACGAGGCCACGAGTACCTTACACCGACTATTTAACTGTTTGGGCATCTTTATATACCAAAATTGCCTTTATCTACTCGTAAAATGAATAATTTTGTTTTGAAACAAACAGTTATTGATTTACAGTATGCGGGGCCAAAGGATTTATAAAGATTTGAAATGCCACAAATTGATTCAGTGTCAAAATTAATACAAATGTCAGTTCCCAGTTTAAATAAGTTTCAAGGTGACAATGTGTCAACGCTGCGAAATCGGTGTAGTGCGTTTACATGTCGATAAGTAATTGGAGCGTTTGCAAAACATTTTATTTCGCATAATGCGTCTAAATTTATCAGAAAGCAACTTATGTGATATTTTAATAACAATGTTTATATGACTATTAACCATAATAAGAGAGTAATGACCATTTTACAATTTATATATCACATTAATATGAAACTGCAATAGAGCAATTGTTTGTGATAGAAACCTAGGCATTAGGTCGGGGAATTTTTATCGTGATGACGTGCACGCCACTTTGTTTTGCGTTGACTATATACAGGGTGGCCCATCCATGTGTGAACGGAATATTACTCATAAACAAACACATTTTGGGAAAATCGATTTATGGTATGTTATACATGACATTTGAGCGCACATTTCTAAAATATTGGCCATTATACAGGGTGTCCCAATTTCAACCTACATATCATAATTGTGATTTTTCAAATGGAATGCCTCAAATTTTATTTCATATTTGGATAAACCAATTCAATGGAAAAAATTGATATAACATACTTTGGGGTTTTGGTAATTAACTACTGAGATATTAGGTGTCTTGTCTAGAAAAACCCCCCACTTCGGCAACCCCTCAGTCCGTCATTTTGCAATTTGGAGTGCTGAATTTAGTATCAAAAAAAATTTACACACCTCAGCTTTTATATTATTTGTTACTTTTTTGAATTATAATTGTTGATCGTACAGGGTGGTCAAAAACGCAAATTTTCGTTTTTTCTCAAAAATTTCAAATGCACCACTCCGTATATTTGTGCAAGTTTGGATTCAATTTTTATAAGCTTTATTTTGATACTAGACACAAGGGTTTTTACGGCTATTTTTGCGGTTATTAGCACGTCTTTTATGGAACGGCTTAATTCAATAAAGTATGGCATCATCCTTGGAGACAAATAAATTGTTAATTAGTTACAAACTGTCAAAATTAGCTTTGTGGGCATTATAATAAAAACGTGTTTGAAAATGAATTTTTTTGAAGAAGAAATTGTTAGTGTGGTGTTCGTTTTGGGCGAAGCCCAAATAAATAGTTTCCTAGCATCTCGCATTTATAAGCAACGGTACCCTAATATGCGACATCCAAGGCCGGAAATACTTTCCACACTACGAGAACGATTTGAATCAAGCATAGGTGTTATCAACAAGCATAACATGCACAATAGTATAGCATAATAATGCGACGGAAGACACTGACTGTGTTAGGCAAGTAGATTTCCAAAATAAATGGAGATTGGCCGTCAAGTTATCGGACCTTTCTTTCTCGACAATAGATTAACAGGGACAGAATACTTTTGCCTTTCTTTTCGGAGGATGTCAACCTGCAAACTCGGATGCATTTATATACTTCTAACATGACGGCACACCTGCGCATTATCATAATCGTGTGCGTAACTGTTTGGACAACAATCGTTGGATCGGTCGTGATGGGCCTATATCTTGGCCTCCTATATCACCAGTTATGACACCGATGAATTTCTTTCTATGGGGCTACGATAAGCAAGAGGTTTATAGATATCCACCATCTACCCCGGAAAATATAAAGGAAAGGATTAAGTATGTTTTTCTGAACATCAGAGAACAAATGCTGAGGGATGTGTTACGGTCATTTATTTAAATACTGCGACTGTGTATTCAACATGGTGGAGATATTTTTGAGCAGTTTTTGTAGATTAGGTCTTGAGTAGTGATAGCTGTTTGTTTATGTTGTTATTATAGTTGGCTTTCTCTATTTCGCTTGAAGCTGATTTATACTGTTAGGATTGTTATTAGTGCTTACGTCAAATCTGTACTCATAGTGGCAGTATGGAACTGGCCCACTGTTTGTCTTTTGTTTCCATGGATGATTTGATTTTTTCCTTAATTTTGGTGTGTTGTTCTATTAAAAGCTTGATAACTCAAAATCTAGTGATTTTATCTAAATCGAACCTCATACCAAAAAAAGCTGATAAAAAATTGAATCCAAAATTGCACAAGTATATATAGAGTGAAGCATTTGAAGTTTTTGAGAAAAAGTACAATTCGCGTTTTTGACCACCCTGTATGAGCAAAAATGGAAATTCCGAAAAGTAACAAATAAGATAAAAGCTTAGATGTGTAAGCTTTTTTTATACAAAATTCGGCACTCCAAATTTCAAAATGGCGGATTGAGGGGTTGCCAAAGTGAGCGGTTTTTCTGGACAAAACACCTGACATCTCAGTACCTAATTACCAAAACCCTATAGTATGTTATATCAATCTTCTACTTTTGAATTGGTTTATATGCAATAAAATTTGAGGCATTCCATTTAAGAAATCACAACTTTGATATGTAGGTCAAAATTGTAACACCCTATATAATTGCTGATATTTTAGAAATGAGCTCTTATAACATGCCATTAATAGATTTTCCCAAAATGTATTTGTTTATGAGTAATATTCCGTCTGCACATGGATGGGACACCCTATATATAGAGAAAAAGGATTATGCCAAAAAAGGTATACCTAAAAATAAGAAATAGAAAAATAGGGCGAAATCCGCAAAAAGAAGTAAAGTGGATTCGAGCAGAAAATAGGATAGGTGACCCGAGCGATACGTATTTCTGCTTGTTGGCTAGAAATGAATGCACATATGCAACCACAAAAGTAGATACACATGCCCATACAGCCGTATACGGGTGAAACCTGAGGAAACGAAGATGAGAGGTAAAGAATGATACACGAAGTCCCCAACAAGAGCCAACCTACACATTGTAAGTAGTATAAAATGGCTAGAAGACCTCGATCTTTCAAGGCGACAACTAACCACAACCACACGGCCAGCTATAGCCACTTGCTGTGGTACTTCAAGCGCAAAGGTATATAATAAATAGAGAAATAATGGTCATCTTTTTGGGATATTTATGTGCAATTGTAGTTAATTCAGCAAAAAAAATGAAAAACGATGATACCCCTTAGAGCATTACGGTTTCCATCAAGAATCATCGCCCAAAAAATGTTGTTGGTTTATGTACCAAATACCCATATAAATAGTAATATCTGGATATGCTTAACCAGCTTTTAAGTGTATTTATTTGTTCATTCCTGTTTTACAACTATATGCCATATGCATAGTCTGATCCAAAAAAATCAGTATGATCACGGATGTTTCAAACTCAAGCCGCACTATTGGGATTTCGAAAATGATACGCAATACGGTGTCCGTTATAAGCGGCGCACTTAGTGATTAAACATTTGTACTTAAAAATATTCACAATTCAGAGATAGATCAGAAAACAGCATTTTGCCAAAATAGTTTTCATTTTTTCCTGACATTTGATGTGGAACTTCAAAATAAATTAGACATTTGCGAAACATTGATAGTGCTATTTTTTTAGTTCTCATTTATCAATCTTGTCTCTCTTTCCGTTTCCGAGATTGCAGTGGTGAGAGTCGAATTTGAAGCACCAGGTATACTTGTTTAAAGTATCAAAGACATTCTATGATTCTCGTTAAAGTAAAATCACATGAAACGCGAGAAAAAACTAATATTTGTGTATGTGTATTGTACATTCATCTTTCTTTTACAGGTCGTAACAGTTGTGACACCGTCTTCAGTAACTACGAGTAAAACTGAAATCAAATCAACTACAATAAATTCTACCCCGAATTCTACAGTGTGAAAATTAAAATACTGTACATAAGACATATATGATACGTTTGTATATGTATTTCGGATATGTAATATTTACATAAAAAGTGCAATCTGTTCTTGTACATATAAGATATTATGTGAGCTGCAGGGTGCTATGTTAATGCTTTTGTGACAAGTACTATAGGCAACTACCAAAATGGAAGAGAGCAGTATCATCATACGCATCTTAGAGTCGCGTACGTTAGATCACATTACTCTTTTCCATTTTGGCTGTTGGCTATATTACGTATGTATAAGCCAGCGAAACATGTTTTATATTTGCCAGTAAAAGTGCAAGTAGTCTGTCATACTACTACTCAGAAGTATTAAAAAGTTGTGCGGGTTATGGACTTTTGTGTAAACATATAGTAAAGAATTTCATAGCAGCATGATATCACTGTACATATTTTATTATAGGTTTATGAATATTTATTTTTGTCTATGATTTCTACAATAAATAGTTATTATATTATATACATGATAGTTATTTTGTTTCCTCACATCCTTATTTTTAAGCATGTAACTACTGGTGAAATATGGACACAATATAAGATGAGAATATTGGGATCAAAAAATGGCATTTAAAAGTTTTTGTTATTTCGTGAAATTGGGAATTTTCATAATTTGGTTGACCTGTGCAGTTATACTAAGTGACATATAAATCCGAACACCCAGTTTAAATGGTTTTATTTTAATAAAATTTTGTATAAGTACTTAATGAAGCATAATAAGTAAATGATAAAAATTTCAAAATGATTGCACTGCTTTAAAGCCCTTTGACCTTTAATAATGTGTGGATGCACCCTGATGTGCTACGCATTCTCCAACGCGCCTAGGCATGCTTCTGATCAGGTGGTCAATGTCCTCCTGTGGTATCTCATTCCAGGCAACCACCAACTCCTCTCAAAGTGCTTCTAGAGTCTGAGGAGGACGTTGAAAATTGAGCAATCTCCTACCCATCATATCCCACACGTGCTCAATTGGGGATCAGTCGGGAGATTTTGGTGGCCATGGTAACAATGTGACATCATTATGTTGAAAGAAGTCTATTGTGACTCTTGCAACATGTGGTCGGGCATTATCTTGTTGGAAAGTTGGATCTGCCAGGGTGTCAAGATAGGGTAAAAGATGGGGTTCTAGAACTTCGTGGATATAACGCTGCGCGTTCATGTTACCTCTGATGAAGATTAAAGGTGACCTGGAACCATAAGCTATAGCACTCCAAACCATAACTCCAACAGTGTGATGAACATGTCTTTCAACAAAAAACTGTGGATTCCTCGTTTCACCTCGTCGCCTTCAAACCCTGGCGCGACCATCGTGCATGCCTAAACAAAATCGAGACTCCTCACTAAAGACAATACTGTTCCATTCATGATCCCAGAGTGACCGTTGTCTGCACCACTCAAGGCGATTACGTCGGTGTTCTCGAGTTAAAGGGAGGACCCAGTGTGGCCGGTATGAAAACAAGCCAAGACTTCTCATTCGTCGGTAAACACTTCGCATGCCAATATGTCTTCGGTGTTCTGCAAACCGTTCATTTGCAATAGACCTGGTAGAGGAGAAACGGTCCCTTAAGGCCAATAATCTTAGGCGGCGATCTTCACGGTCTGTTGTTCTACGGCGGCGTCCAGTGCCCCTTGCTCTTTACGTACGGCCTTCTCGAAGCCATGCCTGACAACACCTAACCACAGTGTCTACACGTCTTTGCACTCTAACTGCAATTGCCCGAAAAGAAAGTCAAGCTTCCCGAAGTCCCACTATACGGCCCCTATCAAACTCACTAAGTTGACGAAATCGTACAGGTCTCCGTACTCTAGGCATCGTAACCGATCGTAAAGGATGTCAAGAACCAAAATCCGCCAACGTTGATTCTTTACTGCGGCTGAAATATTCATTTTTAGAGCGTTAGTGAATTAAAAAAGAGCAATATAAAAACCGGAATGTCCAACTGAAAAACTGAAAATTTTTTCGCTTGTTATCTACAGTAAGATAAATACATTCACCAACTTTTATTAAAATAAAACCATTTAAACTGGGTGTTCGGATTTATATGTCACTTAGTATATTTAATTTTTTTAACGTAGATGTGTCGTGTCTTATTTCCGTGGTGTCATGGAGGAAGGAGATCAGTCTATTATTCAGAATATTCTGTGATTTGACTTTAAATATTGTTCTGAAATCGGGCATTTAAATACAGCCTTGAAAGTTTAGAGGTAGGTTAGAAAGAAATAAGTCCTTTTATACGTCAGGACGCAATTTCAAAAAATGTTTATTTAAGAAAAAAAATGGATGTCCCAACAAATTATGACTTATCCCCTTTTTCCCTGGTACCACGGATTCATCATACAAGTTGTGACCAAAAATGAAACATCATACATAGGCCTGCATTTTAAGAGGGGTCTTCTATGTAACATTTTTTACTCGAGGGCTTGTTGAAGTTTAAAAATAAAAACATTTTTTCAAAACCGTCACCTGGAATGAACTAAAATTTGGTATGTGGATTTATCTAAGTATTGTCCAATTTCGAAAAAAACGGGATAATAGCCCGTATTTATAAAAATGAAGCATTTGCTTTGAAGTAAAAGGTACAAGCAAAAGGTAGAAGTAAAAGGTTTTGCTCTAATTCCTATTCATAATCTCTACCTCTTCCTTGCAAGCAAATGCTTCGGGAAAATAAAGTAAAAGGTACGGAGATTAGCGATTTCAACAAGACATGACTTGCAGCGTGCAATCAACGCGTATGTGGTCTGTAACTGATGGGGTTGATCTTATTTGTCTCATAATTACAAGCAGTTCGCACGTCAATTGATGTAAAGAAGATTCATCTAACTTATTTGTGCGGATATTTTAAAGTGAATAAAATATTTAAAATGTCTGACAACGATAGTGAACAGGAAGTTACCGAATATGCCCCTAACGAGATGATGTTTATCGCTGAAAAAGTCCAAGCATTTCCGGATATTCTCGAGAAATCTCAAGTTCCGGCGATGAAAAAGAAGAAAACTGCTGCATTAACTGATATCGTTAAGGAATGTTACTTTATTTGGCAATGAGATGGATATTAAAGCTTTTATGAAAAAACTGAGCAATAGGAAAGCGCGACTGAAAAATAAAACGGACAAAAATAAAACAGAGAACAAGCCCATTCGTCTTTTGTCCTGGGAGAAAATTATGTTAAAGGCTATGGATGCGGGCATAAATCCTGTACTAAGTCTTGTACCAGGTGAGAAATAGGTTCAGGTCTTTACTATTATCTTGTAGGTACTTATCATGCATGTATATTTTTATTAGGGGCTCTTGCAATTGGCGTGGCAAGTCAACCTTCTTTACCTACTTCAAAGGATGACATTATGGAGG
Source organism: Acanthoscelides obtectus (assembly GCA_963669975.1). Classification (NCBI taxonomy): domain Eukaryota; kingdom Metazoa; phylum Arthropoda; class Insecta; order Coleoptera; family Chrysomelidae; genus Acanthoscelides; species Acanthoscelides obtectus. Next base: position 15,980,755 of record CAVLJG010000009.1, read on the forward strand.
AAAACGACGCGATCCTACCCATCGGTTGAAGAGGTTGCTGCAAAAAAAATTCCTCCGAAGCCTACCTTTGCTTCGGGCAAACAAGAGTCTGACGAGACGAGGCAGTTAACGACAACCCAGCTTCAACGATTAGTTTTAGTTGAACAACTGAAAGTTGCTCGTCTCCAACAACAATATTACTCTGCCAAGCTAAAAAAATGAAATGAGGCATCAAACGAAAAATCCCGCAAGAGTATATTGTTGTTGGAGATGATATTTACCAAAACTTGTAAATAGACATTTATAACAAAAAAAAAATAATTAAACGTTTTTTTTCCAGTTCAAACGTGTAAGTTTATTTTTAGTTTAAGTAAATACATCTTTGTACGTTTGAAGTAAACGACATATACATAGCATTACATGAAAGTTTTAATCCTAATTACACACCTATATTGTTATTGGTAATAAGACGAGCTAATTTCTCTCACCGCCTTTGTCCTCGTGCGCGAATAGCATCTACATTTTCATTCTCTATAAATGGCAAGTCCAGTTCTTCATCTTCGTCCTTTTCTTTCTTCTCTTAATTGCCTAGCTATATCGTGCAACACAGCAAACGCAATTATAACTTTTGGAATACTGGTAAGTTTTACTCTGCATCCATACTTCAGGATAGGAAATCTCCGCTTTACTTGCCCAAATGTATGCTCAATCAGAACTCGCTCTGATGTAAGCGGCCTGTTAAAGACTCTCTGATATTCCTCGTGGGGGTCGGTGTAAGGAGTCATAAGACATGACATTATACCATACCCACTGTCCCCTAGAAGAATAGTGTTTCTTGTCTTTTTCATGACTTCACACACTGCCGAATTTTTCCATATACGAGCATCATGAACTGATCCAGGCCAACTTGCATCTATACTAGTTATAACAGAAATCTGGTCGCATGTAACCTGTACATTAATACTGGCAAAACCTTTTCGATTTACATATTCATCTCCAAATTTGGGCTGGTTTTCCATCAAGACGAATATGCGTGCAGTCAATAACTCCAATAGCTGTGGGAAAACGGAACCTGGTCAACTCTTTGGCCTGCATAATTTGATTTTCTGTATTTGGGAACCTGATAAATTATCTGGCTTGTTGTACAAATCGCTCTAGTACGTCATGAAATATTCTGGACACTGTGGTCTGCGAACATCCCAATTCTTCAGCTATTCCGCTCTGAAATCCAAGGTTCGCACGATACCGCAGAAATATTTTCATTTTCTGCACAGGTGACTGGGCTGCTCCACGAGTTTCGAAATCCATGCCAAGAAAGTAATTTGCCAACCACACCACATTTTCCTCCTCAAATCTAAACAACGTCTTGAAATCTGACTCACGAGGTGTATGTCTTGGTTTGTAGTATTTTCTTGTACATAAATGCACCACATTAGCCATAACTAGTTATGGCTAACTAACACAATACTGCGACTAATCAACCAAAGATCACTTAAACAAGCCATTACAAATAGATTTTATTAAACGAAAATGCACAAATTTTAAGATGCAGGCCCTAAGATGCCGGAACAACTAATGATAAAATGAGAAAAGTTGCTGTAACCTAGATTCCTTTTTTTAGAAGCAAATCCTTTAGTTTTTAAGCAAATGCTTCTTTTTATAAATAAGAAAACGTTAACACCTTTTACTTTATAGAAGCGAGACCTTTTCCTTCACTTCTTTTAATGTATATACTTTGAAAGAATTGCTTTATTTTTTGAAAGCAAAAGGTAAAACTTTTTTTTATAAATATTGACTAATAATACTCCCGATACATGCGAGCATGTGGTCGAGCTATTCCTGGGGTAGCACCATTTCTACATAATCTCTCGGAGAATATGACATGATTCTGCTCAGATGCCAAACGTTAGATACAAATTCCGCGCTGGACCATTACCTGGCTTAGGGGAGACCAGGTACAAAAGTAACACTTTGTACCTTTACCTTGATTTCTGGCTGGGTGTTAATGTTGTCATTAAGTTAATAAGCCATATTTAAATTCAGTTTATGTTCTTTAGACCAGTAACTCGATTTATAATAAATCGATCATAATATAATTATTATGCTGTGTTTTATAGGAATAATAGAAATTAAAAAAAAGCCTTAGTTGTTACTTTCGACCACATAGGCAGGTCGGAAGTAACACATTGTGGGTCGAAAGTAACAAGACATAGGGGTTGGTAATGAATACAATATTATACATGGCAAAATAAACTTCTGTATTTGAAATTACAAAAATTATATATTTTGAGAAAACAAATTTTTTAATTTAAGTAATCAGATCAATAGAGTACCTATGGTTAATTTGCAATTACAAGGCGACAGTTTAAATTTGATAAAAACAAAGTCCATCTTATCAGCGTTTCTTGCCAGAGTTAAACTAATGAAGCAAAATATTGGACGGGGCGAATTTTCTCAGTTCCACAATTTGTCACAGACAAGCTGCCGGGAAGACGACGTTTCAACTTACGTTCAACATTTAAATGCCCTCTATTTAGATTTTGAATCTAGGTTTGAGGATACTTTGACTATGGTAATACCACCGTGGATAATTAATCCATATGGTGTCATAGAAGAAACGGATTTCATAATACAAGAGGAACTGACTGAACTAAGACAAACGAAGAACTTAAGGTTCAGTTTAAAAACGGATATCAGCAATTCTGGCTGCAAAACAACATACCCGTTACTTATCCCGTATTATGGAATATAGCGAGGAAATTTTTAATTTCCTTTCCATCGTCATACCTAGTGGAAAGGGGGTTCAGTGCTGTTACCAATCTCCTAACGACAAAAAGAAAGAGACTGGACATCATTAGCCGAGGAGATTTAAGATTAACCCTTACAAAATTGACGCCAAATGTTGATAATTTATTATTAAAGCATCAGGTTCATCCTTCTCACTAAAAATATTGACTTATTGCTTATGTTATTTTATTTATAGTTTATTTTATGTTTACTGGTGTCTGACCAATAAATGCCCGTATTGGGAATAAGTGCCCGCATTGATTTTTTTAAAGAACCCCCTTTATAGAAAATATTTTTTTTTAATTATCCTGAAAATTCAAGGATAGGTACACACTAAAATTCGTAAATTTTTTGCCTATTTTCAGATAACTTAAATGTATAAGAAGCGGAATTTAGTCAAACTAACAGTGAAATTATTGTAGAACATACGTTTATGTTATAATTATTAAACGAACTCGCTTATTGTACTATTTTAAGTAAAAAACTTTTTTTTTATTATTTTTCACTTTTTTTTATTTTATCCCTCTTATTTTTTTTCAATGCGGGCACTTATTCCGAATGCGGGCACTTATTGGTCAGACACCTGTTTATTTAATGTTACGTATATTTTACATAACAGATGCAAAATTTTATTTTGAGTAGTTTTAATTTAAATTCAATTAATAAATGTATAAATTAACATGTGTTTTTACTTTAAGTTTAGAAATTTACAGGAAATCAATATCAGGTAAGTAGGGGTCTACCCAACACGGAAAAATATGGCAAGGGGTCTACGACACAATAAAGTTTGGGGAACTCTGATTTAGCTCATCTCATTAAAAAAATCGCAGCCCTAAACCTAACGGTTTAGTTGTAATTGCGATTGAAAGTTCATTATCCCGTTTTTTTTTTTCGAAATTTCACAAATTTGCAAATATATCCTGAACTAAAAATTTCGGACCACACATATGGGAGTGAATTCGATATGTTTTGAGGTCCTCTATCACCTGACTCCCGTTCATCCACTACTAACTATACACCCTGTATATGTACATACTAAAGAATTTTTGACAGAAAGCAAAAAACATTGCCAATTCCAAATTTTACGATTTAGTTTAATTTTGCGTTTTGCTTATAAATCCTAAAATCCATAGTTCAGCTGATATACTCGTCTTGCAACACTGATCTTACAATGACGTCATAGCCTGACGACTACTGAAAAATTGCGACTGCTGTTGAAACGCGATTGAAATTACCATGGCGAATCCGAAACTGGGGCAAAGTCTATCTATCAAACCAATTGGAATTAGCTTATGCTGACGTCATACTCGTACTCGTCCGAGAAAAAAAAAGAGATATCAACCTTCATTTTTTATTTTAAACAATTAAGTCACACTAAGTTCGTACGAAGACATAAAAGTCTAGGAAAAATATACCAAAAAGAGACTTTCACAAAATTGCAATTCAACAGACACATTTAAAAATTAACAAAGATTGTTTATAAAATGTAAGAGTAATTCGTGATCCACAATGTGGTAGTACTCATATCTTCACGGGAGAGCAAAAGTGATTATGTTATCACCCAGCCTTTGGCCGCTCAGAGTCTTTGACCTTGAAATCAAATATTGGCTCTAGATTTTATCGTTTACTTACACATATTAAATATAATATATTTTTTCAGGAACACGAGAATGGGTGGGATAAATCTGATAAGCTCTCTGCCGAAGTAATTTTAGCTTATTGAATATAATACCTGAATTAAATGCATATTACATAAGATTTTTAATTTAACAGAAATGTAGTATTTGAATTATGTAATTCATGTTGTATTTGTCTCACTGATTAATCTCCATGTTATGATACTTAATAAGACCACAGATAGTGAGCATGAGTTTACTGACGTTTCGGTTTCACCAGGCTTTATAATACGTAGGTGAATTGCGTGGAATGCTTTTTTAAGAAAAGTGAATATAGACTTATTATATACGATTTAATAGTTGATGACGGTAACCCATTCCACGACTGACAAAGAGCAAAAACCAAGTCTTTCATATTAAATTCTGTTGAATTTTTTTCTATTGGTTGGTCTTTTGATACGGCTCTCAGAAGTAGGTTTTTCTTATAGTCTTGATAGACAAACTGAATGATATTCTAGTCCATTGGTTGAATCAGTGCAGTGCTTTTTGGCGGAAGAAACATCGCAGTGATGCATTTATCCTCAGTTGTTAGTTCTTCTTCAAACGGATGACCGGGATCGTTATCAAGAAGCAACAACGCTTTTTGAGGAAAATTATGATCTTTTAACAATTTTCTGACTTCAGGTACGAAGCATTCATCAAACCACTTTTTGAAAAGGTCTTTTGTCATCCATGCACTTTTTTGTCCGTAATAGTGTACAGGTAAATCAATGTTTTTGAATGCCCGTGGTTTATTAGATTTCCCACATGGGGTAGTATGGTTACACGCTCTTTACTTACTTTTCGTCCAGGTAAGGATTTTTCGTTACAAGAAACAAAAGTTTTGTTAGACATCACATGCCAAAAAGCCCTGATTTGTCTGCATTGTACACCTGTGAGGGGTCAAGATTTAAATCGTTCACCTTTTGCAGAAATCTTAATTTAAAGGGCTCTATGCAGGTGGCATCGTTAGAAAGTTTCTCTCCTGTAATAGTCATTAAACGTGTGCCATGACGACTTTTAAAACGTTCTATCCATCCTTTGCTGGCCACAAAATTATCTGTTTTTGTTATTTCCTTATAAAAAAACTGAGCTTTCATGGCCAACATGGGTCCTGAAATTGGTGCATGCCTATTTCTTTCCTGAAGAAACCGCATGTACAAAGCTTCTTCCACTTCTGGATGTTCAGCTTTCTTGAGTGTCTGTCTCTTGCCTGGCCCGCAGTCAGTAGTTGACACGAACTTCTTGATCTTCTCGTGGTTTGTTTTAATGCCATAAATTGTAGATCGGCCTACTCCGTATTCACTTGCTAAACTACTGAAAGTTTCATTGCGATTTAAGCGGTCTAAAATATCACATTTTTCTTTAATTGTCAATGTTTTGTGCTTTCGCTTCTGAGTTTGTGATGACATTACTATACTTAATATACAATGAATAAATAGTAAACAATGAACGCACGCTAGGCCGTACCGCTATCATCAGTAGTCAAATTCAAACTAAGTAAAACAATGCTTACGCGTCGAGCACGATAGCGATGGCGCGTACAAGTTCTAACCTGTTCAAACATACGTGATCTACATTAGCGAAGATTGTCAAATACGTATGTATGTAATACATATTCAAAGACATGTCGGATTACAGGGGGCGCCGGATTAAACAGGGGCCGGATTATTGGCGGTCCACTGTAAAAGCTCCCTATACCGAGCTTTATGTCAAAATCTGAAATACTTCTCAAGCGATAAAGAAAAATAGAAAACAAAATTGTAACTTTGACACCCTGTATCTCGCAAACTATCTCAACTTTTGGACTAAGGTATGCTTAGGTCAATTTACATATTTTGGTCTGTAGTATCTCCAGTTTCCACATTTCCCAACCTTTCGCAGACACCCTGTGTAAAAAAATTCGACAACACTATGATATTTTCATATACTACAAAATCTACACCAACAGAAGGCTTCACTTTATTCTCTACATATTATATACAGGCTGTTTTTAAAGTTGAGTAATTTATTTTAACAGCTTGTAGAACTCGTCAAATCAAGTTGAAAAATCACCTATACAAAAGCTACATAATGAGAGAGTTAGTTTAGATTATTGAAAATTATTTAAGAAATCATTATCAAGTTAAGTGGATACCGTTTCTACAAGAACTGTTCAAAATTGACCTAATTTGTTCGACTAACGCAAAATCTTGCACGGCGAATCCACGACTCTTTAAAAGCTTCTAATATAAAATCGCGGTGTCCACGAATGGAGAAGTTTCTCGATGTCTAGAAACGCCCAAGTAATGACATACCAGCAAAACATAGATGAAATATAAACTACTAGTGAAAAAATTATTGAAATCGGTCGATAAATGACAGAGAATCTAATACTTAAATTTGGTGCGTTATAGCGCTAAATCATTGCTGCCGTCAGTTCGCGTCTGACGTCACACTTCACTAGTGTCGAGCATCACGTCCATGCTCGTCTATAGACAATAAATCCATAAGACACACCTGCGCCAGGAGGTTTCCAGCCGATAAGTATTGAGTACTGCATAAGTTCATACCATTATGGGGTCGGATTTGTAAATGGGTTAAGTGACAATTTGCCCAAAATTGATATTTATGCAGTGATGGAATTTATTTCTTCAAATCCATCATATACAAGTGCGGAAATAAAGGTGTGAAACTTTGGAGGTAAATATTTATGACTACAGCTGTAAAATGTGCGATATATACCCTAGTGAGGTTTTAAACAAATTGGTGTTGATGCCTAATTTGATTGCAGATTTGCGAATACAACTCGATATTTTTCAGGGCATGTAGAGGTAGGTACGTTCAGTTGGAACATGAAGGTACTAAATGCATTATAAAGTGCAGAGGTACAATTAGTATAACAGGCATAATTCTCTTGCTAAGCGTGGTTGATGTAAACACACAATAAGTTTTTGAACTGGCTTTTGAAAAGAAGCGAAGGACCTGCAAGTACTTCAGTAGAATGTTACTGAATGAAACCGGCGCCATCTGCAGTTGTCAGTAGTATTAAGTTCATTAAAGCGGAAGACTCCAATAACAAAAATGGAAGTTCTCCAAATTTAGACACGTAGTAGAGGATCCTAGCTACTTCGATAGACTCATAAATGATGTAAACGAATACAACTTAATAATACTCAAGTAATTGTTTACTTTGCAGATACAAGCATAGAAATGCAACGTTCACTCCACTATCTAATATGTAAATATAAAAGCAGCAAAGTTTAGTTTAGTGTAAGCGACATTATCAAGTATTGCAAGCACCATATTACTGAACAGCAATGTTTAATGATAGAGAAAGCGACGACAGACCAGTCTGATAATATATAATAACATTGCACATGATGCAGTACAGAGTCAACCTACTTGACGCCTTTTTAGGGAGGTAAGTGACACTATAGTATACTACAACTATTTAAAACTGTAATGACTCACACGCGTGATCAACACGTGATCAGAGCTCGATCCCAGCTTCCTTCCAGTACAGCCGTATAGCGTACGACATATGTCGTTTCTGTGGCTTTGCGGTGGTCAACAGCACAGACAGAGATGGAAATAATGGCTGATTGTACTCCGCCGGTAGAACCAATGAAATCAAAGACGCGCCTCGACCGGCAGACTCATAGGCGTCGGCAACGCATTGGAACGTGTTTCGTTGAGCGATCGCATATTGTGTGTTTTTATAAGAATTGTTGTGTGATTGTTATTGTTGTGGTTTCTGTGGTTACTGTTTTGGTTATACTTAACCATGGAGAGTACAAATGGCACGAGTGGAAGTACTGAAAGCCAGGGAACAAGTAGACGGTTTCGTAAAGCACTGAAGAGGGACGCGAAAGAAATCGTGCTCAACGTGTTCTATTATCTGAACAGAACTATGTCGCAAGGAGATGCACTCACGCGTGGTGAAAGTATGACAGGCGTTCCAGAGTGGACCATTCGCAGGGTGGTGCATGAAACGAAGAAAACTGGAGCTACTACTGATCCAAAGTTTATTTTGAAGAGACGAAATGCCGTTAAATTGGATGACGATAGCAAAATGGCGTTAAGGCGAACCGTACATTCATTCTTCTTTAGGAATGAGATACCAACCCTCAAGGCTGTACATGCAGCGATCAAGGAAAATGAAATTATACCCCAAATGAGCGTCGAGGTAATGAGGAAATGATTGAATATAGGCGACAAAGCAGAAAAATCTATTATTTGGACGAGACATGGGTAAATGCAGGTCACATAGTTAAAAAAACCTGGATAGACAAAAACGTAGTGAGTAACCGACAAGCAAGCATTGAAGGTTTGTCAACAGGTCTTCGTGGACCGTCAGGGAAAGGTCAAAGATTGATCGTAACTCATATTGGTAGCGATAGTGGCTTTTTAGAAGAGTGTGAATTGATTTTCGTCTCTAAGAAAGGAGGTGATTACCATGACGAAATGAATGCCAGCTGTTTCGAGAGCTGGTTTCAAGGGGTGCTTCAGCGAGTTGAGCCCAACTCTGTGATCGTCATGGATAATGCTTCCTACCATAGTCGTCGAGCCGAACGTGTACCGACTATGGGATCTCGAAAAAGTGACATGCAGCAATGGTTGCGCGAAAAAGGAATCCCGTTTGACGATTCATGTATGAAAGCGAAATTGTATGAAAAAATTAAACAGCACAAACCTGCGAACATTAGTTACGTGACTGATGAGATGGCCCGTCAATAGAGCTCATCTCTACCAGACGTTAAGGTTTTACTTGAGACTTCCATACAGCTAGTAATGTCCGAAACTTGGCAGAATGCTATCCGACATGTTGTGAAGGAAGAAACAAAAATGTGGCAGCTTGACCACTACATCGACACCATCATAGAGCCAGTTATAGTCAATTTCAACGAGGAAAGCGATAGCGACAGTTTATTACTGTCAGATGTAAGTGGAAGCGACGATGAATAAAGGTAATTCCCAAATTTTTGACTTACAATATGTTTCGAACCACTCTTTATTAAGCATGTGACAAATCTAGTTCACCCATGTTAAACATTCATACCCCGCCTATGAACAGCCGACTACTGGTAGTTAAGTGATGTTCACGTGAACATTGATGAGTCATTACAGTTTTAGATAGTTATAGTATAGCTCACAGCTATTCTCGCTGAGCTAAAATAGGTGATCTGCAATATTAGTTGTTAAATATTTATCCGCCCAATGAGCTTGGAAATCATATATTAACGAATGATCATTAATATATAAATAGTTAGTGTTTTACTCACATCAAAGTGTTGTACTTTCTGGTTCAATCATATCACGCTTCAAGTTTGCATCATTTCTTCCTGATATGTTCATGTGAGGGTACGTAGAAATAATGTTTATAAGGGTTGTAATATTGTTGTGCTCGTTCATATTTGAACGATACAATATTGCTAACAACCGCTTTTTGTTATTTCGCTCATAACCGATCGAATATGCAGTAAACTAATTAAAAAAAAATGGCGCGGAAGACGTTTAGCCTACCGCGTATTCCCGCTGTATGTCCACCTATGACCTATGCGTATGTTTGGGTCATTGAATCGGCTCGGGCCCAGGAGTCGCAACAGGACAGTGAAGTGTGACGTAACGCGTCGCGTTCAGAAGGAATAAAAATCTTCTCGCGGGGCGCAACTTTGATAAGCTGTACCTTTTTTGTTTTTAGATATAAATTAATAATTTCTTCACCATCTTGTTTCATTTCCCTCAAAATTTCATTTGAGGTAATAATGAATAAATGGTAACCTTGTCCATTATATCACAAGCATTTTCAGTGTGCTGTTGAAGTCCTTCCAGAGTACCTATTTTCTGCTCCATCAAATAGCCCACAGAAAAAAATCGCAAGGCGTTAAATCCGGGGAGCAAGCAGGCGAAGAAATGGGTCCATTGAGCCCTATCCATCTATTCGGAATGAATGATTTAGATGCTCATAAGCTTCTCGTCTGTAAAGTGTGGTGGAGCCCCATCATGTAGGAACCACATATTATGTCTCACATACAGTGGAAAATCTTCTAATAATTGTGGCATATTGTGCCGAAGAGAATCTAATTAACTTTAACCGTTCAGTGGAGTTGGAAAAAGGTGGGGTCCAATAAGCATGCCATTTACCACGCCAGCCCAAATATTTAATGGAGATCTATGTAGAAAATGAGTCCTTTTGATAAAAACAGTTGAACTGTTCGTTCAATTTTTTATTTGTTTCTGCATAAACTAATAAATTACCTAAGCTGAGTAAAACAGGTTTGCTTTTTTCAAGCAATTTAGTTTTTCAGTATATTAACTTCAATTAAAGTGGTTTCAGAAAATGCAGTGTATTTAAACCGAATATAGTCGAAATCACGAGAGATGACGATTACGTCATCATTTTAGTTTGTAGTAAAGACAGCGATTTGTGAATATTTTTAATGAAATTTCAGATATGTTAGATAGAGACAAATAGAATTTTATTGTCTAAACACTCTGTATTGCTAATTGTATCCGACAAAGATAGACGACGTTTTCATGTTGCATGATCGATCATATTTGGAAGATGATTAGTTAAGTTATGTTACAGCGGGTTAGGTTGTTTTCGAATCATACTTTGGTTTCTGGTCTTACTGTCTTAAGGTATTCTACTCATAACTGTTTTTTTGAAAACAAAACCTCCCGACTGAAATTAATAGCTTTCCAAAATCATAATATAAATTCGTGACATCGTGATTTTATCATTGACGTACGTCCATTGATTACTTCAGTACAATCTATGGTATGACGTAATAGTCATCTTTCGTGATTTTTACTTATAGTTTCGTTACTTAGAATAATTACGGGTAATGAAAATTTTCTGCTTAATTGACCAAGTTTTCACAGTGCACCGGAACTGTTTTGTTCCTCTTCTCTTTGCGTCATTTTGATGAGAAGGTAATGCACATTACAAGCGTTATCGTGGAAACCTATAATAAACATGCACCTTTTGAAACTGTAAGAGTTAATAAGCAACCATCACCTTGGTTAACAAATGAACTGCGCACTGTTCTTGATGAAAAGAATACTGAACAAGCTTTATATAAAACTAATAAGACCGTGGACGCCTATAATAACTTCAAATCGCTTAGAAACCGTGCTGTTAACATGATCAGGAGGGACAAAAAGACATATATCGGAAATTTGGCAAATGAAAATGATTCAAAAAAATTGTGGAAGTCTCTCAAACAACTTGATATAAATTTTCGTAGTAAACCAACCCTTCCGGCAAGTTTTAATGACCCTACCAAAATTAATGATTATTTTATGTCTGTTTATAGCTATAAACCTGTTGATTCACTAGTTTGCGAAAACTATTTCTAAAATAAATTAAGCTCTGAATATATTTTTTCATTGAATAAGATTAGTTCTAATGACGTATTACATGCAATAGGGAGCCTAAAATCTGATGCAAAGGGAATTGATGGTATATCACTGTCAATGCTCCAGCTTTGCCTGCCAGTTATTCTCCATCACATCGTCCACATCTTTAACGACTGTTTGGAAAAAGGCTACTTTCCAAACACATGGAAACAAGCTCTAATTATTCCAATTCCTAAAAAAATGAAACGCACTGAGTATAATGATCTCAGACCTATCAGTTTATTACCAATTTTATCCAAAATTTTAGAAAAAATTATAAAGTTCCAATTGACCGCTTACCTAGACAAATTCTTTATACTTCCCGACACTCAATCCGGTTTTAGAAAAAATTATAGCACATCTGCCCTACTTAATCTGCAAGACAATATTTTAAGTGCCTTAGATAAGAAAATGGCACTAGCCTTAATCTCTATAGACTATTCGAAAGCCTTTGACAGCATCAATCATAAATTATTACTTGCTAAATTCAATTACATAGGTCTTGACAGTGTATCCCTTTCATTTTTCGACAGTTACCTTCATCAAAGAACTCAGTGTGTTTTTCTCAATCAAGAAATGTCTCAAGTGACAATAATTCCCTCAGGCGTACCTCAGGGCTCGGTATTGGGGCCGCTTCTGTTCCTCATATATACGTTCGACTTAAGCAAAAGTGTTGATAATTCTCATGTCCAGTCATTTGCAGACGATACGCAATTGCTCCATTATTTTAACCCAGATAATGTCAATAATACTACTCAAATTTTACAAAACGATGTTAATAAATTAATTAAATACTCTTTAGATCACAATCTACTTATTAATCCACAAACATCTAAAATGTTATTATTTTGCGCACTAAGAAAAACATACAATGTAACACAGCTCTTGAACATTCAGATAAATAACCAAATTTTGCAATTTTCTGATTTTGCAAAAATTCTTGGTGTTGTTTTTGATACAAAATTAAGGTTTATTGAACATGTTAAAAGTCTATCTCAGAAAACCTACCTACGGCTGCGCACTCTTATAGCAAACAGGTATTTACTAAATTTTAAATTGCGTAAAAAACTATGTGAAGCATTGGTCATATCTATACTAAATTATTGTAATATCGTATACTATACTTGTTTAGACAATTTCACTAAAAAAGTTATTCAAGTTATTCAAAACAATTGTATACGATTTATTTTTGGTTTACGTAAATTTGATCATGTATCAGCGAAATATCCCGTTCTAAACTGGTTAAAAATTAATGACATGGTCAAGTATCACTATTCAGTTTTTGTTCACAAATTGCTGCTCACGTCTAAACCTTATTACTTGAAGGAAAAAATTTCATTTAATAATGATGTTCACTGTAGAACTCTCAGAGAAAATAATAGTAGAATACCCCTGCATAGTTTTTCTTACAATGTTGCTATTATTTATAATGACCTTCCTAAAGTATATAAAGAATTTTCATTACCTGTCTTTCGACAAAAAGTTAAAACATTATTACTCAACCCTCCAAACATATAATTTACATTCATACAATTTCTTTTTTATTTCATCTTTAATTCAGATTAATAATTTTTTGGTGGATTTGGGTTTGGAAAGTATGCCTTTTCCTCTTTTTTTAAATTTTACTTTCGATGTAATGAACCAAATCTGTTTGTAGATAGTGTATTCTTTTGAACATCTGCTAGAGACTATATGGTTAAGTGTAAGAGTAGCAGCATGCTAAACTTCGCCATATAAGTCTGACATTTGGCTATACTACAATGTAATTGTGGATAAATAAAGACGTCTATTATTATTATTATTTTCCCTCATTGGGCATGCATTCAAAGTTATAAGGAATTCGCAGGTCATTACTAATAAAAAGGAGCATTTTGTGTTCGTTCGATGGAATTGAAGTATGCTTCAACGTGATCCAGGCACTGCTCTATTACTGCTTTAAGGTTATCGGGGTTAGTAAAAGTGCACTAGGAAATGCCGCGTTGTTAGCAAACGATAAGATTATAAAAAACAAATAGACGATATCAAAGATGTTCTGTGACGGATTGGTGCACTGCTTCATATCATCAATACGCTGTTCAGCAGCTTCGAGAAGCTTACTTGTAAAGTAATTTGATCCTTATTCAAAAGTTTCTTGCTGCCACCTCTGGAAACGTATTATTTGAATATTATTGCTTTTATTTAAAGACTGCTGTGCTCATTAAGCAGATATTTCGTTTATACTTTCGGTGTGACTCCAAATTGGAAATGTCAACGGCGCCTATACCATGGGTTATTCTTCTTTTTATCCTACTTATTTTAGGATGTGTAGCTGTTGTCGGACTCATGAAGCTATATGCCCTGATTTATAATTTCCATTGTTCCTGTCCTGTATGTCTGGCGGGGAAAACTGCTGTCGTTACAGGCGGAAGTCAAGGTATGTATATGTTCATATTTTACAAAATGTTGTGAGACGGCTGGCTGATTCGAATTTTAGTCAAGCGTCCAAAGACGACTATTAAGTTGGGACTTTCCTTTATGCTGCGTATACAGGGTGTCCCAGAAGTCGACGTCAAGCCGAAACCGGGTGATAGGCAAAGTCATAACAGCTATCAGAAAAATATTTAAAAAACATTTTATGTATGTGTTTTGAAAATTATAGGTCCTTGAAAAAGATATAGAAATTTCACACCCTACGGCAGTCTGTCAACTCCTGTTACTACAAATATTAACTTTTTTCGGATTTTTTTTTTGACAATTTAATGATGAATAATGCATCTTCAAACTGGTGTTTCAACCTTACTGCCAACTTTTCTCGTTCAGGAAAAATTGCCACTTATTTCCCAACCAAGTATTCCAGAGTAAAACTTTGCTCAACTTTAACTGGCTGTACTGGAAAAAAATGTACTACGAGAGTTTGGCAGGTAACCTTAAAATTTGGCGCATTTAATAAAGATTGCAAAATGGTATAACACTTAGAAGATTACTCGTTAACTTATGCACAATTTTTATTTGAAAAAAAACTGATGAAAATTTTTCAAAATTTCCTAATTAAACAGCGATTATGAAAACGCATAAGGACCCTTAAGGATAACTGTTTGCACAACAGTGGGCGCCAAAATGCTGCTGATGATGATTTACCTTTACAGCAAATGCTCAAACTGTTTTCCTTCAGCCGCAATACACGCTCGACATCTAGCTCAGCTACATTTTGAATCGGCTTGAGATACACTTTTTCTTTTACAGTTCCCCAGTAAAAAAATATAAAGGATTGAAGTCAGGTGATCGGGCTGGCCACGGTATTGTACCAGACCGCCTTATCCATCTGCCTGGAAAGTTGAGAGTGCATAGTGCGCTGGGCAGCCATCATGCTGAAACCACATGTCCCTGTAAATACTCAGTGACACGTCCACCAATAAATTTTGTACATGATTTTTCAAAATATCCAAATAAACTTCAGCAGTCAAAGTCTCTGGGAACTCAAACGGACCGATTATTTTACCATTTAAAATTCCTGTCCAATGGTTTATCTGAAGCGATATTGAGATTTATCTTCTCTCATCAAATGTGGGTTTGCTACGTGCCACTCGTGTAAATTATGCAGGTTCATGTACCCATCTTTCTTAAAGGTGGTCTCATCCGACCATACAATTTTTTCAAAGAAATGTGGATCTTTCCTGTGTCTTTCTAACATTGTGTGACAAAAAGCAACTCGGGGCTCATAATCCCGGGGTAGGAGAGGTTGAACACGCTGTATGTGGTATGGATGAAGCACATCACTTACTTGCTATTGCACACTTTGATACCGATCAGTACTCCTTCGTTTACTGCGCATCTTTACATGTTCGTGCTTGTTGATTTCGTATTGTTACTAATTTTGGATTCATGAACTGGACTGTTGATCGCTTGTGATTTGGATTTGGACTGTTTAATTGCTCTTCAAAACAACATTTGCTTTCCTTAGACTATCTTTGATAGTGTGATTGTGTAGTGCCGCTATGTCCGTGTACACCGTACAAGAATATGCTAACATGCACCTCATTTATGGAGAATGCAGATGCAACGCTAGTGCTGCAGCGAGACTTTACTGTGAGAGGTACCCGTATGCAGCTCGTCATCCAGATCATCGAGTGTTCACAAATGTGCACCGCTTACTGTTCTCAGAGGGCCAACTACCAAACCAACCACACGGTGAGGGAAGATCTTTCCTTCCTTACGAAGACGTGGTGCTAGGAGCTGTCGAAGAAGACCCGAGTACTTCAGTGCGTGCAGTAGAACTAAAAACAGGTGTGCCCAAAAGTACAGCCCATAGAATCTTGCAAAAAAACGTGCTCCATCCGTACCACGTACAGCGTGTTCAAGCTCTTCTGCCCCGGGATTATGAGCCCCGAGTTGCTTTTTGTCGCACAATGTTAGAAAGACACAGGGAAGATCCACGGTTCTTTGAAAAAATTGTATGGTCAGATGAGACCACATTTAAGAAAGATGGGTACATGAACTTGCCTAACTTACACGAGTGGCACGTAGCAAACCCACATTTGATGAGAGAAGATAAATCTCAATATCGCTTCAAAATAAACCATTGGACAGGAATTTTAAATGGTAAAGTAATCGGTCCGTTTGAGTTCCCCGAGGCTTTGACTGCTGAGGTTTATTTAGGTTTTTCGCAAAATCATTTAGAAAATTTATTGGAGGACGTGCCACTGAGTATTTACAGGGACATGTGGTTTCAGCATGATGGCTGCCCAGCGCACTATGTACTCTCAGTGAGAGAGTATCTCGATCAAAACTTTCCAGGCAGATGGATAGGGCGGTCTGGTACAATACCGTGGCCAGCCCGGTCACCAGATTTGAATACGTTAGATTTTTTTACTGGGGAACTGTAAAAGGAAAAGTGTATTTCAAGCCGTTTCAAAATGTAGCTGAGCTACGGCAAAGACTATTGGAAGCAGCTGAGTTTGTTAATAACCGTGGATTCGCTCGTTTAATAACCCGATCTTTTTTAAGAAGATGTCGAGCGTGTATTGCGGGTCCTTGTGTGTTTTCATAATCGCTGTTTAATTAGGAAATTTTGAAAAATTTTCATCAGTTTTTCTTCAAATAAAAATTGTGCATAAGTTAAAGAGTAATCTTCTAAGTGTTATACCATTTTGGAATCCTTATTAAATGCGCCAACTTTTAAGGTTACTTGCCGAACTCTCGTAGTACATTTTTTCCAGTACAGCCAGTTAAAGTTGAGCAAAGTTTTACTTTGGAATACTTGGTTGGGAAATAAGTGGCAATTTTTCCTGAACGAGAACAGTTGGCAGTAAGGTTGAGACACCAGTTTGAAGATGCATTATTCATCATTACATTGTAAAAATAAAATCAAAAAAAGTCAATATTTATAGTAACAGGAGTTGACAGACTGCCGTAGGGTGTGAAATTTCTATATTTTTTTGAAAGACCTATAATTTTCAAAACACATACAAAAAATTTTTTTAAATATTTTTCTGATAGCTGTTATGACTTTGCCTATTACCCAGTTTCGGTTTGACGTCGACTTCTGGGACACCCTGTAGATCTTGAAACAACAAGCAATTTTTTCTAATAACATATCCAAAGTCTTAACGTTACCGAGATGTTCTCCGCCAAATGAGTCAAACCTAAACAAAACCTAATTCCGTCCTGCACTTGGATCTGATCAAGCGTAAACGCGAATTATCTGACCAAGTCAGTCTACTTGCTTTTTAAATTGATTTATTTTCGATTATCAAAATACTCTATTGATGTATATAGTATGAGCGCTAACAACAGACTAACTAACTGTGAATACAATAAAATAAGACTGGATAAGGCAAAGTGCTGATCCAGGGAAACTCGATCCTCTTCCTTAGTGGTAGCGGTAAATCTTCTGTACTATAACGCCTCCCCTTGTAGATGCAACTTCGAGGGTTAACGAGGACGTTGCACATTGGAAAGATCAACTTATTCAATAGGGGTTCTTTGTGGTTTCTTCGGCTTAGTAAAAATCTTCGGAATGTAGACAAAACAGCAAAGTAGCAGCAGCAGTACTCCATACAACAGGATTGTCCAAGAACTGGGAATGTGCGACACCTTGTGTGAATGGATGGAAACACGATTTTCTATTAATCTTCTTTTACTTTGTGAACTTCATCAAATTCTATTTGGTCCAGATGAAGGCTTGGTAGCAATTGATGTATTGGTATCGATATTTGGAAAAATAATTGGCTGGCTTCCAATCGATATAGGTTCTTGATTGGCGATCAGGTCTTGATTTAGTTCCAGTGTACAACCGACTGGAATTTCGGCTAAGTAGGATCCCAAAACTTTGACTGTTTCTTGGCCGTCTTGACAGCTTAATGTAATGGTGGTTTAATTGGGTATAAGCAAGATCCATTGTCCGAAATCGTGCAGTTTCTTCATTACTGGCTCTGTGATTACGGCTTCTACTTCTCGGCAGGTAGTGGGAGCTTTTTGTTCCAGGAGTTGAACTTCACAGGGATTGGATTCATTGATTCTTCTTAAATCCAGTTCCTTGCAAACGTACTGTTTTGCGACCGTTTCCATGCATGCGTCTCCCGCAAAAGCGAAGTACAACTCATTCTTTACAAGATATTTTCCAGAAGGGATGACTACTTTGAACAGACCCCTTATGAAAGGTTGGAATTGAATATAAGTGATAATAATCAAATTGGTATGTATGAACAATTGCAATTTGAAGAATGTATGTTATTTTTCTATCAACTGCATAACAGCTGATTTTAATGAGCTTTTCAAAAATTGGGATATTATCCAAAGTAACTTTTAAATGGAGTTGCTTTGCGGATAGTTTTAATACCACTGAATTTAGTGCTTGAAGTAAATGTTTTGGTTTGATTACACTGGGGTGCATAATTCCCAATTTTGCAAAAGTAAGTGAGTTTTCTATATCCTGGAGCACTGAAATTATGATATGATAGATATTCATGAGGGCTAGGCTTGTGTGTTAATCATAGCTGTTGAAAGCTGATTTATTTTAGCTTCCAATAGCTTTTGGTTATGAGTAATCTGACTTACAGTTTTATTGAAATTATCGATAAGTTCGACAGATAAGGTTTTCTGACTATTGATAGCTTCTGATAACTTGTTTTGATTATGCTGCAAATCGCTTATTAGAGACTCGAATTTTTCACCATCTGAAGCATCCAGGTTTCCTGTCATTGCTTTGAAAATTGAACCTAAGCCGTTTATTAATCCCCTTTTAATTCTAACAGAGAATGATGGAAAAGTTTCGTAAGTAGAGAGAAAAATGTCATTTAGCTTTCCGTCTACTTTTCTTTCTAAGAAATACAAACCATTGAGGTAATTTGCTGAGTGTTTATAGTGCTCAATATATTTCCTGGATAATTTCGCAACATTGTCGGTTTTTTTCTTAAGGTCATTAACTTCATTGATTATTAAATTGACGTCGTAAAAATACAGTATTGAGTGACAATTTTTTGTAATTTTGGCAGTGCTTAATTTCATTGGTATCAACCCTAGGTTATTTTCTAAATTCTTCAACGTTATCGTACCATGGATTCCTATGATTCCTGGGAACCTGTATAATAATATATTCGAAAGAAAATCTGATTTTTAGCTTGCTATTAAGAATAAAGTAAACGTAGATTACATACATAGTTTCTTATCTAATTGCTCGAGGATTAGTCAAACGAATAAAGTTTGCGTAGCGGACGTTTCAAATTACTTATATGCACTTTTGCTTCTTCAGAATGTTTATGTACGTTTACATGGCTGCATAGCAGATTCAAAATATGAAGACACTTATCATACAATTTTTGAGGCGTTTCATTTGGCATTTACCTCAACATAACCAAATCACGACTTAGACAAGTTTCATCTCTTTGATCAGAAAAATACCTAGTCCTAGTCTTTTAAATCTGCCCAACTTGTGATATTTTGGATATTCACAAGCACTTTGGCATTTCCTTTTAATTTCGAGATCAGTGAATTTAGCAAATAGATATTTTGGAAATTATGTGGGTTCTGTATATCATAAAAATTTGCAATTAACGTTTCACTCACTGATAGAAACCTATTTAAGTCATTAGGATTTCCGTCAAACGCTGGGACACAATTTAAAAATTCTGGTCTGAATTGAGACATGCTTGGAATATTTTCAATATTTAATCTAGATGGTCTTAAAATAGGTGAGTCTGTTGAAAGTTTCAAATTATCTATAGCCTCTGCAATGTCTTCCAAAGACATTTAAAATGTATAGTTGTACTTACGCTAATACGAGGATGATCAAGTGCATCACGTTTCTTTCTTTGTCCTTACTTGGTTGCTTAACTACCCAACTAGCAAAGTAGTGGTATAAGCTTTTGGTAAAACAATCGTTCAGCCATAAAGGCTCTCTATTGTTGTTGCCTGAACGCCAAAATGCTGGCTTAAGTGTGGAATGCAAATTTGATTTCTGCAACATATTTGCTCTGAAGTGAGGTGTTTAAAATATTGTTATAGTATAGTTATACAACACCTTATAGGGCAAATTTTTAACTGTTGCATAAACGTTTATACAACTATTTTATACGGCATATTTGCAAGTTAGTCAAAATGGTTGTGTTGTGGCATCCATGGTAACGTTTATATAACAAACCCGAGCCTTGTTGTTTTGCTGTGCAATTTACTACTTTAGCCAACAAATTGCTCCCAACGGAAGCACTTATACAACTGTTGTTAACTGTTAAAGGCTGTGTGTACATATGCTAAATATGTTGGTATACAACTTCACCATAACCTAACTTTTTGCTGTCATATCTTTGTTAAAATGCCATAACCAATGTTTTAAGACAAACAACGCATGCATATTGGTTCAAAATGTTTTATCAACTGTTCAAACAGAAGATATAGATCTGGTACAAATTCTGGGTAAGTCATTCGACTCTGTCGGTATTTCATTTCAGACATTTGTCAAATTGTTGTATAACACCTGCAGGCAACACCAAATTATTCTAATAATCTAAAGACAACATGGATGATGCCACGATTATACACAACCACCCGCCATATTGGGCAAACATTTATTCCTCTATTTAATATTAAATAATTATGTTTCAGTTCGAAATTACAGATATAAATTGATAAACATTAGTGTAATTGTGTCTAAATATAGGATTTGCGGAAGATTTAACGCAGATAAGTTCAGTTGTCCATCTTAAAAATCTAGACATACTTTTGATCATTATCAAAATATGAATCAAATACGAAGCCCGTAGAAATTGCGTAACTAATTTGCACGATAAGCACAATAAAATCTGCTGCGCAAGTAATTCAATAGCCCTATATCACAGTGTAGAAGTTTATCATATACCTGTGTATGAAATTCACAATGGCCGGTATGTAAGTAAACAAGATGACTGTAATGTGTTAGTTATATATTCTTCTTCGTCTATACAATACATAAGAAATAGTTTGGTTGCAATAAAGTAGAACCACGTAACAGAATAGCTATATAGTTGACAAAAACTGAATCTTGCACTGACGCAAATGTCCTATAGCCGCTGCAAGAGGCTTACACTTTTGTTGTATAACTGTTACCTGCAGCCCTTGTACAACCTCTTAAATGACTGAAGTGTCCTATAAGGTGTGCCCATTCCGCTTGTATAGCAGTTCTAAGCGGGTTTTTCCAATGTTCTTACAGTATACAATGCTGTTTGAGGAATACTGTATAATCATTCTTGCAACTCTAATAGGAGTGATAATTGTTAGTTGGGTATAAGGGGAAGATCTTGGTTGGGCGATCTGGTCCTTCTCCAAAATGTTCCGCTTGCAGATTTGGGCGATGTGTGGTCCAAATCCCTGACTTCGTAGGTGGTAGCTTCGATAGACCGGTTCCGCTCGAACGCCCACTCACCAAAGTCTTTAGTCCGTAGGCCGTTTTTCCGGTAAGTTCGTCGATACGAAAACTGCTTTCGCGGTCTCGATTGACTCGCGAAACAGCCCGAAAATCCGATCTGGCTGCGCCAATTATCTGACCGAGTCAATCTACTTGCTTTTTAAAAAGATTTATTTTCGATTATCAAAATATAATTCTATTGATGTATATAGTATGAACGCTAACAACAGACTAACTAACTGTGAATACAATAAAAAAAGACTGGATAAGGCAAAGTGCTGATCCAGGGAAACTCGATCCTTTTCTTTAGTGGTAGGGGTAAATCTTCTGTACTGTAACGCGCGTACGATGCACATCAGTACTCAATACAGGCGCTGGCCACGTTGGTAAACAAATCATTTACACTTATTAAAAAAACAATATGGCATACACATACAGTCATTATCGGGGTTGTCCACATTATTTTAATTTCCGGTGAATGTCTTCGAAATGCAACCGAGATTTCGCGCGTGTATGCAGATCATTTTTCAAGATCCTTCCTGATTTCTTTTCTTTTCTAAACGCCGACACTGATGCTTGGATACGTCCAGCACATACATCCCAACTAACAATAATTATCACTCCTATTAGCGTTGCAAGAATGATTATACAGTATTCCTTACACAGCATTGTATACTGTAAAAACATTGGCAAAACCCTCTTAGAACAGCTATACAAGCGTAATGGGCACACCTAATAGGACACTTCAGTCATTTAAGAGGTTGCATAAGGGCTGCAGGTAACAGTTATACAACAAAAGTGGTAAGCCTCTTGCAGCCGCTGTAGAACATTTGCGTCAGTGCAAGATTCAGTTTTTGTCAACTATACAACTATTCTGTTACGTGATTATACTTTATTGCAACCAAACTATTTCTTATGTATTGTATAG
Organism: Acanthoscelides obtectus; assembly: GCA_963669975.1. Taxonomy (NCBI): domain Eukaryota; kingdom Metazoa; phylum Arthropoda; class Insecta; order Coleoptera; family Chrysomelidae; genus Acanthoscelides; species Acanthoscelides obtectus. The sequence goes on from CAVLJG010000009.1 coordinate 16,003,343, forward strand.
ACGAAGTGAAGAATATATAACTAACACAATAGAGTCATCTTGTTTACTTACATATCGGCCATTGTGAATTTCATACACAGGTATATGATAAACTTCTACACTATGATATAGGGCTATTGAATTACTTGCGCAGCAAATTTTATTGTGATTATCGTGCAAAGTGGTTACGCAATTTCTAGAGGCTTCGCATTTGATTCATATTTTGATAATGATCAAAAGTATGTCTAGATTTTTAAGATGGAAAACTGAACTTATCTGCGTTAAATCTTCCACAAATCCTATATTTAGACACAATTACACTAATGTTTATCACTTTATATCTGTAATTTCGAACTGAAACATAATTATTTAATATCAAATAGAGGAATAAATGTTTGCCCAATATGGCGGGTGGTTGTGTACAATCATGGCATCGTCCATGTTGTCTTTAGGTTATTAGAATATTTTGGTATTGCCTGCAGGTGTTATACAACAATTTGACAAATATCTGGAATGAAATACCGACAGAGTCGAATGATTCACCCAGAATTTTTACCAGATCTATATCTTCTGTTTGAACAGTCGATAAAACATTTTGAACCGATATGCATGCGTTGTTTGTCTTAAAACATTGGTTATGGCATTTCAACTAAAATATGACAGCAGAAAGTTAGGTTATGGTGAAGTTGTATACCAACATATTTAGCAGTTACTAAACAACAGTTGTATAAGTGCTTCCGTTCGGAGCAATTTGTTAGCTAAAGTAGTAAATTTGCACAGCAAAACAACAATGCTCGGGTTTGTTTTGGAAACGTTACCATGGATGCCACAACACAACCATTTTGACTAACCTGCAAATATGCCGTATAAAATAGTTGTATAAACGTTTATGCATCAGTTAAAAATTTGTCCTATAAGGTGTTGTGTAACTATGTTATAAGAATCTTTTAAACACCTCATTTTAGAGCAAATATGTTGCAGAAAGCAAATTTGCATTCCACCCAACATTAAGCCAGCAATTTGGTATTCAGGCAACAACAATAGAGAGCTTTTATGGCTGAATGGTTCTTTTACCAAAAGCTTATAGCACTACTTTGCTAGTTGGGATGTGTCTTTGAATTTATCTCAGCCATCTTTGAACAATACTTACAAGTGAAAGAGTTGCACTTGAAATTTCGTTTCGACGAACGATAAGTACTTTTTCATATTTTTTTACTGTTTCGCTGGTCATTCACCACACATTAGCTTTGTTATTGCAAACGTAGTTCTTTCTAAAAAGGAAAGTCCCAACTTTCAGGAAGCCGCGTATTGAATACTTTACTCCAGTGGTCGCCAACCTTCTCAGTGAGTCGAGCTACTTTAATAATTTTGGAACAAACAGTAAGCTACCTAGGCGTAAGCAATGTAAGCCAACTTAAATGAAATTATACCGACCACGACATTTCAATTATAAATATTTTATCGATGAACTTGAAGAATCTTTATGTGTGGCTATGCCGAGGGTAAAGTGATATGCCTAGGAGACGTAAATATAAATTTCCTCGACACTGAGGCTGCACCTACAAATTATATGCTTGAAATTTTAGATTCTACATGTATACAGCAAATAGTGGAAAAAGCTACTCATATTACTAATACATCGGCGACATTAGTAGATGTTATTCTTTGCAACGATTCTTCAATGATCAGATCTAAGCACGTTGGCGGATTAGATTTAATAGATCATGAACTAATTTCGTGCAAGGTACTACAAGATAAACATAAAATCGAACCAGTCTTTTACACTTGTCGGAGCTTTAGGAGTCCTGAAATGGATAAATTGCATGCTGATTTGCAAAATCTTCCCTTAATTGGCGTAATTATGTTACTTGTCAGATATTGACGAAAAGGTGAACTTGTTCAATCATTTAATTCTACCTAAAGCTCCCTGGCTGAAGGATGATATAAGGAATTTGATGTGTAATAGAGATGCAGCAAGGTCCAAGTATAGAAAAAATCCCAACTATAAAAACTAAAAAACAAAACCAATCATGCTATTCTGCAGGAAAAAAGAAAGTATTTTGATAAAATTGCTCAGAGTAAGGATAAGAAATCTTTGTGGCGAGAACTTAATTCGCTTAGTACGAGGGATGTCTTTTAAGTTTTGCATATAGAAACATAGTACCTAGGCCGCGCGGATCGAACGTCAGTACTGAATCTTAACCTCACTCTTTAGTAAACTTAAATTCAAGGTTTCACAACAATACGTGCAGTGTCACTACAGTGAATTTTTAAGTGTCACCAAGTCAGTAGAAAAATGGAACTCAACAGAGGACAGTTTCGCGCCATAATTTATTACAACTTTCAGAGAAAATTATCGCAACAAGAATGCCTTGCTGAGTTACTGTCTGTTTTCGGCAACGAAGCGTCACGTCAATCGACAATTGACCTTTTCAATTCCGGAAACTCAACAAATGTGTACAGCATTGTTAGTGGCGATGAATCGTATATTTACTGTTATGAACCAGAAAATAAACGACAGTCGGCTGTTTGGGTGTTCCAAGGTGAAGAAAAGCCAACAAAAGTCATCCGTTCTCGAAGTGTTTCGAAAAAGATGGTCGCGATATTTGTGTCAAAAGCGGGTCATATTACAACATCCTCCATATAATCCCGATCTAAGCCCTAACGATTTCTTTACTCTCCCGAAAATTAAAAACAGACTGCGTGGTCAAAGGTTCCAGTCACCAGAAGAAGCAGTTGACGCATTCAAAAATGCCGTTTTGGATATGCCAGCAAATGAGTGGAATAAGTGCTTCGAAAATATTCCTATTAATTTGCAAGATGTGGAACATATAAATAACTTTTTTATTGGCAGCATACCTCGCGTGACGCCAGGTAATCATATTGCTTCATATTATGATCATAACGAAATATGTAATTTATAGTTCAATTTCGAATTGGTATCTGAGCAAGGCGTATTTGACGCATTAAGTAGCTTAAAAAACACTAGACCAGGAAATGATATCATTAGCATACATCTCGTTAAATTGTGTGTCCCGTATATTTTACCATATTTGGTACATCTTATTAATACAATTTGTCTTGAGGGAAAATATCCAAAGTGCTGGAAAGTGGCCTTAATAGTGCCAAATCTAAAATGTAACGAAGCTCAACAGCTATCAGATCTTCGTCCAATAAGTATTCTAGCTGGTCTCTCGAAATTGGTTGAAAAACTTATTAAAATACAATTAAGAAAACAAATTGACAGTCAAAGTATCCTTCCTAAAACACAGTCAGGTTTTCGTCCAGGATACAGTTGCACCACTGCACTTGCTAAGATAACTGATGATATCATCCAGTCGAATGATCTGGGTGAGTCTACCGCTTTAATACTATTAGATTTCAGCAAGGCATTTGACACAATTAACCATGATGTCTTGCTGTCTATCTTCAAGGCATGTGGAATGTCTACTGACAGCGTCAAACTTTTTAATTCATACTTAAGTGGCAGATCACAGTGTGTACAATTGAAAAATGAAATATCTAGTTCAAAGCTCACTACCACAGGTGACCGCAAGGATCTATACTTGGACCGTTGCTCTTTACTATATACATATTAGTCAGATTTTTAAATGTTTGGAATTCTGTAAGTCACACGTTTATGTGGATGATACCCAGCTGAACTGTTATTTTCCTAGTTCAGATTGGCCAGCTGTCGAGTTGAAAATAAACAGTGACTTGACTAACCTCTCTAGAAGATTACAAGAGCATTCATTAATATTAAATCCAAATAAATCAGCTGCTGTGATCTTCGGTAAAGACCGCTCTTATGTGATTGAGAATTCAAATATAATCATAAATGATATTAGATTAAAATACTGTGATAAAGTTAAAAACTTAACAATGGATTATAATCTGAGGTTCCGTGAGCACATACCAAACTGAATCAAATAATCTTATCTGGCTCTAAAATTATTGTATCCTCAATTTAGACATCAAAAGAATTCTTTGCGAAACCTTGGTTTTATCGTAGTTTTCGTACTGTGTTCCAATCTATTCTGTATGTTTAGATTGTGATACATTAATGCAAATACAGAAAACACAGAACGCATGCATACGTTTTATATATGGTATAAGCCACTTAATTTTTGTGGCTGCTGTGTATGAACCTCATGATAAATTCTGGGATTAGAATCGGACCAACATCGGCAGTCATGACGATTTACTACGCCATTCAAGAAAAAGGAACATTCGTCGGAAAAGCAAGTGTTGAATAGAAAATGTTTACCGTTTATAATTAGTTCACTCATATCTTCACAAAATTGTAATCGCCGATCAAAATTGTCTTCATTAAGTTCTTGTATCAGGTGAATTTTATACGGATGAAAACTATGGGCTTTTAGAATCCGTTGGACAGTACGTCGACTAACACCACACACGGTCTCCAATTTGCGGGTGCTTAACGTAATATCTACATAAACTTGCCCTAAAACCCCCACTTCTATTGCTTCGTTCCTTATGGGATTTTCAATGTTGCGTTTTTTATTGGCGACTGACCCAGTTTCCCGAAATTTAGCTACAAGTTCTAGAACATATTTTCGATGCACGTTACTGTTCTCATGTCGCTCATTAGATATTTCTGCTGTTCTATTAGCGCACTGATTATTTCCGAAAAATATTTCGATAATTTCAACTCTTTCTGCTGTGGAATATACCATGGTTAATTTATGTAATAAAGCGTCACAAGTTATTTTAGCAACAAAGCTTGGTCAAATCAATCGCAAACTATGTACTAAATTCCTATTTAAAATAAGTACGAGATACTTCCTTATCTTTTTCAAGAAATAACTTTTTTGCCACAAAAAAAACGCTCCAATAACTATTTTCAACAACAAAATGGTAAACCAACCATGGGCGTAGTGAAGAAAAGCATTTACTTATTAAGTAAATTCTTTTAGTCCAATTTCTTCTGAAAGTAGTACAAACTAATCTGATGTACCCATTAAAGTCTACTTTAAGCTTTAAATCAATAAATTTTAAAAACTACTGCACTTAAGTACATTAATTTTATATCATTATAAAGGGAATTGAAAGACCTTTAAAATAAGGCATCACTCAACCCCCCTTTCCATTTAAGATTTTAGGGTTGGTGTCATCCCCGTCCAGAGGGCTGCACATGTTAACGTGATTTTTTGCCAAACTTGTGTCCCCCTCGAAAACAAGATCGACGGGCTGAGCGTTTTTCCAAAAAAAAACTGAGCTGCCAATAAATGCTTGTTTCGTTTTCGATGCGCCACCCTGTATATTAACCACCCTATATAAGACCTTTTTGGAAGAAAATAAAGCATTTTATAGATACGAATTTTAATGGTATTTCCAGTCTGTTGATCTAGTGTGTGTAACAAGTTTTGAGCATATATTTTGTTGTTTTTTCATAAATAAATATACATCAATTTTGAACATTATATGCTTATTTTTTATTATTAGTTCATATAAACTACTCAAAGTCATACCGCAGTATTATGGTTTTTACAGTTGAACGCATATACATATGTCTCCGCTAACATGATAAGCAGCAATACCGCGTAGGACTGTTGAACAGCGGATTTGCCTTACAAATTATACCAATTTCTTCAAAAATCTTGACACCAAATGATATTAACTGATAAATATCCATACAAGCTGATGTTGAAATAGGTCAAAATGAAATAATTCAACAGAGAGACAGAAAAAAGAAAAAAATTGTCTGATGCGGACGGGATTTGAACCGCAGACCAGAAAATGCGTGATTAAGGGTACGTACGCCTCGGGACGCTAGGCTACAGGATGATGATTTATGCAAATGAAATAATAACGTTTCTTAAAGCTTTCAGTAAATGTTCATGTGGTCTCAAAATGAAGTGTGTAGGCAAATTCTTTGATGCCAAAATAGCATCATTTTGAAGAAATGTTACTACTGTTTTCATCTAATTCCCTAATTTCTTCTACTTAAGTATATCAAGCGATCGTAAATGTTTTTCCGTTTATTGTATTATAGATATACATTATTTATTATAGAAATTCTTGCCACACGGGAACCGAAAAGCAGGCTTTGTCAAAACAGTTTGACACAAAGTACTTTGTGGTCAACACTGGTTTTGCCACACGAACTTTGACAGCTAATTTTGTTTTATCAGTCTACCCTCATTATTACATGACAGCTGTCATATGTCTATTAGCCTCATATTTGTTGTGATACGGTAATACTCATAACTAGTACTACGGCAGTAAATTAACAGAAACGCTTACAAGTAAATCCTTATAAAAATATTTGTTGTTGAATTTGAACACTTTTTTGTGATTTATTAAGCCTGTGAATATGTCGAGGAAGTGTAATAATGATCCTAACACTTTTTGTTATGTCTGCGGAGAACTAACATTCAAAAAACAACGACGAAATTTTACGAATCTTGTGTTGGAGTGTTATCACCAATGTTTTGGTTTTTCTGTCGCCCATCAAGACAAATCCTGGGCCCCTCATGTCTGTTGCATAACGTGTGCGAAAAATTTAACTGACTGGAGGAAAGGTGCACGACCTATGCCGTTTGCTGTACCCATGATATGGACTGAACAGCGAGATCACGTTTCAGATTGCTATTTTTGTCTCACAGACATAAAAGGTATAAATTACAAGAAAAAAACCACAGTCATTTACCCTAACTTATCTTCGGCTATAAGACCAGTCTCTCATTGTAAAAAATTGCCAGAACTAATACCAGTTGCAACTACGTCTGTTGAGAACAATTCACAACCGTCCACTTCAGGTGAATGTGTTGACGAGGACGATGACTTTGAGTTAAAAGGAATTGTAAACGAGCCACATTTGATAACTCAAGGAGACCTAAATGATTTGGTTCGGGATTTAAATTTGTCAAGAAAGCAGTCAGAACTATTAGAATCACGTCTAAAAGAATGGAATTTGCTACATTATAATACAAAAGTTAGCTATTTTCGAAACCGTGATCAACACTTCAGAACGTATTTTTCTCAGGATGGAGATTTGGTGTTTTGCAATAACATAAATGAGATTATGAAAATGTTGGACATAGATTTTGATCTCTCTCAGTGGCGTTTATTCATTGATTCTTCGAAAGCAAGTCTAAAAGCAGTGTTATTGCATAATGGAAATAAGCTTCCGTCTGGCCCATGCTGCAAATATGAAAGAAACCTATGAAAATATGAAACTTTTACTTGAAAAAATAAATTACAGTACATATTCCTTCAAAATCTGCGGTGATCTTAAAGTTGTTGCACTATTACTTGGACTTCAGCTGGGTTATACAAAGTTTTGCTGCTTTTATGTGAATGGGATAGCCGAGACAGAACTAATCACTATATAAAAAAAGCATGGCCTACGCGTGCATCGTTAGTTCCTGGGCAAAAAAACGTAAAGTATTTACCCCTTGTACAGCCAAATAATGTGCTTCTACCACCATTGCATATCAAATTAGGATTAATAAAAAATTTTGTGAAGGCAATGGATCGCAATGGGAGTGGATTTTTGTATCTAAAAGAAAAATTCCCTAAAATAAGTGATGCAAAGATAAAAGAGGGTATTCTTGTTGGCCCTCAAATTAGGGAGTTAATAAAAGATTCAAGATTTGAAGAAAATTAAGCGATTTAGATACATCTGCATGGAAGGCTTTTAAAAATGTTGCTTCAATTTTTTTGGGTAACCACAAGAGTGACAGCTACAGAGAGTTGGTTAGCGAGCTATTATTGTCATATCAAGCATTGGGTTGCAACATGTCACTTAAGATCCATTTTTTAGACTCGCACCTGGATTTTTATCCTGACAATTTAGGGGCTGTCAGCGACGAGCACGGTGAGACGTTCCATCAGGACATTTATAAAATGGAAAAGCGGTACCAGGGCAAATGGAGCCCAAATATGTTAGCAGATTACTGCTGGACAATTAAAAGGGACCAACCAGAAGCTAAATATTCAAGAAAATCTTAGATTATTAAGTCATTTAAAAAAAATAACTTTTGATTTACGAGATCTGTGTTTTTTCTTAATATTTTAAATTACTCAATAGAATAAAATTAAAGTAAAAAATATCAAAAAAGTCCGTGTGGCACGACAAAGTTAAAATTTTGTTGACTTAGTATTTGATTAAAATAATAAAATACTTTTACTGTAGACAACATTCATCAAAAAGCTTGTGTAAATGGGTCAGGGGCGGAGCGAAAGGATCTTCCCTCGGATATCTATTGATTTAGGAATACATTTTTTGCAAAGTACAATTGTTTTTATTAATCACAGCTGTCAGAATACGTTTAAAATAGTTTTCAAAATGGGTAGAGGAAAGGTTATTAGTGAGAATTAAATATAATTAATTTTTTTGATTTTGGGAAATCAAACTCAGAAATTGCAACTTTGTTAGACTTATCGCGGTACAGTGTGATAAATATTGTTAGAAGATATAACGTAATTGGTTCAGTTGATATTAAGCTACGATCTGTGAAAAAAAATATCACAAATGCCGACCGAAGAGCATTTAGAAGAATAATCGTGAAAAACAGGCGTGCCAATTATTTACAATTAAGTGCTCTGTGAAGTGACGCTGTTGGAATGAGAATTCCACAACTCATAGAGAGGCCCACAAACTGGGATTTAGTACTTGCCAGGTAAGTTTTCTTCTAAAAAGAAAGTGAGGTAAAAACCCTAAAGTTGCACACCTTGTTTATAGGCCAAAGAAGAGCCACTATTAACTCCAATGCAAAAGAAAAATCGGCTTAGATGGGCTAAAGAACATAGACAATGGACACCGCAACAATGGTATGCAATACAATGGAGTGATGAGGCCCGATTCGAAGTTTGTGTTGGTGACAGTTGCAGTAGAGTTATTCGCAAAAAATGAAGCATTTCATGTTGACTGTCTGACGAGAAAAGTGAAATTTCCTGCATCCATTATGGTCTGGGACAGTGTGTCATCAAAAGGAGTAGGAAAACTTCATTTTATTGATGGAAATGTGGATACAAGCAAATATTTGGCAATTTTAGAAGAATCGCTTTTACCAGTGATGGAAGCATGTTTGACATCCGGCCAAGATTTTGTGTTTCAGCAAGATGGTGCAGCGTACCATACCTCAAAAAAGGCTATAAAATGGATGAAAGAAAATAATGTACAACTTTTGAAATGGGTTTCTAGCAGTCCAAATCTGCCACCTATTGAAACTTTGTGGCACGAGATGAAAAAGGTTCTACGACAACATCCTGCTCGTACAATCACCGAACTGAGACAAAAACTTCAAGAAATATGGGATTGTTTTACACCAAATCTTTGCCACAACTTGGTTGACACCATGCAGCAAAGAATTTGAGCCGTAATAAAAAATAAAGGTGATGTTACCCAATGGTAATCTTTCAATTGTTGCTTTGTTAACTTCGCGCATTTATTCGCACATTGTTTATTTGTTCAGATGTTCTAATAGTTATAGGTCTAAGTGATTTCAAATATGTATTTTTTAAGATTAGAGTGTATCTAAAATGTTTTTGAGAGAATAAATTGTTTTAGAAGTAAATAGTTTCGTCATGTTTAGTTTATAAAGGCATCTTTTGGTACAAATCTTGGAGTGGGCCAACTGAAGTGGTAAGGGGCTCGTATTTATATAGCCCAGAAGATTTACTGGGTTGCCTGTAGTTTCATGACTAAGATAGGATATAAAAAAACTGGTATAATCTCAAAAAAGCTACCCTGTAAACTTTGTTATCCCCAGATGAGATGCATGAAAATTTATCTTCAAGAGTAACATTTATCTGTAAAATCTGTCAGTGCTACAGATTACAGCAGACTTCACTGATTAGCTAGCTTGGTCTATTACCGCGGTCAATTCAAGGTATCTTTTTCTTTACAGATGCCAGGGTATTCCGTTATTCAGGCTCTGCCTTTGCCGCTTCAGCTCAAAAAAATATCTGCTTCACAATACACAATATCTTTTCAGGACTTGGGTATGAGATCGCGCTAGCCCTAGCTTCGAGAGGATGCAAAATTATAATAGCAACTAGAAGACCAAACGACGCGCTAAGAGAAGAACTCGTGAGGAAAACACACAACCCAAATATTTTTCTTGAATACGTAGACCTGGAATCCTTCAAATCCGTCCGTAAGTTTGCTGAGACGATAAAGGAGAGGGAAGAGGTTATCGATATCCTCATACTCAATGCAGGATTTGGAGCTGACGAAGATGTCCTAACGGAAGATGGAATGAACTACGTTTTACAGACGAATTATTTCAGCTCGTTTCTGCTCGTACATTTACTCATTGGTATGTATACTTAATTATTGAGGGTATAAAATTACAAGCGTACTACTTAGATTATATTATAGAAAAGGGGCTGCCTTGCTAGCCAGCCTGCGACCCATATCAATCTGTTGTAATCCCACATATACACTGTCTAAGGCACTGTGTCTAGCTTTGGTGCTTTGATTAGACTCCATAGCCTTGTGATTTGTCATTCCTAATATCTGGAACCGTAGTCTTACCAGGCCTTCGCAGTGGCGTAAGGGATGCACTGTGGTTTCCTCGTTCTCTCTGCATAAACCGCATGATGCCTCTTCTGCTAGACCTAGGAGTCTCATGTGTCGATTCACTACAGTGCAGTGGCGGATTTAGAGATGGAGCGCGGGGGCTTTTGACACTTGCTTTTGTGATCTAATACCATTGTGTTATTTTCTGTCACATCATGGCGACAGAGGCATACTACCAATAAGTTATAGCTATAGGAACTGACTATTACGATTGTTTGGTATCCTTTGGTGTTTCAAAGGCTGTCCCTATTTGACATCACTTACGTTTACAGCGCAACTCTTACGATTTATACGTAAATGCGAGTATTGTGACTTGTAACAAATCTAAGTCTGGGTAATATACTAAGTGACATATAAATCCGAACACCCAGTTTAAATGGTTTTATTTTAATAAAATTTTGTATAAGTACTTAATGAAGCATAATAAGTAAATGATAAAAATTATATATCAGGCTATGATTCAGCCAGTACTGACATATGGGTCAGAAGCGTGGGTTGTAGATAAAAATATGTCACAAAAGCTTCTCTCAACCGAAAAGATGTACTGGAGAAGATGTTCCGGTTTAACTTTACTTGACCATGTTAGAAATGAGACCATCAGAGAAAGAATGGAAGTCGAAAATACAATAATGGACGATATAACAGAGAGGCAGTTAAAATGGTATGGACACCTGCAACGAATGAACGAAGAAAGGATACCATTAAGGGTTTGGAAATGGACACCAGCATAAAGAAATAAACGAGGAAGACCACGAAGGAAATGGATTTCAAACATCCATACCGCAATGGAAAGTAGAGGACTACATGAAGGAGACTGGAACGATAGGATACGATGGCGTATGGGTTGCGAGAAGCGACCTTAAGTTGCAGAAACTCGCCATATATATATATAAAAATTTCAAAATGATTGCACTGCTTTAAAGCCCTTTGACCTTTAATAATGTGTGGATGCACCCTGATGTGCTACGCATTCTCCAACACGCCTAGGCATGCTTCTGATCAGGAGGTCAATGTCCTCCTGTGGTATCTCATTCCAGGCAACCACCAACTCCTCTCGAAGTGCTTCTAGAGTCTGAGGAGGACGTTGCAAATTGAGCAATCTCCTACCCATCATATCCCACACGTGCTCAACTGGGGATAAGTCGAGAGATCTTGGTGGCAATGGTAACAATGTGACATCATGATGTTGAAAGAAGTCTATTGTGACTCTTGCAACATGTGGTCGGGCATTATCTTGTTGGAAAGTTGGATCTGCCAGAGTGTCAAGATAGAGTAAAAGATGGGGAGAACTTCGTGGATATAACGCTGGGCATTCATATTACATCTAATGAAGATTAAAGGTGACCTGGAACCATAAGCTATAGCACCCCAAACCATAACTCCAATAGTGTGATGAACATGTCTTTCAACAAAAAACTGTGGATTCCTCCTTTCACCACGTCGCCTTATAACCCTGGCACGACCATCGGGCATGCCTAAACAAAATCGAGACTCGTCACTAAAGACAATACTGTATTCCTGATCCCAGAGTGACCGTTGTCTGTACCACTCAAGGTGATTACGTCGGTGTTCTCGAGTTAAAGGGAGGACCCAGTGTGGCCGGTATGAAAACAAGCCAAAACTTCTCATTCGTCGGTAAACACTTCGCATGCCAATAGGTCTTCCGTGTTCTGCAAACCATTCATTTGCAATGGACCTGGTACTGAAGAAACGGTCCCTTAAGGCCAATAATCTTAGGCGGCGATCTTCACGGTCTGTTGTGCTACGGCGGCGTCCAGTGCCCCTTGCTCTTTGCGTACGGCCTTCTCGAAGCCATGCCTGATAACACCTAACCACAGTGTCTACACTTCTTTGCACTCTAACAGCAATTGCCCGAAAAGAAAGTCCAGCTTCCCGAAGTCCCTATACGGCCCCTATCAAACCCACTAAGTTGGCGAAATCGTACAGGTCTCCGTACTCTAGGCATCGTAACCGATCGTAAAGGATGTCAAGAAGCAAAATCCGCCAACGTTAATTCTTTACTGCGGCTGAAATATTCATTTTTAGAGCGTTAGTGAATTAAAAAAGCAGTATAAAAACCGGAATGTCGAACTGATAAGGCTGAAAATTCTTTCACTTGTTATTTACAGTAAGATAAATACATTCACCAACTTTTATCAAAATAAAACCATTTAAACTGGGTGTTCGGATTTATATGTCACTTAGTATATATTAGCTATACAGATTACACGTAAAAAGTGATTTATGTTCTGTTTGTTGCTCAGTAGTAATTTGGAAAGTGTGTAAAGCTTGACTGATTTTGTTCGGAGTTGGTGATGCAGCGAAGTACTATGTCAGATGAACGCCTAAATTGAAAATAGATATTTAGCGGTGCGCCTGTGGCCTGTCCAGAAACTGCGTCGATCAATGCTCAAAGTCAATACCACACGTCCCGCATCTCTTCTCGCGTATGTGTCTATTTATGTTGCTATATTGAATTCGTTTAAATCACAGAGCTGCTGCACTATACGTGAATATGTACAGCCCTGTATTACTGAACTTATTTAGTACAATCATACATTATCAAAGTAATTACGATCTAACAGAAATGTTTTTTTCCAAGGATTTCCAACATTTCTACATACAATCAATACCGATTCGACAACTGAGAAAACAACAACTATGCCGTAAATCTAAATTCGACAACAAAAGTCTGAAAAATAACTGTAACATCTTTAAGCAAACTTCCATCCTATGGCCTCCCAGAAGAGCTTTGTAGATGGGTGGCTGACTTTATCTCCGGCAGCAAGATATCCATCGTAACTGACGGGTTCTCATCTTCATCCCACAACGTCTCCCTTTCCCGAGGGTGTCGAGATTCTGGAAAAATCTGCTTTAAAGCCCTTTGACCTTTAATAATGTGTGGATGCACCCTGATGTGCTACGCATTCTCCAACACGCCTAGGCATGCTTCTGATCAGGAGGTCAATGTCCTCCTGTGGTATCTCATTCCAGGCAACCACCAACTCCTCTCGAAGTGCTTCTAGAGTCTGAGGAGGACGTTGCAAATTGAGCAATCTCCTACCCATCATATCCCACACGTGCTCAATTGGGGATAAGTCGGGAGATCTTGGTGGCAATGGTAACAATGTGACATCATGATGTTGAAAGAAGTCTATTGTGACTCTTGCAACATGTGGTCGGGCATTATCTTGTTGGAAAGTTGGATCTGCCAGGGTGTCAAGATAGAGTAAAAGATGGGGAGAACTTCGTGGATATAACGCTGGGCATTCATATTACATCTAATGAAGATTAAAGGTGACCTGGAACCATAAGCTATAGCACCCCAAACCATAACTCCAATAGTGTGATGAACATGTCTTTCAACAAAAAACTGTGGATTCCTCCTTTCACCACGTCGCCTTGTAACCCTGGCACGACCATCGTGCATGCCTAAACAAAATCGAGACTCGTCACTAAAGACAATACTGTATTCCTGATCCCAGAGTGACCGTTGTCTGTACCACTCAAGGCGATTACGTCGGTGTTCTCGAGTTAAAGGGAGGACCCAGTGTGGCCGGTATGAAAACAAGCCAAAACTTCTCATTCGTCGGTAAACACTTCGCATGCCAATAGGTCTTCCGTGTTCTGCAAATCATTCATTTGCAATGGACCTGGTAGTGAAGAAACGGTCCCTTAAGGCCAATAATCTTAGGCGGCGATCTTTACGGTCTGTTGTGCTACGGCGGCGTCCAGTGCCCCTTGCTCTTTGCGTACGGCCTTCTCGAAGCCATGCCTGATAACACCTAACCACAGTGTCTACACTTCTTTGCACTCTAACAGCAATTGCCCGAAAAGAAAGTCCAGCTTCCCGAAGTCCCTATACGGCCCCTATCAAACTCACTAAGTTGACGAAATCGTACAGGTCTCCGTACTCTAGGCATCGTAACCGATCGTAAAGGATGTCAAGAAGCAAAATCCGCCAACGTTAATTCTTTACTGCGGCTGAAATATTCATTTTTAGAGCGTTAGTGAATTAAAAAAGCAGTATAAAAACCGGAATGTCCAACTGATAAGGCTGAAAATTCTTTCATTTGTTATTTACAGTAAGATAAATACATTCACCAACTTTTATCAAAATAAAACCATTTAAACTGGGTGTTCGGATTTATATGTCACTTAGTATATACATACATTAGCTATACAGATTACACGTAAAAAGTGATTTATGTTCTGTTTGTTGCTCAGTAGTAATTTGGAAAGTGTGTAAAGCTTGACTGATTTTGTTCGGAGTTGGTGATGCAGCGAAGCACTATGTCAGATGAACGCCTAAATTGAAAATAGATATTTAGCGGTGCGCCTGTGGCCTGTCCAGAAACTGCGTCGATCGATGCTCAAAGTCAATACCACACGTCCCGCATCTCTTCTCGCGTAAATTAAGAATGTGCAAACAACGAACGACTTTTTAAAAAAGCGACTTTATTTAACAGAAGACGAATGAGTACTGGTCACCTTGGTTTACATGCATCTCTTACTTATAACCTACGCTAGAACAAAGGAATTGAAAAGTGCAAACCTAAGCAACTCTACATATTAGATCATCATCATAGCAGTGCCGTAATTCCTCCCTCTTCAAGAAGATTGAACCTCCTGGTTCAAAGGAAAAATCTGGTTAAGTTCAATGTCATTTTTGACTGATTGATTTTTTGGTTCTTTTTGCTTCAAAAGAGAGAGCAATTGTTTTTTTAAACAAAGTATAATTACAACAAATGTTAAAATACATAAAATAGTTACAATGCTAAACGTGGACGTTTTGTGTGAAAAATCTAAATTTTTTAATTTATCGTGTAATAAAACATTATTCAATTGTATATCCGAATAACCCTTTACATCAGTATTTTCAAATAACATATTCTTATCATAGTTCACCATAATGTTAGGTATGTATAAAGGTTTCGAAATATCAGAAATCTTCAAATACTCAGTATGATCAATAAATGTTTTACAGTTTAAGCTGATAATAAAAGAGGAATCAATTTCTTTTCTTTCTTTGGTACAATCTTCATATACTGGAATATTCTTGTTAGTATTCACTAAATAGTTATCATGTTTTAATTGAATTACTTCTGAAAATGAACCTTTTGCCAAGAACGTACAATTTTCAACTTTAAGTAAGTTACAACTGGAATGGATTAGTATAGTACAGTAAAAATATTTATTACTCAATAATTTGCATTCATCACAAAAATGTATAGTTTCATTTTCGATAATATTTTTATGTTTCAATACCAGAATATTATTTTGGTGTATAATGGGGTATATATTGGAATATATAAAGTTACCAGTAACTGTTGGTATGTGAAGAACAAATATGATTTCTTCTTCGAGGACTATAATACTTAATTCACATAATTCGAAAAATTCAAAATTGTGCAGTTTATCAAGTGGGAGAAGTTCATTTTTGTCAAATAGATCACTTAATAACGAATGGATATAATTAATTTCAGTCTTACTCAGCTGTAAGAGATTTATGCCCTGATTTGTACTCAGGTTAATGGTTAACAGTAAGTGTGATAAATAATTAGAAAATCTTTGAATAATTATTATCTCATTCAAGACATACTGAGAATTAGCGTATTCGCTATGCAATTTGTTGAGGTTATCCAAATTATCTCTCAAATTTTTCTTTATAATTAAAGTGTTATTTTCAAACCTGTCTTGTAATTGTTTTGCTACAGAGACGGTTCGGGAATTTTGTAATGATAAATTATCTTGATTTTCCTTCAGAATTTTCATATTTTCCATTATTTCGTCTAGATCAGATTGATCTAAATTGCCTGAAATATATTTTATGACGGAACCAAGACCATTAAATAATCCACGCTTAACTCGTTTAAATTTTAACATTTCATATTTGTCTAAAAGCAAATTGTATTCATGTTCAAGTTGTGTTATCAACGTATCATCTATTCTTTGCTTTGCAAAATAGACATTTGACGTTATTTGCTTGATATTTTCATTAATGAGAGTGAGATTTATATGAAAAAATGTCTTATGGTACGCTTTTAGTAGATAGGCGTTACCTAGCTCTTGCTTAAAATATGGTGCTTTATTCTCGATCAGCTGGATCTCTAGACCGGCTAGTTGAAGGGCCTGGATTAGGATCCTGAAAGTTAGAAATTTTGCGTTGCGGTTTCACTCTATTCAGTCTATGCTTTTTTCCTTTAGTGCGCAAATTAATATGGACATTTTCTTGTTCGTAAGAGGTCTCTTTAGAATACAGGGGTTTTGTTTTATGTGAACGATCTAATGCAGATTTAAGATATACTGGACCTTCTAAGGTTGGAATTTCCTTATTTCGATTTTGATTAATTTTTTCTAGTCTTTCCGTTGCCTTATCTAGTACACGGTTCGATAGTTCTTCATAAAAGGTAGTAATTCTCTGTACCGTTTCTCGTTATATTCATCATATAATTTTGTGGGGGTATCGATCAAATGCTTATTCAAATCGTCGTAAGGACCGTATAATAATGAAAATGGGGTATATGTGGTCGTAGAATGGACACTTTGGTTATAAATTAAGATAGCTGTCGTCATTAGATCAATAATCGAATCGATTTTATTTTGCTGACGTAAAATTTTGAGTTTTTCTTTCAGAGTACTATGAAATCTTTCAAGAGGTGATAATGATGAGGGGTTACCTACACTAGTAACATGACATTCAATTTTGTGCATATTACAGAATTCTTTTATAACTTTTGTGTTAAGTTCACCAGGATCAAAAGTTATTTTGTCAGGATAATTGTGATGGGAAAAGAAGTGTCTGATTTTGTTTAATATTTCGTTAGATAATTTTGATTTTAAATTGTAGGCCTGGGAATATTTACTAAATAAATCAACAAATGTTAAAAATATTTGTTGTTCGACTTGAAAAATATCTAGAAATATATGTTCAAATGGTCTTTTGGCTATTAGAGGTCCTTCCATAGGGAGTTCGATTGGTCGTCTTTCGTATTTTGATGTCAAACAAGTATTGCACTGATTAATGTAATTTGATATTATTTTTTTCATATTTGGGGTGAATGCTTTTTTCTTGAAATGGCTGTAAGTTTCATTGATACCATTATGCGTTTGGCTATGATAGAAAGACAATTGTTCTGTAAATGAGTCTTTTAGTAGGTATATAGGCTTATAAGAAGCTTTAACAAATCTTATACCGCTGTTCGAAAAATACTGTTCTAAAAGTTCGTTAAGTTTAAATTCTAAAAGTTGATTTTCATACCAAATACCATAAGTATGATCGGGCTGAAGATATTCCTTCATGAATTTCAAAAGTTGCTCTGTTTCAGATCCACTTCGGACTGTTACCATTAAAGTTCCATTGCAAGACTTTGTTATTTTGTACTGATTTTTTAACTGAAAATGTATTCGATTTTTGAAAAAATAAAAATTCTTTTCTTGATACAATATATGATTGATAGGATTTTGTGCAGATGAATGTCGAGTAACATCAGATTGCTCAACAATTTTGAGTCGTTCATCTAACGGCATTTCATCTAATAAATCAATTAAAGGTAAATTATCTTCATTCAAGATTTCATCAAGTTCTTGGGTTGTTAACTCTTCTACAGAATCTACTTGTGGTAAAATGGATAAAAGATCGTCATCCTCTAAAGCGTTAATTTCAATTCTACTGAGCGCATCGGCTACAACATTGTCTTTGCCTTTTTTATATTTAATTGAAAAATTATATTCTTCTAACTGAAGCTTCCATCTAATCAATCGCTGATTGGGCACTGATAAAGAACTCAACCAAACTAGGGGCTTGTGATCACATTCGATTAGAAAATTTTGACCAAATAAATAAGGACGGAATTTTTTACAAGAATCAACTATTGCCAATAGTTCTTTTTCAATAACGCTGTAATTGCGTTCAGCAGAATTTAATGTTCGAGAGTGGAAAGCAATAGGCTTATCATTTTGACTAAGAACTCCTGATAGGGCTATATTGCTACAATCAGTTGTCAATGTAAATTTTTTGGAAAATCAGGATAAGCCAGAATAGGTGGGTTACAAAGAGCTTCTTTACAAAGTTTAAATGCATTGATATAATCTGGATTATTGATATTGATTTTTTCATCTTTACGTAAACATTTTGTGAATGGCTTAGTCAATTGTGCAAATCCTTTAATAAATTTACGATAATAGTTCATAAGGCCTAAAAATGACTGGATTTCTTTAATCGTAGTCGGGAGAGGATATTCTTGAATTACTTTGATTTTATCTGGGTTTGGAAGTATGCCTTGTGGCGTGATGACATGACCTAAGAATGGAACATCTTTTCTCAGGAACTCAGATTTGTCCAGTTGGATTTTTAAATTAAACTGATTCAGTTTTGGAATATTTTTCGAAGATGCAAAATGTGTTCGTCTAGGGATTTTGAAAAAACAATGATATCATCCATATAGACAAAACAAAAAACGTTGATATATTCTAACAATACAGTATTCATCATACGTTGAAAGGTAGCAGGGGCATTTTTTAACCCAAATGGCATACGGACATATTCATAGTGGCCATTTTCAACAGTAAAAGCCGTTTTTTCTATAGACTCAGGATCCATAGGGATCTGGTGGAACCCTTGTGCCAAATCAATAGTAGAAAAATACATGCTTTTGCCTAAATTTTCCAAAATTTCTTCAATTAGTGGGAGTGGAAATTTATCTTCAATTGTTATTTCATTCAGTTTTCTGAAATCAATAACCATCCTATATTTTTTAACACCGGATGCATCCATTTTCTTAGGAACTATCCAGCAGGGTGATTGATAGGGTGAATTGCTTTGTCGAATGATTCCATCATTCAATAACTTGGAAACTTGATTTTGGATTTCCTTTTTGAGATGATAAGGATATCGATAATTTTTTACATAAATTGGGTCTTCATTTTTTAACCTAATTTTGTGTGCAGTGGCATTACAGAGAGTTAATGGTTCGTTAGGCTTGAAAAATACCTGTTTGAATTGCTTGCAGAGCTTAATAATCTTTCCTTTTTCTTCAATATTCATATGAGACGTACGAATTAAATTTTCAACACGTATATTGGATTTTTCAGTAGAAAATGGAGATTCTTTTTCAATTAGAAAATCATCAAGAGGTTCAGATAAAAATGGGTTGGAAACATCAAGAAGATTTATGTCAATTGGATATTGAATAGCATTATTTTCTACGTTACAAATACATTCAGGAAAATATTCGTCAGAATTTTTGAATTTCAAAGGTGGAATAACAACAGAACCATTATCCAAATTTCGGATAATTAATGATTTTTTCGGGTAACTATACTGAACTGGATTGTTTTCTCGAATTGGCTTAAAGGAAGTGTTATAAGTAATTTTACATTTATCAGTAATAATCTGATGTTTAGTCAAATCAATAGAGCAATTAAGCTTTTGTAAATCATAGAATCCTAATAAGCAGTCATAACGTGAATGCCAAGGAAGAATTAAAAATTCAATTTCAGTTTTATTCTTCCATTCAGAAAATATGGGAATTTTACAGGCATATTGACCTCTAAAATTGGACGTACATGAATTAATTTCAAAAGGATGATCATAAATACGATCTGGAAAATATTTAAAAGCAATTTCTGGATTGATCAGGGAGGATGATGCACCAGTATCGATTAAGATGATAAGATTAAACTGAGAACAAAAAATATACGGAAGGTGGGTTTTTGATAATTATTTATATCTAAGTCAAATTTTGAGACTGGCTCGTCGAAGGAAAATTTTCTTCGTCATTGTTTTCAAAATAAGATTCATCGGGGATATAGTCTGAATCGAAATCTTGGGTATATTCCTCAGATTCATATTGTGGCGTTCCTGCAAAAGTTAGTTCTTCCTCATTTTCAAGATGAGTAATTTCTTCGACATAATAATGGTTTGGTTTGGGACCTACTTGAAAGGCATTAACTCTAGTGGGCATTTGTTGACGATATGGGTTTTGCTGGGGTTTCGGTGTGCGTGCTGTAGATACAGACATAGGTATAGGATTACTTTTTTGTTGACCTGGAATGGGTTTTTTGGAAAAAACATTCTGTGGTGGTCTGAAAGCTTGAATGTTTGTAGGGTAATGAGGTTTAAAATTTTGTTTAGGTGGTGGTAGTTGCGTGGGACCTGTAGGGAAGGTTTGTTGTGGCTCTAGCCAAGTTTGACTATTTTGGGCTCTAAACTGATTGGGCTTTTGAGAAAAATTAAAATTAGACCTTTGGAAATTTTGATTTGAAGCTTGTACTTTATTCTGAGACTGAGGCTGTTGTCGTTTATATAGGCTCGTTCTTAAGAAATTTTTGTAATCAACTTGCATTTGCAAATTATCATAATCACGACAATATTGAACACAAGAATCAATTGTAGTAGGATTTTGCTGTCTTACATAAGACCTATATGGTTCATTCAAACCAGAGATAAAGGAGCTCAAAGACTGTCTATCATAGTCTCTCAATTTAAAAGCGATATGATCGGGATTATCATGGTATTCTAAATTTGCAAATTCTTTCAGGCTCTGTACCTTAAATTTAATTTCTTGATAAAAGTCTTCATATTTTTGGTTAGGTTTCTGAACTGACGTATATAAGGCGGTGAGAAGAGTTTCTTCATTTCTAGGATCTTTATATTTGGATAATAATAATGATTTTAAATCTGGCCAGGTTCTCGGACTAGTTAGATGCACTAAATCTCTTACTTCGCTTTTCAGCTGAGAAATAACGTATTGGAAAGCATACGAAACAAAAGGTGTATTAACAAATTCTGCAATAAACTTTTCTGAATTATCCAAAAAATAAATTAGATCTCTGTGACCTCCATGATATTCTGGTACCATATACTTAGCTACATTGAATTTAATTTGTAAATCTTGAAGAGACATGGTTGACTGATTAAAATTAAGACGTGAGGGTGTCAAAATAACTTGTCTAACAGGTGTATTTTCGACTACAGATTCAAATTCAGAATCGGACATTAAATATGTGCAATTAAAGTCACTAAATAAGTTTACTTATAGATAACTTTTACGAGTATATATAAATGTAAAGCAATAGAGGGCGAAAAAGTTTCGAGAAATAAATGGAAAAATCACTGAGTACAGCAAAAATTGTAAATGTTGTTTCTTACGCTACACTGGGCACTAGCAGCTTCATTTGGAGAGATCTGAGATACCTCCTTGGGCCAATACAGCTCCTCCTGGTTGACAGCTTGCCTGCCGTGGATCCAGCACCTCGCTCCTGTCAGTTCCTGTCGTTTTCTCAAGTGTCGTTGCCTGCTCCCAAAATACTTAGCAAGTATTTTGGCCTGGTACTTCGATGGTGATGTGCCTGCTCGGTGTAGCCTTCGAAGTTCTTTATGATCGACGTCAAAACGATTGAAATCGTACCCGAACACACCGGACGATTTTTTGCACTTTTTCGGTCTCGATTGAGCGATACTCGTGAATCAATACCGCCGATTATCGATTCGGTACGCCGATATCCTGTTCGCAGCGCCAATTAAGAATGTGCAAACAACGAACGACTTTTTAAAAAAGCGACTTTATTTAACAGAAGACGAATGAGTACTGGTCACCTTGGTTTACATGCATCTCTTACTTATAACCTACGCTAGAACAAAGGAATTGAAAAGTGCAAACCTAAGCAACTCTACATATTAGATCATCATCATAGCAGTGCCGTAATTCGTATGTGTCTATTTATGTTGCTATATTGAATTCGTTTAAATCACAGAGCTGCTGCACTATACGTGAATATGTACAGCCCTGTATTACTGAACTTATTTAGTACAATCATACATTATCAAAGTAATTACGATCTAACAGAAATGTTTTTTCCAAGGATTTCCAACATTTCTACATACAATCAATACCGATTCGACAACTGAGAAAACAACAACTATGCCGTAAATCTAAGTTCGACAACAAAAGTCTGAAAAATAACTGTAACATCTTTAAGCAAACTTCCATCCTATGGCCTCCCAGAAGAGCTTTGTAGATGGGTGGCTGACTTTATCTCCGGCAGCAAGATATCCATCGTAACTGACGGGTTCTCATCTTCATCCCACAACGTCTCCCTTACCCGAGGGTGTCGAGATTCTGGAAAAATCGGCAAGAGGAAGCTTTTCCCAGTTCTACCAACCTCGGGTTAACAAAATTTGCTTGGGATCATCATAGCAGCCGTGGTTTTCCAACCTTTAGGCTTCTGCCTGCGCGGCTGCTTCGGTATAAGAAAAAGTAATAATTGGACATACCTATTGATATTTTTATCACCTGCTGATATAATGGAAGAGCTTGATTGTGTCAGTATTTGCACTATTTGCTTGATTTGTTTAATGCGCAGTTCAGAGTCTCAATCCTCAAGCTTAGTACATACTAGTAGACCCCGTAGCGAAATTTGTCTATAGGCAGTCTGGAGACGGTCTCAAGACACGATCTATAGATGGTCTATAGACATCCTTCTTTGTCTCGTCTAGCGTCCATACGATAATGTGAATTTTTTGGTCGCATGTTCGTTTTCGCAATCAAAGACATTGTGGAATGGACTGGGATATGTCTCGGGGTCCCTCAGAATGTTTTATTTATTTTTGTTCAGTTAACAGAGCAATGAAATTTTTTTGTTTTAATCTTCAATATTATTACACTAGTTAATTATAAATGCCACATGCTTACTTTGTTCTCATATAATAAAATATTTCCTTTCTGAGGATTGAACCGATAGGACATAATGGATTTAAGACCCCCCCTTAGACGAAATCCTAAATCCGCCCTTGCGACGGTGTCCTGTTAAGAGACCAGCTGTGGCACTTGTGGCATTCCTATTAAACCTAAGTAGGTCCTATGTATCCTATTTGGTGCTTTGATGAACTCTTCTGACTGCTTTTGCCATAATTGACTGTTCTACCATTCTAGGGACTTTTTCTTGGTCAAATTTCCTGTGGGTTGTTTGACGTATGTCCTTGCCTCATCACAGAAAGGCTCTGGACCTATAAAGTGACTGGCCTCACCCTGTCGGGCTAAATGATCTGCCTTCTCATTTCCTGGTACCCAGAGGATGTTACCTTGTTTCGGCTTTCCAGCTCTTTGAAAGTACTGATGCAATCCCCTACTAGTTTACTCAATATTTGCGATAAACTTAATGCCTCAATGGCTGCCAGGCTGTCGAAGCTGATATCGATCGTCAGATTAGCTCTTTAATGCTGACTTGTAGGGCAGTCATCTCAGCATGAAGTATAACTTAGACTTAGGCCCGTATCGTCAGTCGTCCCTACAATTGTAGGGCGCGTTTATGGCCTCCTTGATTGTCATACTCCTTTCTCTCCTTCAAAAATTTCTAGATTACACTTGTCCCGTGGCAGCGTCAGCGCTCTCCTATTGTGAAGATATGTTTCCTTTTTAAATTGTAGGAAATTTCAGGCTGATAAAACATGATATAACTCAAAAGCAAGTACAATTTGATGCAAATAGATGTTTGTGACATAACCTCAAAATAGAGCGCTGACACGGAGAAATAGAAAACTATGACAATCAAGGAGGCCATAAAGGTACCCTACAATTGTAGGGACGACTGACGATACGGACCTTAGCATCTTCAATTTCCGAGCCATCTGTGTGCCAATAGCTTTTGACATATTTCTCCCATTCCTTCTATTTTGGTACTATTGTTTGATAGCTCCTATCGATACTGTATAGTGTTTGATGAACTTTCCCGTACTGCTAACTGTTAGGTCATGAGTGTTCCACGGAAAGGGCATTACCCGGAATAAATATGTGTAATGGTGGAAGGTCTAGGAGGACCTCCAACGCTGTAGTGGGAGCGGTATAAATGGCTCCCGTGACGCTTCTAAATGCCACTTAGTAGCCTTACCGCTCCCACATGTCACTGATCCATAGGTTACCATTGGTCTTAGTACCCTCGTGATGATCGTTTTTGAGTTTAACCGTTACCACCGAGAGTACAAGGCCTGACAACAGACGCGTGACGTCACCACGAGTAGACCGGTCGGCCGGCCGACAGCACGGCGTGCCGTACATCAGCGCTAGTGAATAATATATTATTATTGCAGCATATTTAATATACTCTACCTGATGTAAATAACGGATAATTCTGAAAAGCGTTTTTGGTATATGAAGGCAACTTGGTGGAAAATATTAAAGTAGTTATTAACTATTTTCACCCTGATTTTCACCGATATTTCATCCAACATTACGTGCACATTAGAGTAATAAGTTGATGTTATAAAAGCTTGCTAAAAATGATAAATTCTTCAATGAATAACCCCATGTTAGTCACAACCGATCAACAAGATTTCACAGGAATATGTGGACAATTTACTATTATTATAGGCATAATGCAGGGTGGCGCAGAGGAAACGCATGTTTTCTGACCGAATGGTATTTCGCACAGAATAGGGATATGACCTCGCCGCACCGCCAGCAGAGAACACATGCGATGCAGTTTCAGCCATGGCACCGTGGATGACGGAGCATCGTGTGTTTGCCGTCGAGCAATTTTTTCGAAACGATGATTCTGTAGTGATCGTGCAACGTTTAGTCCGTCGACAGTTCAATGTTGAACGCCACGGGCCAATTCCAGATCGAAACACAATACTCCGATGGGTTGAAGCATTTCGAAGTACTGGATCCGTAATGAAGAGGAAGCCACCTGGCCTTCCTCGTACCGTGCGAACTCCAGGCAATATCGAAACAGTGAGAAGAGCGGTCCTTGATAGTCCCCAACGGTCCACTAGGCGCCAAGCTCCAACTCTGCGTATGTCCCGTCGGTCGTTACAACGCATTCTGCATGACGATTTACAATATCATCCGTACAAGATAATGATCGTGCAAGAGCTAACGGAAAGCGATTTTGCACAGCGTAGAGAATTTTGTGCGAGAATGCGGGCCATTTTTGCTGACGATCCTGACGTCGTCATAATGATGAGTGACGAAGCACACTTCCATTTAACAGGATATGTAAACAAGCAGAACTGTAGGTATTGGGCGGCCGAAAATCCACGAGAGCTACACCAACGACCCTTGCATAATCAAAAATTAACTGTGTGGTGCGGAATCAGTAAATTAGGTATCGTTGGTCCTTACTTTGTTGAAGAGGAAGAAAGAGCAGTAACAGTTACTTCAGCACGTTATGTTCACATGTTACAAAATTTTCTGTTACCCGAACTTCAACGGCAACAAGTAAACATGGGAGAGCTGTGGTTCCAACAAGACGGTGCCACAGCTCACACAGCGAGAACATCAATGGAATGGATTCGACAGATGTTTCCTGAACATGTGATTTCCCGTTTCGGCGATGTCCCTTGGCCCCCACGCTCCCCAGATTTGTCCGCATGCGACTTCTTTTTGTGGGGTTACCTTAAGGATAAAGTGTACCCTCACAAGCCTCGTACGTTACAGGAACTGAAAATTGCTATTCGTCAATAAATTGCAAGAATACCACAAGAAATGATTTTACGTGTAATGCACAACTTTCAAGAGCGGTTGGAGATGTGCGAGCGCGAAGCAGGGCGACACTTGAGTGACGTTATTTACCATCATTAGTTTAAAAGTGCACTATCATTACTTTATTTAGCTGTAACTGAAACAAAGTTATCTTGAAAATAAAAAATGTTATGCTTAGGTGAAAATCGTGCGTTTCCTCTGCGCCACCCTGTATAATGGTACTTGAAAATTATACTAAGTGACAGATAAATCCGAACACCCAGTTTAAATGGTTTTATTTTAATAAAATTTTGTATAAGTACTTAATGAAGCATAATAAGTAAATGATAAAAATTTCAAAATGATTGCACTGCTTTAAAGCCCTTTGACCTTTAATAATTTGTGGATGCACCCTGATGTGCTACGCATTCTCCAATGCGCCTAGGCATGCTTCTGATCAGGTGGTCAATGTCCTCCTGTGGTATCTCATTCCAGGCAACCACCAACTCCTCTCGAAGTGCTTCTAGAGTCTGAGGAGGACGTTGCAAATTGAGCAATCTCCTACCCATCATATCCCACACGTGCTCAATTGGGGATAAGTCGGGAGATCTTGGTGGCCATGGTAACAATGTGACATCATTATGTTGAAAGAAGTCTATTGTGACTCTTGCAACATGTGGTCGGGCATTATCTTGTTGGAAAGTTGGATCTGCCAGGGTGTCAAGATAGGGTAAAAGATGGGGTTCTAGAACGTCGTGGATATAACGCTGCGCGTTCATGTTACCTCTGATGAAGATTAAAGGTGACCTGGAACCATAAGCTATAGCACCCCAAACCATAACTCCAACAGTGTGATGAACATGTCTTTCAACAAAAAACTGTGGATTCCTCCTTTCACCACGTCGCCTTCTAACCCTGGCACGACCATCGTGCATGCCTAAACAAAATCGAGACTCGTCACTAAAGACAATACTGTTCCATTCCTGATCCCAGAGTGACCGTTGTCTGCACCACTCAAGACGATTACGAAGGTGTTCTCGAGTTAAAGGACCCAGTGTGGCCGGTATGAAAACAAGCCAAAACTTCTCATTCGTCGGTAAACACTTCGCATGCCAATAGGTCTTCCGTGTTCTGCAAACCATTCATTTGCAATGGACCTGGTAGTGGAGAAACGGTCCCTTAAGGCCAATAATCTTAGGCGGCGATCTTCACGGTCTCTTGTTCTACGGCGGCGTCCAGTGCCCCTTGCTCTTTGCGTACGGCCTTCTCGAAGCCATGGCTGACAACACCTTACCACAGTGTCTACACTTCTTTGCACTCTAACTGCAATTGCCCGAAAAGAAAGTCCAGCTTCCCGAAGTCCCACTATACGGCCCCTATCAAACTCACTAAGTTGACGAAATCGTACAGGTCTCCGTACTCTGCGGCTGAAATATTCATTTTTAGAGCGTTAGTGAATTAAAAAAAAGCAGTATAAAAACCGGAATGTCCAACTGATAAGGCTGAAAATTTTTTCACTTGTTATTTACAGTAAGATAAATACATTCACCAACTTTTATTAAAATAAAACCATTTAAACTGGGTGTTCGGATTTTGTATGTCACTTAGTATATATATATATATACATATATATATTCCATAGTCTTTCCATAGTTGCTTGGGATTATTCCTGTTCTTATTTAGTTGATATTTTATCAGATCTAGTTCTTTTAAATTCATTGCAAGCTTTTTGTTTTGAATTTATTATACATTTTATTGTACGAGTATAAGTGAGAGTTTCGTGTTAGTATTTGGTCAAAATGTCTCCAGGATATTCTGCCTCGCAACAAGCAGGATTAGTGTCGTGAGGCCTTCTAGCACCCGCCTTCGTATGAAAGTGGCGACCGTTGTTTTGTGCGGATTTGAACCTAAGCCCTTTGGAGACATTCTAAAAAACTACAACTAGTGAAAGTAGGTTAATAGAATAGGCCACTGGTTTCCATGACTTTGATATTATCCTTTCACTAGGCACGTTAAATTAGAGATCTAAGGCCTGATGTTTGTACGTCACACTTACCTTTTGAATCGAAAATATTTGCCCTGCTAACCCGAGACAAGTAGCGTTTCTCATCCTAGATAAATAATGAGAACAAGAAAAAGGGCAACAAAGGAATATCATTTAAAATTATGTCCTACTAACTTAATTACACTCAGTAACATTACAAGTGTTACACCCAGAAAAAATAAGTTCTTCAACTTGTTTTCTGGTAACATAATGACTATATAATAAGTATGCAGTGGCAACAATACCGACGTCTTATATTTTTTTTTTTGTTGTTGTTTACCTTAGTTTTTGTGAAGAAAGCAGTTTCTGATAGCTTAGTAGTACAGATAGTTTTAGTTATTGCCAGTTCATTTACAAGTGTTTAAGCCACGATACGCATACACCAAAGATAGGATGTTGCGCATGCGGGCGGAGCTTCGTGACGTCACCCAGAGAGTCGCCTTCTCGTGGTTACAAATTGGCAGGATTGTTGTAACGTTACTGCAGTGCACGCGTGTCGTGGCTAATACTATACAGGGCGTTTCAGTTTATTGTTGCATAACTTTAAGATTCGATAGAACTTTTAAAATTAATGCATAAAGTCGATATAAACATAGGTCGAAAAATGCGTGGCTTCCGAGATACAGGGTGTTTAAATTTACTTTCTAAAATGTTTTTTTTTAAATATTTTGTACAATATTTGATGTATAACAGTGAAAATTGGTATACAAGAGTTTTTTGGTACGACAAAACGAACCAAAGGCATAGTTTTACTTTAGCCGCTAGAGGGCGCTCTCTACTGTACCTGTAGTGTATTAAAATGACCGAAATTTTTTTTTAGTACAATTTTTGCTTTTTGAAAAAAAAACTGATTCTTCGCACTTTTCAACATAAAAAAGCTCTCTTGTGAGTTTTCGTTATAGATAGCCGTTTTTGAGATATTTCGATTTTTAAGGTTCGATGTATTTTCAATTATTTATGGGAAAATAATATTTTTTTTTGAATTTTCGATTTTGCATTAAAAGTAATTAAGATGATCGTTTAGATTGTGTTTTTAAACACAGCAATAATTCCTAACACCAAATAAACACAAGAAAACAGAATATTAATTTGTTTAATTTTCCAATATTATTTATAACAAACTAAATTAATTACTTACAACTAAAATGCTATTGAATAGTTAGGACAAACATACAAAATCTAAAGTAGTTGCTCGAAATGTAAACCCAATTGTGGTATAGCATTGTTCAAATAAGGCCTTACTTCATCACATGCATTCCTGATTCTGTCTATTAGCATATCTCTTGTGGTTACGGAAGATTGGTACACTTTTTCTTTTAGAAATCCCCATACAAAGAAATATAATGGATTTAGGTCAGGGGATCGTGGAGGCCAGGCGACTGGTCCTCCACGGCCAATCCATCTTTCTGGATAATTTTCGCCCAGCCAGTTTCTAACTATTCTCGAATAATGAGCTGGACAACCATCAAGCTGGAACCAGGCCAATCTTCTTAAAAATAACATAACATCCCACATATTTGCATGTTCAGCCTTCAAAAACTCCGAGAAGGTCGCAGCATTTAACCTTGCAGGTAAAAGGTAGTGTCCAAATAGTCGATTACGGTAGATACCAATCCACACGTTCGAACTATATTCATGCCGAAAATTTCTTTCACGAACTGCATGCGGATTTTCACGCGACCAAATATGTTGATTATGAAAATTTACCACTCCATGTCTAGTGAAGCATGACATCGGTCCATAAAACGTTACTTAAAAACTCCCTATTATTATCAGTTCTATCAAGAATCCACTGACAAAATGTGATTCTTCGTTCTCCGTCCCCTGGCTGTAGTCCTTGCACAGGTTGAAAATGGTAAGGACGTCTATGGTCATTTTTAAGAATACGGTGAACATGGCTTGCTGAAATTCCCAAGGCACCAGAAACTCTAATAACACTTGTGGTCGGATCTCTATCAAACTCACGCAGAATCATACGGCTAAATCTGCGCTGACGAACATTTACTCGTATGTTTTGATCCGTTTGGAGATTTCCAAAACCATTTTCAATTATTTGGCGATGCACTCTTACAAATACTGAGCGAGTTGGATGTCGTCTGTTTGGAAATTGTCGAGCGTATTCTCTGGCTGCTTCTGCTGCGTTTCGATTTACAAAGCCATACACAAAATGAATATCCGCTAACTCTTGATTGGAGAATAAAAATCGCATTTTTATCAAAACTTACAAAAAAAAAAGCAGGTAAAAAAACTAAATTTCGTGCATTCACAATTGCAAAAAACGTTTCAGGTTTCAACAGACAACAAAACTAATTGACCTTAACCTTATTCTGCTTTCAATTTCAAAAATATTTGCAGGCACAGCCTACTTCTAAAAATTATCGAGATACTGACTTTTTAACGTTATTTTATCATAAATAATTAAAAATGCATCGAACCTTAAAAATCGAAATATCTCAAAAGCGGTTAACTATAACGAAAATTCACAAGAGAGCTTTTTATGTTGAAAAGTGCGGAAAATTTTTTTCGGTCATTTTAATACACTACAGGTACAGTAGAGAGCGCCCTCTAACGGTTACAGTAAAACTATATATAAACTGAAACACCCTGTATAGTGGGATTTGTTGGTGATTTTTGGTGGGTTTGTGACTTGTTGTATTAGTTATACATACTTTATATACTCTGTGATGTTAGTAAATTGAAAAAATGCGTTGTGCTGTTGTGGGATGTAATTCCGACAACCAATCTAAACGGAATCCTCGCAAAGACATGAAGTTCCACAGTTTTCCTCAAGACACAAACCTTATCAAAAAATGGCTACATATTACAAAAAGAAAAATCAAAGTCAATGTAAAAAGAGCTAGGGTTTTTTCGAATCACTTTACTGAATGTGCCTATAAGGTCAATTTTAAACATGCCCTTTTGGGTTACACCCTTAAAAGATATCGTGGTCTTAAAGATGATGCCATTCCTATGGAAAATTTACCCAAGTCTCTATCATCACCTGGATCATCTACATCTGTTGATTGGGAAAAACGGAAAGGTGCTTACGCAAAAAAACAAAGGGCTCAACTTATCCCCTGGAGTTTAAGTATAGAATAAGGCCGTATATTTTGGGGCGAACCGAAGGCGCACACTCAGAGTATTGCAGGGTAGAGGAAGAGGATACTCCGGACATTCCACTAACCGCATCATTAACGAATAAACTGAATGCACCTGAAGTATCAGCTGACTATAACGACAAAGTTTTAATGGAAGAAATAGATGAGCTCGAGCTGAAACATTTGGCCGACTTTGTTTGCCATAAATTGCAGGATGAGAGGTTCCTAAAATGAAACTTATTTCTGGATAGATCATCTTAGTGAGAGTGGATTATCAAAACCTTCCACAGCTTTCATGAATCAAATTGAGAAGCTTAATAAGGTGTTTACTACATTCAACGGGGACGGAATAGTGACAGAAAAGCAAAATTTTATAGTCGAACTTTTGTTGAAGAGCTGCAACATTAACTGCCCTGAAAAGCTAAGAAACTATTTTCCAGGTCAAGGATGTTCTTCTAGATCAAAGAACTGAATAAAAGCTTGAAAGACCAGAAAAATCGTAAAAGGGAATGGAGAAAAATTGTGACTTGAACTAAGTCATTTCCATTTATTGTGATACCGCCAGCTTACTGCAAAAAGATGATAACTCCATTTTTCACACTTGGATGAAGTTACGATGTTCTGTGAAATAAGGATGAATAAATGTAGTGCAGTATGACCGTTATGAACATGTTAATCCTGCTCCACACAACATACTAAAATATAGGTAATGTAGAAAAATCTTGTATTTAGAGTAAAGTGACGATGCACGCTCTATTGTGGAGCTAGAAAGCCGTTTAAGCTATAGCCTGTGAGTTAGGAATTACAAGGTTGAAATCTTTTATTTAAATCCGTCATTTTGTTTTGTATAAAGTTTTAATGTAGATTGTGTTACTCGCACCGCTAAGAAGAATCCAACGACACCTCATATATGAAAATCTATCAAGCCGTTTGAGCTGTAGCCTGTGAAATAGGAATTACAAGGTTGAAATCTTATGTTAAAATCCACCATTTTGTTTTTTATAAAATTTCAATGTAGCTAGTGTCACTCGCACCACTAAGACGAATCCAACGACACCTCTTATGTGAAGATCCGTCCAGCCGTTTGGCCTGTAGGTCAAAATATGCACGTTATCCATATCAGCCTTACTGAGAGTCACTCTCTGCGTGACGTCATGTGCGCTGGCAGACGAAAATCGAACAGCGGAGCATCCGGCATTCGAGATGTTGGTTTGCCTTGTCGCGAAATTGACCGCAGTGTTAATTGTACTGCAATGACGGTAATGCGTGTGTGTCGTGTGTGGATAGAAGAAGGTAGAGGAACACGAAGATGGTCAACAGGTCTGCCGCGGCGTACCACATAGCGTCAAGACAGGCTGTTCAGGCACCTAGTCCTACGAGACCGTTTTGCTACTACGCGTCAGACCGTTGGAGAAGAAGGTAGACCTAACGCTAACGCCGCATTCGAGCCTTTGGAATTTTTTCATACCGGCCGACGGCTAGTGCTTCCTCTGACTGCAGACTACTGGCGTCAACGTTTGAAAGGGAGGCAGAATGGCGCAATGTCACCTTCAGGACTGTTTAAGTAATAGTCAAAATACAAGAAACTCAAGTTGTCTATAACATCTTCATAAACTAGGTAGACTCAGAAAATAGCGTTAATGTTTTTGATACTCATTATTCCGATCATTTAGCGCATGACTATACTTTTAATTTATCACATGTACCGAAAGTACGTAGGAAACTCTATTATAGACCTATAACAAACAGCGGCCTTTTCAAACTTTACAATGATATGGAATCAACATCTTTCGAATTTGTTAATGAAAAAAGTACGACAATCGAATATAAAATTGAAAAATTCATATCTATTGTCAGAATTTCGGTCAATCAACATCTTCCTATAAAATCGCGACTTGTTAATGATAATAAAAGCTCCTGTAATGTGTATTGGTTCAATGATCATATAAGAAATATGAGAGAGACTTTGACTTTCCTAACAGAGCTTCATAAAGACGATGTTACTTTAGTTAGTACGGACTGCTTGAAACAATTTAAATACAGTTACAGACAAGAAATTGTGAAAGCTAAGATTAGAGCCAATGATGACTACATTAATAAATCCAACAACAGACAACATGCTGCTTGGAATATCATAAAGAATGTTAAACCGAACGCACACAACGAGGACTCCTCAACATCTCTCACAGCACATCAATTCAACGACTTTTTTACCCATATCCCACAAAAACTTTTAAATAAAATTACCCCATCCGATGTTTCTCCTTCGCATTATATGAATCATCCTACTCATAGTTCACACTTTCACGATTCAGGGAAGTTTCATAACATGATGTGAGAACTGCCATAAATAAACTAAAAAACTCAAAGAGTACTGACCCATATGGCTTTACTGTCAGGATTGTCAAAACCTTGCAAAATCTCAGCATATATCCTCTAACCAATTTATTCAATAAGTGTATAGAAAGTAATACTTTTCCGGATTTTTTCAAACTATCTAAAATTATACCCATTTTCAAACAAGGGGATACTGAAGAGTTATGCAACTACAGGCCCATTTCCTTAATACCTATTTTTGCGAAAATTTTGGAATTATTGTTGAAAGATCAAATTAATGAATACTTTGAGGCTAATAATCTATTTTGCTCAACACAGTTTGATTTTAGGAAAAATAGTTCAACCACATCAGCTATTAACAGTTTTATTCAGTTTGTGAACGAGACTTTTGAAAACAACCTATATGGCGCAGCATGTTTGTTGGACTTGTCCAAAGCTTTTGATTGTGTTCAACACGACATCCTGTTGGAAAAGCTCCCTTTTTATAACTTTCATGAAGCATCCACTGCAATGATTAAATCTTACTTGAGTAATCAACGCCAATTTGTATTCTTTAAAGGTTCATCATCCTCACAGTTAGTCGCTGCTCACGGGGTACCGTAAGGCTCGGTATTGGGACCTATTTTATTTTTAATTTATGTCAATGATATAACTAACTATAATGTGAATAATAACTTAATCCTATTCGCTGATGACACTACCTTGATGAATAGCAATGCCTCTTTATCCTCATTGATATTCGAGTCTGAAGCTCATAAAAGAAAAGTAGCAAACTGGTTAACCGCTAATAAGTTGACCATCAATGAAACCAAGTCTCAGATGATTATTCTTAGCTTGAGGCAGCACGACACTAATACACTGAAGTCCGTGAAGTTATTAGGAGTCTACCTTGATGAACACTTGTCGTGGGAAACTCACGTAATCCATGTTCTCGATGCACTAGCAAAATATATATATTTGATAATGAACTTGAAACAAAATGTCTCTCAGTCAGTTCTTCTTCAAACACATTATTCCTACTTTCAATCAAGAATTTCATACGCATTGCATTCCGGCATGTACGTACAACAAAGTCTATTAAAAAAGAAACACCACCGGCGTCTTAAGGAAACCGTACGAAATATATTGACAGACTCCATCCGAGAAAAATTAATAATCATCTAATAGTTACATTTGCAATTTTTCACATAAAATTCGTAATATCCAAGAGGGCTATAGTAGTAGTTCTTGCGATTATGCAGCATCGACTACTGGGTCATTAGCTGCCTGTCGTTGTGTGACTCAATTTTGGTTGAGTATAATTAGAGTTTCCAGTAAAAGCCCGTGCATTTCAGAAACGATATCGTGTTTTTTATTAAATCAGGCTTTTTCAGATTTTCTGCGAAATCTCTTGACAGACCAAAACTGTTTCTAAGGTTGCTTAACGCTGGACATTCTATCATAATATGCATTGCAGTTAATCGTGCCTCGCATGACGGACAATTTGGATGGCCTTGGCCAGAGAGTAAGTAGGAATGTGTCAATGCTGTGTGGCCCAAACGCAGTCTATGTATCCGGACGGCTTCTTCTCTACTCATCTTGACGTTAGGTGTCCATTTTGTTACATCAGGTTTTATTGTTCTTAGCTGAGTAAGTTCATTGTTCCACTGTCTTTGCCATGCTTCAGTTATGCATTGTCTAATTTTCATTTTCAAGTCTGGTGCTTTCACTATTGTACAGTCAATTCCAGTTGCGGCAGCAGCCTGCCTTGCAGATTGATCTGCCAGTTCATTTCCTAGTATACCTACGTGTCCTGGTACCCATATAAAGACTACCCTCTTGTGGCCATCCATCAACACCTTTAATGTCTGAAGGCATGCTAAGATTAACGGATCACGGGAATAACGATTTGACATAGCGTTTAGGGTGCTCAAAGAATCGCTGACTATAAGAGTAAGGTTGCTTTTTGACTCTATCTGGCAGTATTTAAGCGCCTGTAAAATTGCATACTGTTCGGCTGTGAAAATCGATGTCATTGGTGGGAGAGTCCATAAATGGGCTACCCCGTTTATGATAATCGAGCAACCAACTCCTGAGGCAGTTTTCGAACCGTCTGTGTAGATGGTTTCGGCACATGTGTACTGTTCCAGGATACCTTGAAAATGAGACCTCAGTTGTACTGTTGGTGTTTCCTTTTTGTGAAATTTAGTTAGCTCCGTGTTAACTTGTGCAGATGGGATCTGCCAAGGTGGGGCTTCATTTTTGAGTGGATATACTGGCATTTTAGTCAAATTTAGCTCTCGAGATATTTCACAAATTCTCACACTGAGGGGTCTTGTGATAGTAGGCCTTCTATTATAGGTTTCATCATACGTACTTAACAGAGAGAAATTCCGATGATGTGGCGTAGCAGATGTACTGACTTCGTATGAGAGTATGAGTCTTTTTCTCCTTAGAGTTAATGGCTCGACGGCTGCTTCAGCGCAAAGGCTAGCTGCTCTCGTTGTACGGAATGCTCCAAGGCAGTACCGCAGTCCTAGGTTTTGGATAGTATTTAACTTATTGAGTGCAGTACGTCGAGCGGATGAGTACACAATGCATCCGTAGTCGATTTTTGATAGAACCAAGGACTTGTATATTTTTATTAGAACCTCTGTATCAGCTCCCCACCGGGTAGAACTCAGACACTTAATAACATTCAACGTTGACTTACACCTATAGATTAATTCTGCAATATGACATTTCCACGTTAACTTTGAGTCAAATATCAATCCCAAAAATCTCATAGATGTTTCGTTGGGAATTAACTGGCCTTGTAGATAAAGTAGTGGCCCATCATGCTGACGTTGGAGTCTGCAGAAATGTACGCACTTTGTTTTGGTATTTGACAATGTGAAACCACTGTTTATGGCATTTTGGCTTATTTTGTTTATTGCTGTCTGCAAGTTACCAGAAATCTCTTCAATGGAAGGGCCTGATGATAGTATACACAAATCGTCAACGTATAGACATCTGTCCACCACCGGATTTATGGACTCGGCAAGTTTATTAATAGCAATCGCAAAAAGCGTACAGCTAAGTGTCGATCCCTGTGGTATTCCATTTTCCAAGGTGTGGACTGTTGAAAGAGTGTTTCCTACACGTACTTGAAAACGCCTGTCTGTAAGGAAGGATTTTAAAAATTTTGGGAGATTTCCTCTAAAGCCCCAGTTGTGCAGTTGGTATAGAACATCATATCTCCAGACCATATCAAAAGCTTTTTCTATGTCAAAACACACAGCTACTGTGTGGTGACGGTTTTTAAACCCATTTTGGATGACATTCTCTACATAGACAAGTTGATCCACTGTAGACATATTTTTTCTAAATCCTGCCTGGTAATCAACAAGTAAGCCATTTTTTTCAAGAAACCACGACAGGCGCTCATTTACCATTCTCTCTAATATTTTTCCGAGACAGCAAGTAAGACTTATGGGCCTATAATTTTCAGGCAAGAGTGGATCCTTTCCGTGTTTAAGAATGGGAATGACGATTGCAAGTTTCCAGTCTTTTGGGTATATTCCTGCAAGCCATATCCTGTTGTATATGTTGAGGAGAATAAGCTTGAGATGGAGAGGGAGATGACGGATCATCTCATAATTTACCATATCCGGACCAGGAGCTGATCGATTTGTCTTTTTTAAGGCTTCTTCTAGCTCAAACAGTTGGAATGGCTCATTATACGCTAAAGATACGTCTGTTGAAAAGTCTAATGGTAATTCCCTTGCATTTTTGGTGGACCTGAACTCGCGACTATAGTTTTCCGAGCTGCTGACGGTAGAAAATCTATCTGCTAGTAAATTACAGACCTCATTTGTGCTGTTAATGATGTTGCTGTTACAGGTCCGCAGATGTGTGATTTGCCTAACTGATTGTCTACCATACACGGCTCTGACTTTATTCCATACTTCACTTGCTGTCGTTTCAGTAGTAATAGTGGAGACTTATTCTCTCCATGATTTTCTCTGGCTTTCTAGAATAAGACGTCGCGCTTTAGCTCTAGCTTTCTTAAAAGATATCATGTTTGATACCGTGCAGTTCCTCTTAAAAATATTGAGTGCACGCTTTTTTGATCTCACGGCATCGGATATGTCAGAGTTCCACCATGGTAACCGACGGCCTCTTGGAGATCCACCACCAAGCGGAATGCTGTTCACCGCAGCCTGATGTATCAGCTGAGTAAAACTATGAATACCAATGTTATTATCTTGTACAGGACTCACAATTGATAAGTAGTCTTCGAATTGCTGCCAGTTTGCCTTTGACATCAACCAGTATTGTGGTACTTGGGGACTACTTCTAGCTATGTCAAAGGACGTGATACAAGGAAAATGATCACTATGATACATGTCATCTAGAGCTCTCCATTGGAGGCGATCGGCTATGGATGTTGAACTGATCGCTAGATCAATCGCAGAGAAAGATCCGGAACGAGCAGCCAGATGGGTGGACATTCCTGTATTTAGCAACATCAGATCTTCTCTGTCTAGTAAGTTTCCTATCAATTCTCCTCGGTGATCTAAACGTCCTGATCCCCACAGGGGATTATGCGCATTGAAATCTCCAATGAGCAAGAATGGTGCTGGGAGCTGAGATATAACGTTTTCGATGTCACCAAGTCGCCAATTTCCATCAGGTAGGTATATATTACAGACAGTTACCTTTACAGGAACTGTTATTCGAGCTGCAACAACTTGTAGTGCTGAGTTTACACATAAAGGCTCAAAACAGACATCCTCACGTAAAATTATCGCAACTCCTCCATGTGCTCGCTCGACAGCTGCAACATCTTTTCTCAAGATGTTATATTTTCTAAGAGAGTAAGTTTGATTTGGTCTGAGATGGCTCTCTTGAATACATAAGCACATTGGATCATGATTTTGTAAAAGCAGCCTAAGCTCACAGTACCGTTGGACAATTCCATTGCAGTTCCACTGTATGATTGATTCCATTGCAATTTTAAGAGTTTAAATGTTCACAACAAATAAATAAAATAAATAGTATGTAGGGATGGACGGTACATAATAAATAAAAATAAATAGTTTTTTTTTAAATAGAGTTGATATAAGTGATATAGCATCACTCACGGGGCAGTCCTTTTAGGCCTGCCCCGTTTTTTTGTTGGATTTGAGTTGGGGTCCAGAGCAGATGAATCATCATCTGTAGTGGAGTCCCCTGGTTTTTTTCTTTTTTCGGACGCTGCCGATAAATTTGTAGAGACAGAATCAGATCTATCTCTACGGAAGATTAGCCCTGATGATGGGGCTTTAAAATGGTCGCACTTAGATGTAGAACATGAGATTACGTTTCTAACTGCAGTTTCGATATGAGGAATTATTGTTGATATGATCTGCTGAATGTTCATTTCTGATGACTTTTGGACGGCAGCAGAATAGGACGTAGTAGGTTTTGGAGTGGTTATATTTACTTTTCTTTTTGCTTCTGCATATGTTATGTTTTCCATTACCTTTACTTTCTGTATTGCTGCTTCAGCTTTTAGTTTTGGGCATTCGCAATTTACGCATTTTTTGGGCTCCGGGCAAGGACCTTCATGTGGAGGATTACCACATGGACATATTTTTTCCTTCTGACAGTTTCCAGCTGTGTGACCTAAAGCTTGACAGTTGAAACACCTGGTAGGTGGTGGAATATAAGGCCTTACATTTAATTTATGGAACGCAACGCTGATTTCCTTTGGTAAGACAGTTTTCCTAAATGTCAGCACGTGATTTGGAGTTTCAACCAGTTCTCCATTTCTTTTACTCTTTAGCCTTCTTACGTGTACCTATGACACCATCACCTTTCAGTT
The DNA here is from genome assembly GCA_963669975.1 of Acanthoscelides obtectus. Lineage (NCBI taxonomy): Eukaryota > Metazoa > Arthropoda > Insecta > Coleoptera > Chrysomelidae > Acanthoscelides > Acanthoscelides obtectus. Next base: position 16,042,641 of record CAVLJG010000009.1, read on the forward strand.
CATCCAATATCTCCTCAATCGAGCAGTTGAGCAAGTCTCTGCAAAAAATCACGCCTTTTCGGGTATTGAGGGACTGGTGTGCCTCAATACTAACATCAAATTCTCCAAACTTTTTTACCTGGAATAGTCGCATAGTCTGCTGTGTAGATTTAGTTTCAACAAGGAGACCTTCTCGAACCTGTCTCACTAACTTTACTTCACCAACAATTCCATATAATGTCTTTGATATAACAAAAGGGCTCACTTTATCAAAATTATCGCTTTCTCTTTTAACAAGCAGAAACCGGGGGCAATCGCCCACCGTCCTCACGCCTGCTGAAGGACTGGAAAGTGCTCCCCCAGCACTACCCGTTTTTTGGAGGGCGGGCGCCTCCTGGATGTTTTGGTTTTGAGTAGGCTTCATCTTATTCCCACGAGTAGGCTCTGATATGGAGGTCGACTATGAAAGAGCAGGCTTATCATAGCAAGGCTAGTTTCAACCGGAGGTCGCCCGGTATCCGGAGGCAGCCGTTTGGAACACACTAACGCAGTGCCATTCATCCCCTCAGCACGGCAAACACCTTGGGATTGCGGATTTTTTTTTTTTTTGAGGTTTACTCCTCTAGATCCGCCGTGTTCTGTTAAGAGCAGGGACAGCTCTAGCAGCATGTGGTTCTTCACCACGCACGGACGGTCTTGCAGGTGCAGAAGCTGATGGACTATAAGTCTGTATTACGCTATACACCTACCTGGGCAGCTTTTGCCTCGCGGAGGCTACTCACAGGCCCTTGTCCCCCCAAGAGGGCTATACTGAACTATCGGTCAGGCATTTTTGCTTAAGGACACAGTTTCGTTGATAGTGATACGTCAAAGCATACATCGCTTACCCACGTGGTCGAGAAATGACATTTCGCCGAATCGACAGATAAGCCCTCGATCCTTGCATGTGCTCCCACGATCTCACTTGGTCGTGGTTCAATATGTCAGCGAAGTGTCTTTTTGGATCAACCATTGAAATGATGTTATGTCCATCTGCAGTTCTCTTTATGTTCAACATGACCAAAAACGTTAAAATCAAACCGAAGTATTAATTTTTCATTTGATGCCCCTTGAATATAGAATTAAATAACCCTGTCACTGATGCAATAAAAACATATAATAATCGGTGTAAAGAATGGACATTCATTAAAAATTTTGTAAAAATTCTCAAAAGATACTCAATTTATTGAAATTATTGTTGTTAATATTCGTACTTTAATTATTATGTTAGTTGTTCTCGAGTCCAGTGTTCTAAACACAGATAAGTCTAATCATACAGGGTGGCGCACCGAAAACGAAACAGACGCATTTACTGGCAGCTCAGTTTTTTTTTGGAAACACTCTCAGACCCGTCGATTTTGTTTTCGAGGGGGACACAAGTTTGGCAAAAAATTACGTTAGCACGTGCAGCCCCCTAAGCGGGGGTGACACCACCCCCAAAATCTTAAATGGAAAGGGAGGGTCGAGTGATACCTTATTTTAAAAGTATCTCAATTCCCTTTTAAATGATATAAAATTTGGCAGCAAAATAATTTAAAAATTAAGAATGAACTGATCCGTTAGGCAAGTAAATGTTGAAATTGGCCACCATGACTCTCCATGCAATATTTGAGGAGTAATTTGAAGGCACTCATTCCCAATTCTTTGTCGCAGGTCTTCTAATGATGTTGGCTGAGTAGCATAGATTTTGCTTTTTAAATGACCCCACATAAAGAAAACCAAAGGTGATAAATCTGGCGATCTTGGGGGCCATTCAATGGCACCTCTTCTACCAATCCATCGATCTGGAAACGACGAACACGTAATGCGTAATGTGGTAGGGCACCATCCTGTTGGAACATCAACCTATTCGCAATGTACCGCCGATCATTCTGATTTTCAATTATGGCTGTTAATGCAGGATCTATGGCGTCTTCCAGTAATTCCAAATACACTTCACCGGTCAAATTTCCAGGTAAGAAAAAAGGACCAACTAAATGATCGCCAAAAATACCAGCCCAAACATTTAATTTTTGTGGCTGCTGTGAATAGAAAATGTTCATCGTTTATAATTCGTTCACTCATATCTTCACAAAATTGTAATCTTCATTAGGTTCTTGTACCAGGTGAATTTTTTACGGATGAAAACTATGGGCCTTTAGAATCCGTTGGACAGTACGTCGACTAACACCACACACAGTCTCCAATTTGCGGGTACTTAACGTAGGATCTACATAAACTTGTCCTAAAACTCCCACTTCTATTGCTTCGTTCCTTATGGGATTTTCAATGTGGCGTTTTTTATTGGCGACTGACCCAGTTTCCCGAAATTTAGCTACAAGTTCTACAACATATTTTCGATGGACGTTACTGTTCTCATGTCGCTCTTTAAATATTTCTTGCCGTTCGCACTGATTATTTCCGAAAAATATTTCTATAATTTCAACTCTTTCTGCTGTGGAATATACCATAGTTAATTTATGTAATAAAGCGTTACAAGATATTTTAGCAACAAAGTTTGGTCAAATCAACGTAAAAAATGCCCCAATAGCTATTTTCAACAACAAAATGATAAACAAACCATGGGCGTAATGAAGAAAAGCATTTACTTATTAATTAAATTCTTTTAGTCAAATTTCTTCTGAAATTAGTAAGTACAAACTAATCTGATGTACCTATTAAAGTCTACTTTAAGCTTTAAATCAATAAATCTTCAAAACTACTGAACTGATGCTCATGTATTTTACATCATTATAAAGGGAATTCAAAGACCTTTAAAATAAGGTATCACTCGATCCCCCTTTCCATTTAGGATTTTAGGGTTGGTGTCACCCTCGCCCAGGGGCTACACGTGTTAACGTGATTCTTTGCCAAACTTGTATCCCCCTCGAAAACAAAATCGACGGGTCTGAGTGTTTTTCCAAAAAAAAAAAACTGAGCAGCAAATGCGTCTGTAATTGTAAAGTCTGGTTTTATTGATGCAAGTTGTTCAAGGGGGTATTTAAATCATGGACGCATAAAATGGGTACACCAAGTTTTGTGGGAAAACTTTTATTGTTGTTTAGTAACTGTTGAAGGCTGTACATATGCAACAATATTACAACTTTTGTAGTACAGAATTGCTGTGCTCGGCATACATTTGTTGTTAAATATACTGGTATACAACTTCACCATAAACTAACTTTCTGCTGTAATCTTTTTGTTAAAATGCCATAACCAATGTTTTAAGACAAACAACGCATGCATATGGGTTCAAAAGGTTTTATCAACTGTTCAAATAGAAGATATAGATCTGGTACAAATTCTGGGTAAATCATTCGAATCTGTCGGTATATTTTATTTCAGACATTTGTCAAATTGTTGTATAACACCTGCAGGCAACACCAAAATATTCTAATAAACTAAAGACAACATGGACGATGCCATGATTATACACAACCACCCGCCATATTGTCAAACATGTATTCCTCTATTTAATATTAAATAATTATGTTTCAGTTCGAAATTACAGATATAAAGTGATAAACATTAGTGTAATTGTGTCTAAATATAGGATTTGTGGAAGGTTTAACGCAGATAAGGTCAGTTTTCCATCTTAAAAATCTAGGCATACTTTTGATCATTATGAAAATATGAATCAAATACGAAGCCCGTAGAAATTGCGTAACTACTTTGCACGATAATCACAATAAAATTTGCTGCGCAAGTAATTCAATAGCACTATATCACAGTGTAGAAGTTTATCATATACCTGCCTATGAAATTCACAATGGCCGATATGTAAGTAAACAAGATGACTGTAATGTGTTAGTCATATATTCTTCACTTTGTCTATACAATATAATATAAGAAATAGTTTAGTTTGCAATAAAGTAGAATCACGTAACATAATAGTTGTATAGTTGACAAAAACTGAATCTGACGCAAATATCCTATAGCGGCTGCAAGAGGCTTACACTTTTGTTGTATAACTGTTACCTGCAGCCCTTATACAAGCTCTTAAGTGACTGAAGTGTCCTATTAGGTGTGCCCATTTCGCATGTATAGCTGTTCTAAGAGGGTTTTGCCAGTCTTCTTACAGTATACAATGCTGTGTAAGGAATGCTGTATAATCATTCTTGCAACTCTAAAGATGCGATTCCACCAGTGTGCTGAACTGTGCGGCACTCTAATGCACAGTGTACAGCACAAATGTTTCTTCTAGTCGACTCACTCACGCAAGCAATAGCAAATGGTGCGCAAACATTTCGGAAACTTTCGCGAACATCAGTTACTTTTGTGCGCGCGTACATGCAAGCAGTGGACTCGCGTCGGCGGATACATACTTGTTGTTCGCAAACTCAGTATTGCTTCCGCTCCTGGACTGAAAACATTTGTTTGTACGCGCACTTCTTTTACGAAATTTAAAATGGACTGGACGAATGATAAGATTATTTTGCGTCAGTACCAAAGAGAAAAGAAGAAAATAGCGGATTCAAAATCTTCAGGTTCTGGATTTTCAGATATATTATTTGTTATTTTATATTGTTTCAAGATGTAATGTTACTTTCTTTTGCAGTCGTGCTAACACAAATTTGATTTTGAAATCACCTGAAAGGGTTATGTGTTTGAATTATAATAGTATTTGTAAGTTTTGTGACATATTTTTATGTTCTATTTCGGAGCTAAATTGTGTTCTGCGGGAGCGCCTTAGATAGTTTTATAAGTTAGGCTTTTGTAATATTTCCAATTTAAGATTTTGGCCTATAAATGAAATATTATCTGTTGGGCAATAAAAGCTATAAATAAGCCTTATTGAAACATATTTCCTGTAGTTGGTGTCTTGCTTTGCAATATGAGGACTAAGTGCATTGATCAGCAACTCAAAACCTTCACATGATATACGAGTAAAATGTTTAAATCCACTTAAGGGATCTACTTTTATTTCTTCTACAAATCTATTCATTTCTTCATTCCATCGCTGCAGAAAAGGCCTCACCCAACATCGTGGTTTTCTTCTTCGTTTCTGTTTAAGCAGACTACCTATTAAAACACAAGCTGCAGCACAAAACACTACGTATTCCCGCCCATCCATATTAAGAACTGAAGTTAGTGAGAACTTTGCTTGGTAAACATGTTCGTGCACAAGTGTGCTACACTGTACGCTTACAAAAGTTATGCACTGCTTTGCCGGTGGACACAGAAGATAAATTCGATACCAGTGAGCACATTCAATGCTGGAGTTTTAGACAAAATGTTTGTAAACAAATGTGCTGAACACTATTTTGGTGGGATCGTACCATTATAGCAGTGATAATTGCTAGTTGGGGTGTTTTGGGATAAACAATTAGAAATCCTCAAAAAACTACTTGATCAATATACTTCAATTTTTTTGTTGTTTAGAAGTATAAATCCTACGGATTTCGAGAATCCCAAGTAGTTGCGTGAAATTATCGTCGCATTACCAACAAGTGCCAAAACAAGCATTTTGCCTCGTTCTTCGGTCATAACATGTTTGCTAATAGTCGGATCTGTTTACGTGTGGTCTCATTTTGTATATCTCAAAAATACCTAAAAATCTTATATCAAAAGTTTTTTCGTTCCTGTCAACACTTTCGATTGAATCTCAAAAACCGCGTTTTCTCATTCAGTGTTATCAAATAAAAAGTTTTCCCACAAACATTTTTGTACCCTTTTTATGCGTCCATATTTTAAATACCCCTTCGAACTACCTGCATCAATAAAACCAGACTTTACAATTATTTCGGGAAAATTTGCTAATATCATTAGGCTAACCCCTATTCTTGAAAATGAAGGAATCGAATCACTGAGAAAAAGTGGGCGTGGTTCTTTCTTTGAGAAAAACCTTGATAATCTGACAGTTGCAAGGTGTGAATGCATTAAATTACGGCCAAACAATAGCTTCCTGGCTTCTTCATATCGCTGAGCGTTGACTCTGTCTATAGAGATGAGATTGATGAACATTGGCGAATCATCCGCACGGGTATCATGTAAAAGACCTATAAAATGTCAAAAAAACCTATAAGATGTCATCTTGCAAACTAGGTAGTTTTTAGAGCGCAAACAGTCATTCCATGTTTGCTCACTAGGATCGTTGTAAACGTCCATCTAAGGAGGAATCACTCAACTAAACTACACGCATTATTGGTTGCATATGTTTTGTGGGACCGAATGGTTCTTGTCTGTAGTTTTTATCTCTGAGAAGAAAGTTGGTTGGAGAGCAAGATCGCATCTTAATGATTATGTGTGTTGGTCTGCATGTGTATAAAATCAGTGATATTTGCTGTGTGAGAAAATCATTACTGAATATGCTGCCAGTGAAGTATATCTATTAGCTATGCCCGACGGGTTATTTTTATGTTGTGCTTTCTAAAGAAAGGTTATGTTCAAAGTTCTAAATTGAATCCACTAGGATCACAACACCCTAAATCCACTTTAGCTAAATGTGCAGGAAAGCAAAAAAACATTTTAGCTAACTTTTGAATTAACATATATGACGAGGTATGCTTTTTAGGATTCCTAATAATCATATATTCAGTAATATAATGTAAAAATACAATATTCTTTAGGCTGAAAGTAGCAATTTAAAAAATAAAATCGGATTTAGTGCAGTTTGCAACCAAACCATGGATTTAGTGGAATATGAAACTGTCTAATATGGATTTAGTGGATTTTGACGTGGACTGAATTTTATTTTCAAGATTTAATAATACTAGGTATGTAGGAAAAAAGTGTTACCTTTATTTTTAACAAAAAATATTGGAACAAAATGAAAACAAAACATGTTTATGAAATGTTTCAGCAAAATAAACGGCACGCGTTAAACTGATTAGCACATTCGGAAAACTCAACTTCGGCAGAGAAAAAAAGTGATGATCTATACTACAATCTAAACTAATACATCTGGAACTTCTTCCATTCTTTCACAAAGCTCAGTGTTTTTTGAACTACCTTGCTCAGCCTCTTCTCCTTCATCTCCGTCATTGGTTGCTCTGTTTCTACTAAATATTTTTCAAACACATTTTTATAATATCTTAAGCAAGTCAATCCCTTCCATGCGGTGCCATAATGTTTGGTCAAGAGCTTAGCTACATCTTGTAGTTTTGCTTGTTTTGGCGGTATGCCACTACCTATTGGGAGCGGATTTAATGATTCGAGATTTTTTTTTGGTTTGCATACGGTCTTGTAGACTCCTAAGTCTGACCGGTAACTTTGCTCACCTCTTACTGTGACTGTATTGTTTCTTCCTTTTTTCAACAGAAACCTTTTGACCATATTGAATTTAATATGCCATTGGGCGGGTGGTTTCAAAACTTCCCTAGTTGCAGACTTCCAGTCAAAAACAGCTACATCCTTGCCTAACTCCACTACGCAACCATGTTCCTCAAAAATGTTGAAATATTCTTTGGGCTCTATGATTTGGTCCTGTCGCCTTATCTTCTTGTCAATGCCTACGAAGACCCTATCTGGAGGTATAAATGAATGCCCAACAACTGGAAAGATCAGTTCGAGTTCTTCAACTGACGAAGTACTTAACGATTTTAGGCACATACCTAACATAATTGTGTTTTTATTCTGACCTCCACATCCATCAGCCATGAGTCGTATTTTTCTTATGCCATTAATATTGCTATTATTCAGCGTATAAAACACTGCAGACGCAATCTCGTTAGCTCCTTTCGTATGTTGGTCCTCCGTCCAGGCAAATATTCGCACGTTTTCTGGTGACAGCTTACAATGTGAATCACCGGGTACAGTTGTGAAATTATAAAGATACAGTTGTCGACTATAATACACACTTTGGTCAGGTATTTTTGGAAGCGTGAGATTCTTTTGATAGTCAAAACTTATAGTCAATAAATCGTCTCGTTTTTCTCGCAACAGAGCGAAAAAGGCTTTAGCTCGTAGTTTGTGTATGCGACTTTCGGTGATAAGCTGTTGTATTTTTTCTTCGTCTTGTTCTAGTTTAATTCTTTCCCCAAGCTCCAAACATTTCGAGCATACGTCTGTCCGAGGAGACCCAAAACCGAGATTGAAGCTAGTGTTGAAAATGTGGCGAAAATAACTTTCTTTAACTTGGAAGTCTGTAGGGGCTTCCGGATGTTAAGCTCGCTAGGTAAGTATAATCTGGGCAATGATTTACTCCGACAGTAGTGAGCTTCAACTGCTTTCAAGGTTTTAATAAAACGTATAATTGCTTCCTTTCTGCTTCGGAACATTTCTTTATTTCTGTTCCCTCCTCTATTTTCTTTGGCCATGCTTCTGCTTCAAAAGTGTCTATTTAAAACACCTTTGACTCTATCCATTCCTATACACAGTACGTTTAGAAAAGCTTTAGAACAAACAGGTATTATTTTGTGGTTGTATTTTTCAATAAAGTATTTAGCAGAGTATCTTCTATTGCTCCTTCCCCTTATGTTCCTGCGGCGCTTGGGTATGTCAATTTGTGAGTACCTTATAATAAAGTTATCTTGACTAACTTTGGAACTATGTTTATAAAAGTTAGCATGAAAGTCTTTAACATCCATCATAGTCAACGTGCTACATTTATAGGACTTCGTATAATGTTTGCAACTGGGATACCGTGGCAAACTTGCAGCAGTATACCTAAAAAAAAATGTTTTTCAAAAACTGACTGCATGTTCCTATGTGTATCATTGTGGCCAAAAAAACTGATAAAATTTGGAAAACTAGACGCACCCTATTTTTTTCAGTTTTTCTACCGCAATAGTACAAGACACACAGACATCCTAATAACCAAAATAATAATTATATACGCCTGTCAACAAATATCTATGTCGGTAATAATATAACAATGGTGGACACGGACTAATATTTACTAAACAAATTGTCCATCTGTACTGGTAGATAAACATAGCTTAACAAGGTTATGTCACCGATGCAGTGTGCGCTGGCGCCTCAAATTCTGTGACCGGATTGGCTGAACTGGATTTAGGGGCGTTTGAAAATTAACATGGCTGGATTTAAGGGACTTTGCAACTGAGGTAGCTTTTTGATGCCATTTTTACTATAGATTTAGAGCGATTTGTCACTAAATAGGTATAGTGAACAGTAAGGAATGGTTTGAAGAATATCAAAGTGTATTTTACTCATTTTTGGTCTGAAGTGGATTTAGGGGGTTTTGATCCCAGAGGATTCAATTACAAAAAACTGAGGAGAATTACGGGAAATCATCACCACGCCCACGTTGTGTGTAATTACTGTTAGCATGTATGTGGCTTGTAATTCGAAAGTGTACAGTGGATATAATTATTTCTTAGCTCTCTCATTTTTGAAATTCAGCAAATTTGTATATGTAATTTCCAGAATTGGTAAGAAAAAGTGGATGCGCAACTAAGTTCTAGCTTTGAATCTCAATTAAGTATATTTGAGATAAGAACCCAATGTAATTATCATCAACACATACAACTCACAGCTTAGACCTCCAGTAATGCCACCTCAGAAGCAGATTTTACATCACATCAGAACCAAAGATTGATAACAAGCCTCATGACGTTTACGCAACACCTACAACTAAGTTCTAAGTTAATATCTTGTATAAAAACCTACATAATGTCAAAAAAACCAGCATAATGTCAAAAAAAATCGGCATAATGTCACTTTTCAAGATACGTGATACCCGCTCTTTTTCTCCCGGGAACAATTCGGGGAGCACCTATTCTATTCAGTTCAGGAATACAGTTTCCCAAAAGGTAAGAGAACCAAGCCCACTTTCTCTCAACTATTCTATTCCCCCATTTCTAGAATTTGCTCTTTGCCGCAGCGCTAAGTAAAAGATGAGATTTGAAGAATTTGAACAAAATAACTCTTCAAAAGATTGATAGGCAACTTGAGAAACATAATGTAATAAATCTTGGGAATGTTTTGATAGCATTTGCTGATCATTTCACGGCCAATCAGTGGATTTTCAACGATATAGTAGTCAAACCTACCCATAGCATACTGTTCCTCAAGTTTTATGAAAATAGGTGTAGCTTTCAATAACATGACGCGGTTACAAGCACGAGAGTCCCAACTAAGAATTATCACTCCTATTAGAGTTGCAAGAATGATTACACAGGATTCCTTAAATAGCATTGTATACTGTAAGAACATTGGCAAAACCCTCTTAGAACAGCTATACAAGCGAAATGGGCACACCTAATAGGACACTTCAGTCATTTAAGAGGTTGTATGAGGGCTGCAGGTAACAGTGTAAGCCTCTTGCAGCCGCTATAGGACATTTGCGTCAGTGTAAGATTCAGTTTTTATCAACTATACAACTATTCTGTTACGTGATTCTACTTTATTGCAACCAAAATATTTCTTATGTATTGTATAGATGAAGTGAAGAGTATATAACTAACACATTACAGTCATCTTGTTTACTTACATATCGGCCATTGTGAATTTCATACACAGGTACATCATAAACTTCTACACTGTGATATAGGGCTATTGAATTACTTGCGCAGCAAATTTTATTGTGCATATCGTGCAAATTAGTTACCCAATTTCTACGAGCTTCTTATTTGATTCATATTTTGACAATGATCAAAAGTATGTCTAGATTTTGAAGATGGAAAACTGAACTTATTTGCATTAAATCTTCCACAAATCCTATATTTAGACACAATTACACTAATGTTTATCACTTTATATCTGTAATTTCGAACTGAAACATTATTATTTTGATATTAAATAGAGGAATAAATGTTTGCCCAATATGGCGGGTGGTTGTGTATAATCCTGGCATCGTCCATGTTGTCTTTAATTTATTAGAATATTTTGGTGTTGCCTGCAGGTGTTATACAACAATTTGACAAATGTCTGAAATGAAATACCGACAGAGTCGAATGATTTACCCAGAATTTGTATCAGATCTATATCTTCTGTTTGAACAGTTGATAAAACCTTTTGAACCAATATGCATGCGTTGTTTGTCTTAACACATTGGTTATGGCATTTTACAAAAATATGACAGCAGAAAGTTAGGTTATGGTGAAGTTGTTTACCAACATATTTAGCATATGTACTGCCTTTAACAGTTACTAAACAACAGTTGTATAGTCAACGCCAAACAAAGTGGCGTGCACGTCATCACGATAAAAATTCCCCGACCTAATGCCTAGGTTTCTATCACAAACAATTGCCCTATTGCAGTTTCATATTAATGTGATACTCGTATATAAATTGTAAAATGGTCATTACTCTCTTATTATGGTTAATAGTCATATAAACATTGTTATTAAAATATCACATAAGTTGCTTTCTGATAAATTTAGACGCATTATGCGAAATAAAATGTTTTGCAAACGCTCCAATCACTTATCGACATGTAAACGCACTAAACCGATTTCGCAGCGTTGACACATTGTCACCTTGAAACTTATTTAAACTGGGAACTGACATTTGTATTAATTTTGACACTGAATCAATTTGCGGCATTTCAAATCTTTATAAATCCTTTGGCCCCGCATACTGTAAATCAACAACTATTTGTTTCAAAACAAAATTATTCATTTTACGAGTAGATAAAGGCAATTTTGGTATATAAAGATGCCCAAACAGTTAAATAGTCGGTGTAAGGAACTCGTGGCCATGTTAATGCACTACTTTGAGCAAGAAAGGGACAACAAAGTTGCCTTTAAATGCTGTTCAAGAGGTAGGTTACTAATAATTATATGTAATGTATATTAATAATAGTGAAATTTTATTTCATTTTTTGTAGCGTGTTGCTGCTGCTTTAAAAATTAGTTTAAGGACAGTTAGTCGTATTTCCGAGGGTGTGAAAAGTGATGCAAATTTAGAATCGCCCAAGAAAAAGCGGAGTTATATTAAACGTGTAACCAACACAGCGACATTGGATACAAGTGCCATTCGAGAAGTGATCTATAATATGTATCACAAAAGTAAGATCTTATTATAATAACTTATCAGAAATTTGCATTAATTTGTTAACTAAATTATAATGTCATATTACACATGGTTTCAGAAGAACAAGTTACGATACAAACTTTATGGTCTCGATTAAGAGATAGGGCATTATTTGATGGTAGTGCCACGTCTTTAAGGCGGTTGCTTAGAGATCTTGGATTTAAGTGGCTTAAGGACAATCCGCGACGAGGGCTCATGGAACTACCAAGTATAGCTTTGAAAAGGGTGGAATTTCTAAGGCAATACAATCAAGCCAAGGTTGAGGCCTTATACCAGTTTGTCTTCCTCGATGAAACTTGGATATTTCAAAATGGGACCATAGGTCGCTCTTGGCAAAATGGAAACCAAAAAAGCGTGCAAGCTATTAAAACAGATGGTAAAAGGTATGTACTTTTACACAATTTGCACTATAAAATTTAAAACTAATATATTTTAGATACATTATATTACATGCTGGAAATGAAAATGGGTTTATTGAGGGTAGTGAAGCGATATTTTCTTCGAAAACAAAATTGAGCGATTACCATGGAGAGATGAACCAGGACAATTTTTGAAATGGTTTCAACATCAGTTATTAGAAAAATTGGAGAGTCCATCTATGATTATACTGGATAACGCCCCTTATCACAGCATGATATTGAACAAAGTGCCCAACAATGCATGGACAAAAAAAAATATCCAAGACTGGTTGACAAATCAAAACATACCATTTTTAAACACAATGTTTAAAACAGAGCTATTGAGTATTGTTGCTCGGTACATAATGCTTCTTAATTATATATATTTTGGTCGACAGTTTATATTTCTTTTGTTTATTCCTATTCTTAAAATAACTGCTTTTTTAGAAACAAACCACCTAAAATATACGTGATTGATGAATTGGCGGAACAACATGGGCACAAAATTCTTCGTCTGCCTCCTTACCATTGTATATTTAACCCTATTGAGTTAATTTGGAGCATAGCAAAAGGTTACTATAACAGACATATTGGTAGAGATGGTAACAGTGAAAAAGACTGTTTGGATATGTGGAACGAGGCTCTACAAACGGTTACCCCAGACATGTGGAAAAATAGTGTTCGACATACTGAGCAAGAAATTTTTAAATGGTATGAAAGAGAACGAATTTTTGATCGACCAGACATCGAACCTTTAATAATCAACTTTGAGAGTGATGAAGATTCAGATTCAGACAGCGCTGAAGAAAGAAACTCCGACTAACTTTATTGTACAGAAAAAGCTTACACCAGTAGCTTACCTAATTTTAGAATGCATTTTTCTGTATGAATTCTGTAAAATAAATACCATGCATAAAATAGTGTCATCTGATCAATAATTGTCATACTTAATGATTATGCAAGTACAGATCTATAATTTTATTATACTATTATTTTTGTTCTCATTTGAGGTTAATATTGCTTATAAACCTAGATATGTAAATAATAAATTTTATTATTTTACAAAAAGTTTGGCAACAATGTAAATTTTTCAACACACCCACCTTGATGACGTGCACGCCACTTTGTTTGGCGTTGACTATATAAGTACTTCTGTTGGGAGCAATTTGCTGGATAAAGTAGTAAATTGCACAGCAAAACAACAAGGCTCGGGTTTGTTTTATAAACGTTACCATGGATGCCACAACACAACCATTTTGACTAACGTGCAAGCATGCCGTATAATATAGTTGTATAAACGTTTATGCAACAGTTAAAAAGTTGCCCTATAAGATGTTGTATAACTATGCTATAAGAATATTTTGAACACCTCATTTTAGAGCAAATATGTTGCAGAAAGCAAATTTGCATTCCACACAACATTAAGCCAGCATTTTGGTGTTCAGGCAACAACAATAAAGAGCTTTTATGGCTGAACGGTTCTTTTACCAAAAGCTTATACCACCACTTTGCTAGTTGGGTAGTCATATTGGCCTACTGACAGATTAATGCAAAAAAGTTATGATTTTTCGTGATGTATAGGTATGATAGAACAACCAAAAACGTAATATTTTTAGCATTTCGGATATTGTATAGATAGGATCATGAACCTTCAGATATTTAGAGCATTGTTTAGGTAGGTATAGATAACTAGATTGAAGCGCAAATCTTCAACATTTTTTAGACTAGTTCAGTTTTTCAAGCGAAGCGAATTGATATTCTCATTCTTAGCAACCCTCAGTCATAAATTCGCACTCCGACGTGTAACACCCGTCTTATTAGTACATGTGACATCTGAACTATTAGAGAATAAGAATTTGGACTTCATCGGCTGAAGCTACCCCATAGCTAATGACCAATCTCTACAATCGACATCTCAAAAACTATGAGACAATCTTTCAATCCACCTAACGTATTTGAACAAGTTATGTATGTACAGCGTGGCCCGTCCATGCGTGGACGGAATATTACTCATAAACAAATACATTATTCATAAAAGAGAAGCATATCCTCGGAAGCATAAGGTCTTGCTTCGGAGAAAAAGGTAGAAGTATAAGCATATCCTTGTTTTCATATTAATAATGATTACCTTATATTCGCAAGGATATCCTCCAAGAAGAAATAAAAGGTTGACTGGTATTTGTATCTTGAGCGACATGTCCTGACTTGTTCCAGCTTGTAGTTGACGTGGGAGTTCGTTCACTCAGCATCACTGACAGTTGTACTCCAGAGCTTACACAGACCGTTCCGTATTCTTAGTGGAAACAGTTTTTCATCAAATTAATAAGCATGTCATCCTCAAGTGATGAGGAAACTATAGAAAATAATGGCAACGACCTGCAGTTCATCGCAGATGAAATTGCCATTGCTCCTACTATTTTGCAAAAGTCACAAGTTCGAAAAATAAAAATGAGAAAGGACGATGCCTTGAAGAAAATGTTAAAAAAATACTAATCAACATTCGGTAAACCATTAGATACTAAAGGCTTATTAAAAAAATCAACAACATGAAATCAAGATTGAAGAAAAAAGCAGATCTATAAAAACTCGTAATAAAGCAATTAAATTGTTAGATTTGGAAAGAAAGTTGCTGAAAGCTATGGAAGGTGACTGTAATCTTACAATTGGGAAAATTAGAGCTGCCATTCAGGTTGGTAGTATTCAAGAAGAAGGAAGTGAACTATATACCGAGCGCAGTGAGCAAACATATTGCTACTAAAAAGAAAATTAGCAACACAGAAATACGAATCTGAGGAGACCAAAGGGTTAACTACAAAAGAATTGCAACGTCTAGTGCTATTACAGCAGTACCAAACAAGTATTTTACAACAAGAGTATTATAAAACAAAATTAGAAATGATCTAGCGCGTTATAGTACAGAAGATTTACCCCTACCACTGAAGAAGAGGATCGAGTTTCCCTGGATCAGCGCTTTGCCTCATCCAGTATTATTTTATTGTATTCAGAGTTAGTCAGTCTGTTGTTAGCGCTCATACTACATACATCAATAAAATTGTATTTTTGATAATCGAGAATAAATCTTTTTAAAAAGCAAGTAGACTGACTCGGTCAGATAATTGGCGCAGCCAGTAGGATTTTCGGGCTGTTTCGCGAATCAATCGAGACCGCGAAAGCAGTTTTCGTATCGACGAATTTACCGGAAAAACGGCCTACGGACTAAAGACTTTGGTGAGTGGGAGTTCGAGCGGAACCGGTCTATCGAAGACACCGTGTGCAGCTACCACCTACGAAGTCAGGGATTTGGACCACACATCGCCCAAATCTGCAAGCGGAACATTTTGGAGAAGGACCAGATCGCCCAACCAAGATCTTCCCCTTATAGTTAAGCAACCAAGTAAAGACAAAGAAAGAAACGTGATGCACTTGATCATCCTCGTATTAGCGTAAGTGCAACTATACATTTTAAATGTCTTTGGAAGATATTGCAGAGGCTATAGATAATTTGACACTTTCAACAGACTCACCTATTTTAAGACCACCTAGATTAAATATTGAAAATATTCCAAGCATGTCTCAATTCAGATCAGAATTTTAAATTGCGTCCCAGAGTTTGACGGAAATCCTAATGACTTAAATAGGTTTCTATCAGTGAGTGAAACATTAATTTCAAATTTTTATGATATACGGAACCCACATAATTTCCAAAATATCTATTTGCTAAATTCACTGATCTCGAAATTAAAAGGAAATGCTAAAGTGCTTGTGAATATCCAAAATATCACAAGTTGGGCAGATTTAAAAGACATTCTGACTAGGAATTTTTCTGATCAAAGAGATGAAACTTGTCTAAATCGTGATTTGGTTATGTTGAGGCAAATGCCAAATGAAACGCCTCAAAAATTTTATGATAAGTGTCTTCATATTTTGAATCTGCTATGCAGCCATGTAAACGTACATGAACATTCTGAAGAAGCAAAAGTGTTAAAAAGAAATTTATATCAAGAATTAGCTCTGAAAACATTTTTGTGCGGACTACGAGAGCCCTTGGGTACAACAATTAGATGTATGAAACCCACATCTCTCAGCCAAGCTTTACAATTCGTTATATCTGAAGACAATGTCAGCTATTTCCAAAATTATAACAAAAATTTTGGAAAATCACAAAATGTGCCCCAGAATCAAACTTCCAGGCCAATGCAAAGGCCAATGATAAGTCAAAATAGACCTTCATACTTTCAGCCTACTAATTATTCATTCAGTCAGCCGAACACTTCAACATTTCAACCTAGGTTCAATTCGACTTTTCCGACTGGACCTGTAAATTTGCCAAGACCAGTTTATCGTCCTCAGAGATTTCCGACGAATTCTCAAGTTTTTAGACAAACACAGAATAACAGAAACGTTTTCAAACCCAACCCTAACCGTACTTTACCACAAACTACTCCAATGAGTACTTCTACTAGAATTTCTTTCAAACCTGAACATAATTCGACAGCCCAGCAACAACCAAAACCAAATTGGATCGCTGAAGAGCTATTCAATACAGAGATAGAAAGCAATAACACCTATGAAGTTCCTGGTAACGAATCTTTTGTTTGCGATCAAACTGTAGCTGAACCACAAAATTCAGATACATATTTCACTGATCAGTATTGCGAGTATTATACACAAGATATTCCTGAAACTGATCACGTAGAACCACCTCAAAATTTTCAGAAGGACTCATTCATAGAACACAAGACCTAGCACCAGAAGTAATTTCACTTAACGCCAACAATGCTAGCGAACTATCCTACATTCTTTTTCCCGAATATGGAATTAAAATGTTGATCGATTCTGGATCAACTAAGTCATTTATTGATCCCAGTATTGCTCGTAAATTTTTTCCAAATTTAATCAGAGATGATCCATTCGTTGTATCAACTGTTTTTCAAAAATCCGCTCACAAATATAGTGCATCCATCCCGGCATCGAAAATTTTCAATCTTCCTAATCGTATAGATTTGAAGTTTTACCTATTTAAATTTCACAATATTTTCGATGGATTGATTGGATTAGATAATCTAAAATTATTGAGAGCCGATATTAATTTAAGCAAAGGAACTTTACATACGCCCTACGCCAAAATTAGACTAAAATTTCACCAGCTTTCTAACGACTTGAATTTGATAACCGTCGCACCTCGAACCGAACAAGTAATAAAAATCAAAACATCGATCGCCAATGGTGAAATCGTTATTCCTCATCAAAAATTTCATAATTGCGAGATACCTGAATGCCTTACGATAGCAAAAAATAATTTTGCGTTGACAACGATTTTGAATAACACTACTAAGCCTGTTACATTAAATTTTTCTCAGCCGATTTCAGTAGAATCATTTAATTTATCAGAAATGCCAGAAATTGATCTCAATTATTTAGACACGTCACAAAAATTTGACCTAGATTTGTCGAAAATCAGAATTGATCACCTAAATTCTGAAGAGAAATCAGGGATACTTCAACTTTGCAGAGAGTTTTCAGACATTTTTTTACCAGGACGGAACTCCACTAACATTTACTAATAAAGTCAAACATCAAATAAAAACTAAAAACGAAAGGCCCATTTACACAAAATCGTATCGCTATCCATTTGTTCACAGAGGCGAAGTAAATAGCCAAATACAAAAAATGTTGGATTCCAATATAATACGTCCAAGTAGCTCAGGTTATAATTCACCCATCTGGGTCATTCCAAAGAAGCTAGACGCTTCGGGGAAGCAAAAATGGAGAGTTGTAATTGACTACCGAAGTTTAAATGAACAGACTATTGACGATAAATATCCATTACCCAATATCAACGACTTGCTAGACAAACTTGGCAGATGCCAGTATTTTACTACCCTTGACTTAGCGAGTGGTTTCCATCAAATCGAGATGGAGGAAACAGACATAGAAAAAACCGCCTTTAGTACCGAAAATGGGCATTGGGAGTTTCTCCGGATGCCTTTTGGCCTAAAAAACGCGCCCGCCACATTCCAACGCGTCATGGATAATATTTTAAGAGGGGTACAAAACGAGAAATGTCTCGTATATCTCGACGACATTATAATTTTTTCTACATCCCTTCAAGAACATATTGAAAATTTAAGGTCAGTTTTCCAACGACTCAGAACTTCAAAATTTAAAATACAGCTCGATAAATCAGAATTCCTTCGTAAAGAAGTAGCTTATCTCGGACATGTAGTCACACCAGACGGCGTTAAGCCAAATCCAGATAAAATTATTGCCATCCAAAAATTTCCGATTCCAAAAACGACTAAGCAGATTAAAAGCTTTTTCGGACTTATTGGTTACTATAGACGTTTTATTAAAGATTTTGCGAAACTCACCAAGCCTCTAACTAAATGTCTAAAAAAGGGAGCCAAAATTGAACACGATGCAGAATTTATTGACTGTTTCGAA
The DNA here is from genome assembly GCA_963669975.1 of Acanthoscelides obtectus. NCBI lineage: Eukaryota > Metazoa > Arthropoda > Insecta > Coleoptera > Chrysomelidae > Acanthoscelides > Acanthoscelides obtectus. The sequence continues at coordinate 16,061,417 of CAVLJG010000009.1, forward strand.
ACATGTAAAAATGTTCTTATCAATGAACCGATACTCAAGTATCCAGACTTTTCTAAGCCATTTAACTTAACCACGGATGCGAGCAACGTAGCCCTTGGTTGTGTACTTTCACAAGGCCCTATAGGACAGGATCTTCCTATCGCCTATGCTTCGCGCACGCTTAATGATTCCGAACGAAATTATAGTACGATTGAGAAAGAATTACTAGCAATAGTCTGGGCGACTAAATACTTTAGACCCTATCTTTACGGGAGAAAATTCAATCTAATTACTGATCATATGCCCTTAAAATACTTATGGTCCCTTCGAGACCCTTCTTCAAAATTATTAAGATGGAAAATCAGGTTAGACGAGTATGATATGAATATCATCTATAAGAAAGGCAAACTGAATACAAATGCAGATGCCCTGTCTCGTGTAGAGATCCATACAAAAGAAACCAGTTCATTTTGGAACGACTTAGATGATTTGATTCAAGAATGCGCAGGTACTCAACACCAAAACGTTAAGTTTGACCGACCAGTTCAGAAAGGCTCATCTGAATTAAGTACACCTACATTTAACTTTTCTACCCCAAAACAACCTGATACCGAATCTATGTTCGTAAACGTCGATAATGACGAAGACAGTCTTTTTATTCAACCCCTGGACGAAATTGTAGATATCATTGAACATGAACAAGTCAATCTAGAATATCAAAATAATCGTCCTGAAAATCCAGACGAAACTGTACATTCAAATGCGGACCAACACCCCATTCAGACAATTCCTATAGTTGATTACGCAGTTAATCAGGGAAATAATCAGATTATCATAAGTACAGTAAAACATTCACCTGCACCACCAAAAATTTCTATTTTATTTGAAAGCAAGCAACGAATTAACGTACAATTTTCAGAAAATGATTTTGACGATGATGTATTTAAATTTATTCGAGATTATATTGCTCCTAACGTCATTTATCACTTATACTTTGAAAATCCAGATATATATGAAAAATTTTCTGTTGTTCTACAAAGGATGTTTAAGTCCGATGCTTTGAAATTCAAAATGTGTAGAACCAAATTAGTCGACGTTACAGATAAAACTGATATCAAGGACATTATTCGGAATTACCACGAAAGCAAGTCGAATCATCGTGGAATTGAGGAAACGCATCAGAGAATAAAAGAAAAATATTTTTGGCCTAACTTGAAAAAATCAATCCAAACATTTATAAATGAATGTGAAATTTGTCAACAATGTAAATATGAGCGTCATCCGATAAAAATTGCGATGAATCTCACCCCCACTGCATCAAAACCTTTTGAAATCGTACATATCGATACTTTCACTTTTGAAGGTTCAAAATTTCTCACAATTATAGACAGTTTTTCTAAATATGCTCAAGCATATCAGATTACTTCGCTTTCAGGAACTGAAATTGCTGATAATCTGATATTATTCTTTTCTCATCATGGAATTCCTACCCGAATTATCGCAGATAATGGTACTGAATTCAAAAATACCGTTGTAACTGAACTTTTGTCACTTCACAAAATTAAGCTTCATTTTATTTCGCCAAATCATCCAGATTCTAATGGAGTCGTTGAACGATTTCATTCAACTATCACCGAACATTTAAGATTGTTGAACACAGAAGGCTTTCAGAAAACCCCTATAAAAATGAAAATGTTGTATGCCGTTTTAGCCTACAACCACTCCTTACATTCTGTAACAAAATTAAAGCCTATAGATATAATCAATGGACATATTACGTCGAATGAACCATTCGATATCAAAATCGACCAATTACTCCTCAATGACTATACCAACAGCCACAAAGAGCGTACAAAATTATTGTATTCAAAAATAAATTCTGATCTCATTCAAAACAAAGAAAAGACGCTAGAACGCATTAACAGAGATTGCGATAGTCCGACTATACTTGATAACCGAGAAACAGTATACGTCAAAAAGCATGTTAGAAAAAGCACGCCAACAAATTCTCAAAGCCGTGTAGACTACAAAGTGTTAATACGGAGAAAAAGACCGTCGCGACGGACCAGCACGGAAAAGTGCATATAAGTAATTTGAAACGTCCGCTACGCAAACTTTATTCGTTTGACTAAGCCTCGAGCAATTAGATAAGAAACTATTTTTTTTTTTTTTTATTTAATTACCCGCTTCGACCTAAAGGCCATTAGCGGTACGGCTTACATGCTATATTTTATATAATACATTAGTTTGCTGTAGGAAACGTAATAGATTGTTTATGTTGCTATTTGGTGCTAAAATATCACACATGGTTGATGATGTGAGGTTACATTCCACTCTGTAGTGCTCTAACAAAGGGCACTGCACTAATATGTGTTTGACACTGAGATGGGTTTCACACACTTCGCACATGGGTTCTGGTTCCTGCGTGATGAGATGTCCATGGGTGATCCGGGTGTGACCTAAACGGAGTCGTGTGATGATTGTTTGGTGTTTTCTGTTTGTTGTGTGTGTTGTCCATGGTCCGAATCTGGGTTTCAGTTCAAATAGCTTTGATGTGTTGTTCTGCCAGTTGGTATTCCATGTTTGAATAGCTCTTTGTTTAAGGTGATATTTTATATCTGTATCTGGGATGTTTATGGTTGATGTGTGATCCAAGTTTGCTGCTAGTTTAGCTTGATGGTCTGCTTTTTCGTTGCCTTGGATACCAACGTGAGAAGGAGCCCAAACGAATACAACATCATGGTTGTCTGCTTGTAATGAGTGGAGAATCTGCTTAATTTGGTGCACCAGGTGGTTTTTCGTATATATCTGCTCAATAAGCTGAAGCGAGCTTAGAGAATCAGTTATTATGAGGCTTCGTTGGATGTTCTGATTCTGTACGTGTTTCATGGCTTCTAATATTCCATATAATTCTCCTGTTAGAATTGTTGCTTCGTCTGGTAATTTCATTTTAATGGTAGTAGTGGATGTCACAACAGCTGTTCCTACTCTATTGTCAAGTTTTGATGCATCTGTATATATTTTGTCATGGTGTTGGTATTTGTTGACTATTTCCTGGAAATTTTGTACTATTACTGGTGCTGGCGTGTCTGTTTTACTCATTCTTGTGAGAGCTTTGTTGATGCTTGGCCTCTGCATTGTCCAAGGAGCAATGTCTGCACTAGGTCTGATGGTAGTTGCAGGAATTTGTGCGATATTTAATTTCCTCAAGTAGTCAGAGATTCTTCTGTAAAACGGTTTTTTTCTGTGTTGCATTGGAAACGCCCAGCTGGATTCCTCTATTAATCTGTCCTATGTACTTGTGACCAGGGATACTTGGATTTGATGCTATTTTAGTGGCATATGTTAAGCTTAGTATCTCCCTTCTGTCATTCAGCGACAGTTCGCCGGCTTCACAGTATAAGCTTTGGACTGGTGTTGTTCTAAATGCTCCAAGTACTAAGCGAAGTGCTCTGTGGTGTATACTATCCAAAGGTTTTAGAGTTGAACGGCTAGCTGAGGCGTAGATTATGCTACCATAGTCTATTTTAGATCTTATCAGTGATCGGTGTAGGTAGAGCAAGGATTTGCCTTCAGCTCCCCAGTGTCTGTTGGATAAGTATTTTAATACTGTCATTCTTTTTTCACATTTTGTAACTAGGTACTCTATGTGTTTTTTCCAGGTCAATCGATGATCGAATACGAGTCCCAGAAATTTGATTTCTTGTGTTTGCTCTAAGGATATGTTATGAAGCGTTAGTGGTACTCTGAGTTGGATTATCTGTCTTCTTGAGAATATAATATATTTTGTCTTTTCAGGTGAAAATGATAACCCGGAGTGTTTTGTCCATTGTTCCAATTTGTGAATTGTTTTTTGTATGAGTTCTGTATTGGTTGTTGGGTTTTTTCCTCTTATATACACTATCATATCATCCGCATAAAGACGTGCTTGAACTGGTTTTTCAATGTAACTAAGAATGTCGTTGACAGCGATTAAGAACAATGTCGGGCTGATTATTGATCCTTGCGGGATGCCATTTTCTTGTAGTTTGGGTTTGGATAGAACTCCATTCGAACGGACTTGAAAACTCCTATTGCTCAGAAAATTGGATATAAAAGCAACGATATTCCCATCATAACCCCATCCGTGTAATTTTAAGATGATATCATGTCTCCAAATAGTGTCAAATGCTTTAGTCATATCAAAGTATACCGCAAGGCAATGCTGTTTGTTCTCGAAAGCTTCATATATGTATGTTTCCAGGTCTACTGCATTGTCTATGGTGGATCTGTTCTGTCTAAAACCGGACTGCTCCTTAGCTAGTAGATTCGACTTATTTAGGCTCCATAGGAGCCTTTTATTGATGATTTTTTCTAATAGCTTGCACATAGCGCATGTTAAGCTTATTGGTCTATAAGATTCAGGCACAAGAGATGATTTGGTTGGTTTTAGTATCGGTATCGTTAATGCTTTGCGCCATATATCAGGAAACATATTCTCAGTCCAGATTTTGTTGAAGATTCTTAGTAAATGTTGTTTAGCTACTTGAGGAAGATTTTTCAGAAAGATAGTAGGTATGTCGTCAGGTCCTGCAGTAGTTTCTTTCAAGTCGTTAAGGGCTTCTTCCATTTCGTGTTCGGAGATTATTATATTCACTGGGTCTTGGTTGTTCTGTATTGATATTGGTATTGATTCTAGCTCTGTTTTGTGTTTTAGAAATTCATCGCTGTAATTTTGGTTGCTGGAACTTTTGAGGTAAGTTTCACTAAATGCTTCAACTATTGCTTCATTCGTTGTGTGTGTTGTGTTTCCATCCTTCAAGCATTTTATAGGTGAGTATGACTTGGCTCCGGTTATGCTTTTGATCTTCTTCCAGACTGTTGCTAATGGTGTTGAACTATTTATACTACTTACAAACTTTTTCCAAGAATCCTTTTGACTTTTCTTTGTTATTAGTTTTGCACGTGACCTCTTTCGCTTTAAATCTATCAGGTTGTCAGTAGTTCTTTGTCTTTTGTATTTATTTAATGCTTTCTTGGTCGCTGTGATTGCTGCGCCGCACTCTTCGTTCCACCATGAAACGGAGTTTTTGTTTATCATTGGTTTGGTTTACCGATGTGATTATGTGCTGCGCTCAAGATGATATTGTTGAAATTGTATACACTTTGGTTAATGTCGCTAACTATTTGAAGTTCTTGGATGTGTCGTTCTATGTAGTCCGAGAATTTCATCCAGTCGGCTTTATACAATTCCACCTTTCGAATGGTGTAGTTCTGTTTTGGACTTCCGTATTAGATATTCTGATAGGAAAGTGGTCACTTCCATAAAGGTCATCTAGTACTTGCCAGTGCAGTGAGGTTATCAGATTTGTTGAGGTTAAAGTTAGGTCTATTGCTGAGAATGTTCCATTTCCAAGATCAAGCCTTGTCTTTGTACCATCATTCATTATGCTAAGATCAGTTGTATCTAGTAAGTCCTTTACTATTATTCCTCGAGCATTGTTTCTTTTGGAACCCCAAACAAGGTGGTGGGCGTTAAAGTCGCCCATGATGAGTCGTGGAGAGGGTATCTGTTGGAGTAGCATTTCTAGTTCATTAATGTCTAATTGATAGTTCGGTGGTATATATATGTTGCAGATGCTGATCTTTTGAGGGACTTCTATTGTGATAGCAACTGCCTCTAGCTGTGTATTTAGATTTATAGGTTTCGCTACTATATTACTTTTAATATATATAGCAGTGCCACCGCTAGCTATTTGATTGGAAGTATAATTACGGTTCTTAAAGAATCCCTTGTAGTCTTTTGGTGAGTGTGTGTTGGTATCAGTAAAGCGAGTTTCCTGTAAGCAGATTATGTCTGGATTTTGATCTGATATGAGTTTTTGTAGCATGTTCAGATGACTGTAGTACCCATTGAGGTTCCACTGCAACAATGAAGTTAGTCCAATGTGCATTACGATTTTCAGGTAATTAGAAAGTTGAATCTATGGAGGAGGTATCACTAAGGCATTCGTTAGTGTTGTTGTCAATGTAGCGTTCTAGCTTTTTACGGAGTCTTGTGCATCTGTTTTTGACTGTTTTATCGGTTATGTGGGAGTATACTAATAGTATCATTTCTATAAGTCCTTTAATGTCATCCGTATAATCCTTAATTATATTTGTGATGTCTTGTGTTCCATGACTGTTCTCGAGGAGGCTTTTAAACTGGTCACTATTCAAGGGAAGGGCAGGCATCTGGTTGTCTATGAATGTTTTGGCGGTTGCTAGAGCGTCTTGGGAGATGTAGGATGACTGCATATCTGTTTTATGTTTCTTTGATTTAATATTGTTGGGAACTGCAAATGTAGGAGGGGTTGAATTTTCATGCGTAGGAGTTGTCGGTGAGATTGTTTCTGAGAAGTAGCGTTTTGGGGATGGGTTGTTGTGAGTAGCTATATATTTACTGCCTGTTGAAGTGTGTGGTATAACTCTATTTTGTTGATCCGGTTTGTTTTGTTGGGTGTAATTTTGTATTTCTGGTATCAGCTCTTGCGTTTTTCTGGTGGGGATTGAACTTATGTCGATTACTGATTGGCTAGTATTTGGTAGATCTACATCTGCTTCACGCGGGTTAGGTATATGTTGAGATAGTGCTGTTTCTTGGGTCTCTGTTGTTATTATTTGTTGATTGCTTGTGTGGTGTGTGCTTGTTGATTTAGGTTCTTTGGTAGATTGGGTCTCATGTGGATTTGTTTGTCGTTGCTGGGAGGGTAGTGGACACTGGGAAGCTATATGACCTTGTTTGTTGCATTTGAAACACTTTGGCTATCTAGCGATAGAAAAATGCGGTAGGCTAGGTTTCATGAGTTATTTCAATGGAGTCTGGGATATTTAGGGACTGTTGGTTGGGTTCTATATAGACTTGTCTTCGAAAGCTCAGAATGTGACTGTACTCTGGAAGGGGAGCACCTATTCTCAAGAATGAAATTGGCGATACGAGTTTCAGACCTAGTTGCAGTAGTTTTTCATTAAGAACTGAGTGAGGAACTGTAGGACTCACATTTGATATCACTAGACGGTCTGAAGGAGAAACTAATCTCCGTCCTCTCAAGATCTCACCATTTACCTCTATTTGTCCATGATTCTCTAAAAAGGTGTCTACTAACTGTTTAGTTGCTAAATATATACATATTCTGTTGTTGGAAATTCTGGAACAGAACAATATATTTTTCGGGTTGACGATTGGACCAAGCTTAAGTAGGTAGTCTTGTAGCTTAGCTCCATCAGAAGAATTAAATATAATCGCTTGATCCTTGTTTGGGTACTTGACTGTGTTTTGAGTAAGTACGTTTGAGTAGGACTGAGCTGTTGTGTTGCTTTCAGATGAGTTTTGGTTATTAACAGATGACATTATGGTATAGTGAAATAAACTCCAGGTAGATGCCGTATCATTTCTCGATACGGTCCTGCTTATCCGCAAATATTTGTTGTATTTGGGATTACCTGTGCTAGCGCACGCCGGAGATATCGTAAGTAATTATTTCAGATTCTGATCTTATTTATCGCATAAACGTAGAGTATTTACTCACAATATGTTCTTAATGGCTCACACTTATGCACTGGTACTCTTGCAGGAATTATTGATGATTTATTAACTAGTTTGTTAGTCAAAAATGTAGAGATTCACTCGGTATCAACCAATTCGATTTTGGTCAGGACCGAACTCTCTCGATAAGAAACTATGTATGTAATCTACGTTTACTTTACTCTTAATTGCACGCTAAAAATAAGATTTTCTTTCGAATATATTATTTTACAGGTTCCCAGGAATCATAGGAATCCATGGTACGATAACGTTGAAGAATTTAGAAAATAACCTAGGGTTGATACCCATGAAATTAGGGACCGCCAAAATTACAAAAATTGTCACTCAATACTGTATTTTTACGACGTCAATTTAATAATCACTGAAGTTAATGACCTTAAGAAAAAAAAAAAAAACTGAAAATGTTGCGACATTATCCAGGAAATATATTGAGCACTATAAACACTCAGCAAATTACCTCAATGTTTTGTATTTCTTAGAAAGAAAAGTAGACGGAAAGCTAAATGACATTTTCCCTCTACTTACGAAACTGTTCCATCATTTTCTGTTAGAATAAAAAGGGGATTAATAAACGGCTTAGGTTCAATTTTCAAAGCAATCACAGGAAACCTGGATGCTTCAGATGGTGAAAAATTCGAGTCTCTAATAAGCGATTTGCAGAATGATCAAAACAAGTTATCAGAAGCTATCAATAGTCAGAATACCTTATCTGTCGAACTTATCGATAATTCAATAAAACTGTAAGTCAGATTACTCATAACCAAAAGCTATTGGAAGCTAAAATAAATCAGCTTTCAACAGCCATGATTAACACACAAGCCTACATAGAAAATGGCATTTCTTGAGAGATACGATCTCAGAGATCATGAATATCTATCATATCATAATTTCAGTGCTCCAGGATATAGAAAACTCACTTACTTTTGCAAAATTGGGAATTATGCACCCCAGTGTAATCAAACCAAAAAATTTACTTCAAGCACTAAATTCAGTGGCATTAAAACTATCCACAAAGCAACTCCCTTAGAAGTTACTTTGGATAATATCCCGATTTTTGAAAAGCTCATTAAAATCAGCTGTTATACAGTTGATAGAAAAATAACATACATTCTTCAAATTCCAATTGTTCATACATTCCAATTTGATTATTATCACTTATATTCAATTCCAACCTTCATAAGGGTCTGTTCAAAGTAGTCATCCCTTCTGGAAAATATCTTGTAAAGAATGAGTTGTACTTCGCTTTTGCGGGAGACGCATGCACGGAAACGGTCGCAAAACAGTACGTTTGCAAAGAACTAGATTTGAGAAGAATCAAAGAATCCAATCCCTGTGAAGTTCAACTCCTGGCACAAAAAACTCCCACTACCTGTCGAGAAGTAAAAGCCGTAATCACAGAGCCAGTAATGAAGAAACTGCATGATTTCGGACAATGGATCTTGCTTATACCCATGAAACCACCATTACATTAAGCTGTGAAGAAGGCCAAGAAACAGTCAAAGTTTTGGGATCCTACTTAGCCGAAATTCCAGTCGGTTGTACACTGGAACTAAATCAAGACCTGATCGCCAATCAAGAGCCTATATCGATTGGAAGTCAGCCTATTATTTTTCCAAACATAGATAGCAATACTTCAATTGCTACCAAGCCGAGTGACTTCAGCCTTCATCTAGACCAAATAGAATTTGATGAAGTTCACAAGTAAAAAGAAGATTAATAGAAAATCGTGTTGACATCCATTCACATAAGGTGTCGCACATTCCCAGTTCTTGGACAATCCTGTTGT